>CM032881.1:8780456-9092956 GCA_019176425.1 Megalops atlanticus
ATGTCATCTGATCTTAAACTAGATGTAAATTTATCCATAGTAGACAAAAAAATCAGGGAATAATAATCTCCTCATCTATGTGTTAGCGTAACTCTAAATGAGAAATATTTCTATAGTATATCCCATGTTCATAAAAGTTTTGGAAGTTTGACTCATTTATCTATCCTCTAGAAAATGGCCATTGCAAGTTTGCATAGGACCAACAGACTACAGACATAAAGGAACAATTGAAAGCACATGCATGATGGATTCTTAACAGGTTTCTTTTGACAATATTCCAGACCAAGTATACCTTTTTATGTTTAGCACTCAAAGCTGAATCAAGCCCTTACTGTTTCTCTGGCTGTTGAATGTAGATGTTAATAATGCACTTGTACTAACTGACCTCTGCACGCTTATGTGGTTGGACTTAGTCTTCTGACTTATTCTCAGTGGTCTCAGAATCGTTTTAATATACACCTAAAACACGTCAATCAAACAGCAAAACAGCATTTCAATAATGTGTCAAGTCAATCAACATAAGTAGGTTTTCAGTTTCCCTTCACATTTATCCATTTTAACTTTCTGGTTCATTTTTGCCAACTTTTTAAAGATCGAGTTATGAATCCGTCATAATTCTGCGTTCAATGACTGTGTAGTTGCACTAAAAGGGTATATAAAATACGTTGCCACAATATTAGCATTTAGAGGGTAAATGCACTTTATCTCTTGAAAGCGCTGTGGTGAACATTACCGGGTCGTGGCATCTATATCCATCTTTCTATTAATTCGCACTATTTCATACATCAAAGTGAATTCCTATTAGGTCCATTACTATAAAACACAGGGCAGAGGTCGCCTCCAGCCATAACTTTTTTCACAGCTGCTCCTTGACAGGCTTTTAGGGCATTATTACCCGAGCATGCCACTTCATAACATTTTGATGCATTTAATAAGACCTAAAAATCCTGGGATACGAGACTGCTTTTTGAAAACTAACACCTCATGGCACTATGTGTGTGTGTATCTTTGAGTTATCTGAGTTAATATGCCTAATTGTATGTCATAATCTGTCCTCCAAGCTGGATGGAAGTCGATGTTTGACTTATTGGAATGAGACTATGGGAGTTCTCTTGGGGTTTTATAATGTAAGGACTTGTTTCTTCACACCCTGTCAGTGTGCAATCACTTCCTGCTGAAATTACTGTATTTATATTAACGCTACAGTGTGTTGAGTTTTGACAACAAAACAGAATAGTGTAGGGCCTTTGAAGGAAAATGAAACACATGTAGTTTCGCTCACTTCCCAAACCAAAAATGGCCCCAGTCATGAGTGCTTTAAGTATTCAAGAATCATTTCTGAGAAGCTGTGTTGATGGAACTGTCTTGGGAAGGTCCACTGTGGTCTGTAAATATTTGTAAATATGGCCAGATATTAAAATAGTAGAAATGAATGTTAACCTGATACATTCTTACAGACAATAAAACTATCCATACATACACATATATGTGTGTGTGTGTGTGTGTGTGCGTGTGTACTATACATGTAGTGCATGTATACCTATACATACAGTATATATGACATGACATATATGTATGCATACAATTTGGAATAGATTTATAATCAGAAATGTGCTGAAGTACATCTTTCTCTCTTCACTTTCAGTTCACTCTGAGGAAGTATCTGGCGTGCCAAGTTAATTTAAGAGGTAATGACTGTAGAGCAGTTGCTAATTCGCTGGCCTTGATATCCGACAGAGAAGGGGGAAAAAATCTTGTCTTTTCTCATTAAGGTGGACTGCAGTTGTGAAACATTCTTATTGCTGGCATGTTTAATTGAGCTGAGGAAATGCAATATCAGTAAGACTTAGGGATAAATAACCGGAGCTCCCATTGGTCTCACCGAGAATCTATTGATGTTTCACAAATCCCAGTCAGTACAAACCTAATTGAGTTCCCATGCTGAATTACCTTGCATCTAAATGGCAGTCAGGTCCACAAATGGAATAATTAGAATTGAGAAAATGGGATGTATCAAGTGCTGTCCCAAGTGACAATAAGACATGGGTATTCACTCGATTGACTGCTTTTATGAAGCAAATCAGGCAACAAGCACTAATTTTTGAAATGGGAACAGTTCATGAATTTATATTGATTCCAAAACATCGACTATTTTCCCTCTGTGAGAAAAAGAAAGAAAAAAGATGAAAAGGATAAGCATGTATTATACTCAGTGTTTTCTGAAGCAGCTTGTTGTGTGTTATTCATACAGTCCATGAAGACAATGGAAGTTAGTTGTCATTAATTTGCAGTAATGTTAACATTTAACATTAATTGTCTGGAGTATGCTTGGAATATGTAATGTTTGACAGATTAATATGTTTTAATAATTCATTTAGTTTAGTGCTTGGCTGTCACCGTTACCAAAGTGACTATCTGAACCATAGGTGCTGCATCTGAAAGTAGATTAAACCTAATGACTACCTAATTGCTTATAGACCCGCAGAGTGAACACTTTCACGAAGACATTCTAGAAATGGGTAGGGAATATAAGACATACATCATTTGCTAAAAAATGGTGACCGTTTGCACAATAATGTTTAAATGTATCAGGCTGTATATTACCTTGAAAAATCTCATCTCAATTTTAATTTGTTATAACTGCTAATTACTGTTATTTTGCTCCCCTTACTTTTTTCTGAGGTTTATAATAATTCATGCATGAATTAATCAACTAAAAGTGAAAAAAATCCAGTGTGGCATTGCTGAATTTATGACCCATGTACTTCAGTTTAAATGGAAAAAAGAAACAGGTTTCAGTAGCTTATTTCATGTAGCATTTAGCTCAGATTTATGCATTGGTTTTGAAATGAAAGAAATTTTACAGCTGCTGTGTGTCTGTTTTTTACTAGATGCATTTTTATTTGTGTACGTGAACAGAAATATGTTCGCGGGCACATCACATCCAGCTCAATATCAACAAACCTTTGAAACTGTAATGAATCTCCACTTCAGGGCTTGGTGACGATTCAATTTAAACCACATTTAGGGTACTCCACATTCAAGTAATCACTTCAGTACAGTAATTAGCTCATTTCCAGTCCTCCAAAAGCAACCCACTAATTTTTGTAATCAGCCTTCATTTGGTTAATCGCCGGTTTAATTCGTTTTAATTACATCGATCTGCCAAATGATTCAAGTATAAACCTTGTTTTGTAAATGTGGTTACCGGTGTCGTGCAGGAAGCCTGGGAATTCTTTTAAATCCCACAGTTTTTAAACCAACAAAAGGGGGCGAGATTTGTTTAGAAAAATATCTCCAGCTCTCAGGAAGGCCTTGAGGGTGTTGGGCAGCAGTTAGGGAAACAGGCCTGCCTGCCTCACTCTGCTCCTCCCTGGCTGGCTGACTGGAATCCTATGAGTGCAGTCATACCTCTCATTGTCTATTTCTTCTTTCTAAGTAACACCAGAGTTGAGGATCATGAACAGTTTGAACATTTTGGGTTTATCTGATATTTGGGGGCAGAAAGCTGGGGAAGGTCCTTGGCAGTAGGGAAGTAACCCAAATAATCATAACCAAGCAGTTAGACCAGGCTTGCAGCATGAGTAAAGTACAGGCAATCCTTTTCTAGCTCTGCCTTCACAAATGCCAAAATATTACAAATATAATGCTGATTTTTATACTTCTTACTTGCCCTGTTAAATTACACCACAAAAATCAAAGTCCCAAACAAAGTAAAGACAGTCAAAATTTCTGCTGTTGAAGACAAAATCTCATACCAAAAATGTGACGGTCCAACCAGATGACGGGAAATCTGTGAATTCAGGGAGATTCATGATATCTGGCTATTTCTTGCAGACACATATGGGTTAAACTGAAGTTGTCATTTGCTCCTGTAGCAGTTGGCCATATCCAGGGCAACAGACATAGTATATGTGTTTATATCATTACATATTACCCAGGTATACAGAAGGATATACTCAGCTTAAAGTTGAAAATGGTAGTGCCCCACCTGGGAAATGAATCTGGCCATGCACTCATCCACTGTGCTACCCTACTGCCATTCTCTCTCTCTATCTCTGTCTCTCTCTCTCTCTCCCAACAGTAAGACTAGTAATGTAAAACATCCAAGGAAATGAGAGTTTGTTTTTTTTTAAGCTGTGTATTGAACAAACTGACCCATTGTGGCGTGTCATTGAATGACAAACCTTGTGGGGTGTTCAGAATTTCTTGTCAGTGCACTACCTGCCATGCAGTTGCCTGAGTGTCAATTCACGCAGGGGTTAATCTGTGGCTCTGTGGAGTGGTCATTCTGGACTGAATTCATCCCTGAGACACTGACCCTCTTCGTTATACCCACATCACCTCTTATACAAGGCCCGTGTCCCACAAAGGTGGTCTGACGCCCCTTTTTCATCATTCTGTTTTTCACCCCATTGCACGCTAACCCAAAAAATTCAGTTCTGTTAGCCACTCCAACATCAGGAACGATGGGTTTTTCCAAACTCAATTATTTGGGATTGTAATGGTGTCGGGTTCGTGACAGGAGGAATAGGACATTTCCCCTAACGATGAGAATCAGCCTCTTCAATCTGAGCTTGTGTCTTGGCTGTGACACGCCGTGGTCTTTTGTTCTATCCAGAGGTACTTGACATTTCTCAGAGACGTGTGCTGTGGTTTACTCTGATACCCTGAGCTGCAGATTCTCCACCGCAATAACACCATTATCTCTCTCTCGCTCTCTTCCTCACACTGGCACAGGGATTGAAATATTCTCTAATGATTATTTCTGATAATTATTTCATAACTAATAACTAACTTCTGATGTTTTTATTTTTTTTTCTTTTTCTTAACTATACGCTACAACTTATTTTTTCAGTTTGATTCTTAAATTTAAGAAAAATGAATACACGATTCACATAACTAGTGTTTTTTCTAGCAAAAAGTATGTGATCAGTTTAATTGTATTCAGTACCAGATAAATGTACCAAACACATGGGAACAGTGGTTAAAACTGTATATTAAGGCCATAAGAAAACACTACAATCTGAAGAATTGTTTTGACATAAGGACTTTATAGGGCCTTCTGCAAACTCATGTTATCCAGTTAGCTCCTGAAAATCCCAGAGCAGTTGTAATTAGCACAGCAGGAATTTAATAAAAAACACCTAGGGAGAATAAAACTCCATCTGAGGATGAGACACTTTCACATAATCTACAAGAGTCTACAAGATATTTCCAGGCTACTGCATAACTCTGAACTTCCTCTTTCCTTGAAGAGAAGGGATGTGCAAATAAATAAAAAAAAACATATTCGTACAACACCTTTCATTGTGCTGACCCATTTCTATTTATTTATTTGTATTATTTATTTATTGTTGACCAGGCTCGGTGACCAGAGAAAATATAGAGGGGGTGCACTTGCAATCTTTTAATAGATACTATGTACTATGTAGACATCCAGACATGAGGAGACAACTAGGGGTACACTGAGGTCTGTCTGGGGGTGCAGTGCACCCCTAAGCACCCCCTATTGCTGGCCCTGTTGTTGACCAATTTCTGCAGTATTCTGATAAAAACGAATCATTTTAGCAAACTTGTTGGGTGTGTGAGCTTCACGGTGAGCGCTGTGTCTTAAGCGATAAATGAAGATGACACATACAGAGCAGCTTTTATCAAGGTATTTGCTCATGACTGAAACTGTGAAAAATAAAATTCAAAGGGCACCGTGTTTCCACCATATCACCAGGATGTCTACATAAATGACTCTCCTGTTCTTGACAAGGGGGTAATTATAATCACTTTTACACTCACATATTGTAAGTTAATGTATTGCATTGCAGTACAGTCCTGGGGGTATACTGTCTATGCTGGTTTGCAGTCTTACATGGCTGCTAGGTTTGATTTAGTTAAATTAATTCATCTCATCTGTTGAATGCTGCTCTAGGTCTGACATCCCTTGACAGGTGCTAATGTGCTGTGAAAGATATGTGTTGTTGGAAGGCTGTTCTGCTAACAGATTGATAAAGGTAAAGCTAACATATTTCTTCAGCATATTTCTGTTTATGTCTGCACCTGAAACAAATTATTAATACAGATTTGTATTCAACTCAGTCGAATAAGATTGATTAATTGTACAACTGACCATTTTACAGCCCAGATTAAGTAACTGAAATACTAATCAAGCTTCATTGCGACGGCTGCCTCATATTTATTTAAAAAGCATATGTTAAGCAGATACTTTTGTGTTTTATAACATGCAAAATATAAATATAAAATGTGTCTGCCAGTGCTTGCGTCAGTGGCTAAAAGTGAAAAGAGAAGAAACATAAGGTCAACATTATATAAACGCTAATTTGACAGAATGGCTGTCCAATGCTGCTTATCCAGCAGAAGTTCCTGTATACTCAGGAAGCTGTTATCAGAAGAAAGAACTGGAAGTCACTTGAGTTCATTATGTCAGGGGTGAATTAATTTTAACAATTTTTATGGGGTCTCTAATTTTTTCTATCATTGATGCAAGTGAATTAGTGCTGCCCCACATCCTCTGAACCCATTGAGTGTTGAAGCATAAACTCTTTACATACGAATGTATTAAACTGTTGGCAGTGGGAGGGACAGACCATAAGTCATCATTGCATTGAAAAGGGGGTGAAACTGAGGAACCATAACCTTTAATTGTGTTATACATATACGGTAAATACTGAGGGCATTTAACCTTTAAAAGTGTGCATTCGAAAGCTGTACATCAGCGTCTTTGGCATTTATATGCTTCCTGTGCCGTTTTGTGGACTCCTGCACTTACCGTAGGTCTAGACAGCTGCTGTGCACTGAAGCAGTGGGTGTATTTCTGCTGGATGTTACATTCTCCTTGATGTTAAATATTGAAAAAAAAAAAAAGTATATGTTGCAAGAAGGCATTAATGTGGGATGGTATACAAGGCACTTGACTTTTAACCAGAATGTTGCCAGCTCAAAACTAAAGCTAAATTTCCTCACATCTAGCTGTGTTGACATGATTTACTTGTAAAATGTTTATTATGTTATGTACATTACCCTGTATAAGACTGCCTGTACACATACTACACATCAGTAATGTAGTATCATGTCTGCACTTATATCTGATGATCCAGTCCTTTCCAACTTCCAGTTGTAGCCACCTGTTTGGTTACATGAAACTATGCAACTGCAAATGAAAGATTTGATGCTCAGGTGGGGCAGTAATGTTTTGTCCTTGAACAAGGTATTGATTTTTTTTCTAAAATCCAGCTGTATAAATGGATCAAATAACATAAATACAAGTATGCCCCGTGTAAGCATAAAACCTCTCCTAAATAATGATATGCAATATGATAGGAGAGTGAGGCTGTGTGAACTCCATAATAGGCTTCAGGTACTCTCATTTACTGACTTGCCTTTTACAATGCACTGTGATTTGCTCAAATCAGACTTGATGGTTCTGTGTTTTAGTTTGAGCTGTGGTCTATAGCTAATTGGTATGGGTTATTGTCATTGCTGATAGGGTTGCAGTGCTGGTCAATTCTCATTTCAGAATTTTGCTGATTTGGTTGCTATGAAGATAGTGAAAGGATCATGGGTCTGCCTGGGTCTGTGTCTGTATGGTGTTGTGGTTTTACTCCAACATCAGGGTTTGTCAGTCACTTTGTCCTCACTGAAGAGTTAATTAGCATCTTGGTGTTTCTGCGGCCTATATGAGGAAGAATCATGAATGCAGAGAGGACAGCAAGCTGGCAGTGGAGCCTGAAGTAGGTTCATCATTGACATGCAAACGAAATGTGCACCACTCACAGAGGCCCTTGATGGAGTAGAGGTGATGCACATAATGAAGGAAAACATACACACGTAGGTGCATATATACACACATGCTCATACACGTACACATACAGACATGCAAATAAATACACACACACACACGCACACACACACACACACACACATTACCAGTCAAAAGTTTGGGCACACCTGATTAAGATAATGGGAAAAATGCATTCAAAGACATTTTTATCTAAAGAATTAGGCTTCAATGCTTGAAAGTTGTTTCTTCGACAAATATAAATATAAATGAAGTTGACACCTATGTATGAATTTCTTTCCAAAAAAATATATTTCTGGCTACTTTGATGAATTGAAAATATAAGATAGTTTTGATTTGTTTAACACTTTTTGGTCACTGCATAATTCCATTTGTGCTATTTCATGGTTTTGATGTCCTCACTATTATCCTAAAATGTGTAAAACAGTAAAAATAAAGAAAAACCCTTCTATGAGTAAGTGTGTCAAAACTTTTGACTAGTACTGCGTGTATCCTGATATTTAAAGGATAGGAACTCAATAAACATCCTGCCTAATGTACACTGGAGATGACCCTCTAAGGGCAGACCGAAATTATATTGTTAGGTTGTTGACTGACATGGCATATTCAAAATTATAAATCCTAAGCAGTAAGTACATCTTACATTTTACAGTAGTGCAGCTGCTTTCTGATATGTGTGGGCTCGCAGTCCGTTTTTTTTTTTGCCTTGAGGCACAGCCTTAAACAGCCGACAGACCAATCGCTCACTCTTTAATGCAATCACCAGGAACATGCTTCACTTATATGTCTGAAGTCTTTTGGAAGAGCTCCAGTTTCTACCAGTTTTCCCCTGCAGTCCCAGAGGAGGGCTATTCGCCTTTAATACAACAGGTTCAGTCAGACGCTGGAATGGATTCAGCAGAACAGAAGATGTGTTTTATTATTTATTACATGTGCGCTTTGGTGGCACATTTGATAGCTTAATCAGGCTGCCACCAGACCATTATGAAACTCAGTTGACAACTTCAAGACATACAAACACCTGCACAAAGATGAAAAAAAAACAGGAATTATGTTGCAGCTGCAAGTAATATTCTGTTCTAAAATAAATCAAAAATGGTAGAAAGTAAAAATAGACTGAAGAGTGAAGTAACCTTATGTTTATACTGCACAAGTCACAGCACACAGATAACTTTTGTTCTCATTTATATTTCAGTAGCACATCAGACAGAAATACGTGATTACTAACAGGAAACCAAGTGATGTGAGCTCTTGGACAGGGGGTTATAAGGACAGTAGGTCATCACCCCCTGTATTTCAGTGCCTTGGGATCATTTGTGGCTAGAAAGTCAGAAACATGGCTTAGTGTTACATTAGGAAGACATGGTCAATAACAGCTCACCAACACCACTTGCTGCAACCTGGTTTTCACAAGAAGTTTCCCATATTTGAAGTACCCAGGGAACTAACCAGCCCCACATAACCATCTGGAAGCAGAAATGTAGAAGATGGCATGTTGCCTGACTTACCTGCAAAAGAACAAGATAGGTAAGTATGTAGTATGTTCACTGAGTAATCTGGGGGTTTTTGTTTAATTTTATTTAATTTTGTTTCGTGGTCCACTCTCTGTAATTGCATATTGGATAATCACATATTCCTTTTTTACTAAAAGGCACCTGCCCTGGTTTTAATCCCACAGACTTTATTTACCTCTGCTATGTGCATACTTGGGTTAAGTGCATAACGTCACAGCAGTCGTAAATGTATTCAACTATCTGTTGTATTAATCTGATGTAAAGACAGAGCTCCGCATGCTTGGTTTTAAAATTCATCATTCTGACCAAAATCCTCCCCATCAGCGTGTTTTCAAGTCCAGGAATTGATGGAGAGCCCTTAATCAACAGTTTTCAGAAACGGTTATATGTTCCCTCTAAAAATATATGCACTGCAAGACACCTCGGTGTCAGTCAAGGAGCTCCCTGTGCTTTGGCACAGGACTGAACTGGAATAATTAAAACAGAGGGAACGCCGTGTTGCGATGCATTCAGTATTAGCATTGTTTTACACAAACCAAAATATTCTGGTCTTGCCGTAATTGATACGACAAAATGCGGGCGGTGATGCGGTTTCTCCTGCCCTTTGATTAGCCATGGATTAATAGGACCTTTATGCTCCTCTTACGGCGCCCCGTTTCCCGCTTAGGTTAGCGCGGGTCTTATTAGTAAAGAAATGAATTAGTGCCTGGAAATGTGTCATGCATATTACCTGACAGCAGGAGGCACAACACGATGGTCAGCTCCCCAGGAGCACTGTAAATCCTGATTCGCTTGGTAACCTGCTAGCGCGGCCCTATTAAGGGGCTCGGTGATTTATCGCGAGGTCGTGTTTATGCTCAACAACGGAAATTTCAGTTAATTCGAAACAATGTAAATCACAACCAATTACAGTATTTGAAAACTGGTGGCAGCTGCTGGAATCAGGGATTCCATAAAGCGGTACTCATCTTAGGGTAACTTGGTGCACACGGGCCTCCAGTCCAGGAAGACCTGACCATAGACCAAGGTGGTGTGTGTTAAAATCATAAGAGATACATCTTAATGCAATAGGTTCTCCCAATAATGTATGTTTGTTGGAAAATGGAATGTTAAGTATATTTTCTATATTGGTTGGGTCTTTTTATGTATTTTAACAACTAGATTTGGTACCATGGTGCTCAGAGAGGACAGAATGTTATTAGGTCAGGAAGATGATAATTTTGTCAAGAATTATGTCCTAAACATTCTGTACAGCCAAGAAAATAAGGTGCCTCCTCATTGCTATCTATGTATGACCTTCTCTCAGAATAGTGACATTGAAGTATCCTTGCCTGTAATGGGCAATGTCATTTTAACTGTTAGCTTTGCTATGCTGGTTCTTAAAATATACATCTACACCCCAAATATTTTTCTTCCAATTCTTGTTATGTGTTTTTTTTTTTTTTTTTCAAAAGTTAAAGTCTCATCTCCTATACACTAATATAGAATTTAGTGCATATTTTGTCAAGGTTTATCCTGCTCCCTGAAGTAAGCTGTGTCTTGCACAGTCCTGAGAGACCGCAGATTTCCCAGATGCATTGGATGAAAGCTGAAAAAAATGCACCTCCCTTGGTCCCAGTTGGTTAAGTGCCTTCTGTTCATTATCGAGGCCTAGCGGAACACTACGGCCCTTTTAAGGACATGCCTTCCAACTACTTAGGATCATGTTAAAAGCACATTCATTAGATAGATGTCTTGGTGTAAAAATTTCCCAAAAAAATTGCCCTGAAAGAAAAGCAGTGGTAATGAGGAAGTGAACCGTGTGTTTGCCTGTTTGCTGTCCTATTCTATAATCACTTCATCCACTCAGACATTGCAAATGGGCCTTGGGCTAAGAGCCTGCAGATCGAGGTTACACATGGAATGTCCTAAAGTAAGCACATATAATGATAGCCTGTATCCCTCCACGTGCATGACCATAAAAAGAGCACAAGCAGGGAATCACAAGCCTTCCCGCTTGTTTTTCCTCTCATCTGCCAACAGCCACATCTAATTGCGTGTTGAACAAAATATCCAGCCTCATGTTTTCATCCGGTTTTACAATTAGAACTAAGAGCATCTAGAAGCTTACCTAGGTGTATAAGTTGTTTGTATCATATGTAAAATAAGGTATTTTGTTCTGTGCATAAAACAACATTATTTTCTGGTGTTTAATGTTTGAAAGAGTGACCGACCGTTCTTTATTTGTGAGCCTTCTCTGCTCAACAGTACACAGTGCTCTCCTTTTTATCAACAAAAAAAAAATCTGGCAGAAAAACCAACAGTGGCCAGTCCATTTGTTCGATGCCTCTCTTTCCCAGAGCATGCAGAACAAAACATATTTTATGGTGTCTCCTGGACCTCACCCACTGGCCCGCAGAAGATAAAACAATATGATGTCTTAATCCCTCCGTCATGCAAGGTACACACCATAAAGAAGCCGGACAAGCAAACACCAGGCGAAGGGCAGGGGGTTAAGCATACACTTTTGACCTCTGACCCCTGGGCTAGCTTGCCACAGTCCGTTTAATTTGCTCCTGCTGTCCCGACCTGTCGATCCAGAGTGTTGCCAGTAGCCAGAGTATTTCCCCCACGCGTAACAGGGGAGATTATTTTTGTATGTTCAGATCCATATGACCACTTGGCACCTTATCCCTGCCAGCCACACCACAAGTATTGAGCTTGGCAGGATAACTGAAGCTTGCTTGCACCAGCCATTTCAAATATTAGTCTCCTTTTTTTACAGACTTTTCCATACCTGATAACCCAAATTAATGTGCGCATTCCATACAGAATGTTTGCTCAGTTTTTTGCAAGTGGGGTTCATGATTGTCTCCTGATTTGTTTTGTTTGACTTTTTTGTCCAGAACAATTTCCAGAAAATATTCATGACATATTTCACTTTCAATTATTTTATATGTTTTCAATACTCATTTTCATAAATGTGTCTCTGTTTCTGATACAGAGCAAAACCAGAGCAAACCCCAACAAAAGATGGGGACCACATGGTCATTCATGCCATCATAAATATGGGAGACAGGTAAGGCTAAAGCTAAAGCTGTTCATTTGTTCTTTTCAACAGACGGAGTACCAGGTTAAAGACACCTCTGTTAGTGTTTGATTGTCACAGAGGGTTGCCTTCCTCTGAACCATTGCTTGTATAATCTCTCTCGAGGAGTAAGCAATACCTCTAAAAGTGCCATGGTTTCCCAGAGAAAACCACAGTATTTATTGACCAGCCTCCCCGCTCGCATCTGTCAGGCGGACTGGAAAGTCGCCGCCGTTTTACAAGACGATCAGTTTCCAGCGATGCCATCCATCACGGGGTGTTAGGAGAATGTGTTACATTTCCTCACAGCCGATGAATTATGCAGGGGTCAGCGAGCGCCGGTCACGGTCGGCAACACAAACATCGGCCTCGGGCAGCATGTTCTTGTCTCCAGCTGTTCCTCTTCATATGGATTCAATGAACTGCTCAGAGTGGAGTGGCCCCCCTGGTCTTATTGATGGCTCCCCCATCCCTGTCATTGCCATGTATTCTCAATCTAGAAAGTTAGATGCTATTCATCTTCGATTTGCCTAGCAGCTGGCTGTGAGTTTATTTGTGTCCATACATGGCAGGGAAGCACCAGATGTGACTGATGGTCACAGGTGGGTTTTTATTAAAGGCATTTAAGGGCAGGCAAACATAGTTCAGGCACGCTGGTTGTCGTGTGTGATTTTAAATGGCCTCCAGAGTCACGCATTATATTATTAGTGATAGATTGTCCATTGGTTTCTACAGTGTTGATTTGAGGTGCATGAACCGTTGGAATGTAAAGATTCTTTTTCTTTCAGTCCCCAGCGATGTCTAACCTGAACAGAAAAGCTTTACTTTATGGTGTCGCTTTCAAAGGAGCTGTCCGTGGTGCTGAAATTCTCTCCCTATATTTTTCTTGCTGTGAGATTTGTATTGACTTTATATTGGGGGACGGGGGTCTTACATTCTCACAAAACCTTTATATTGCATATGCTATTTTGTTTCATTTACTTCCCTCCATGTCAGAAAGTAGGTTAAGACATCTACATGAGTTGCAACATAAAAACGGTATGTAACTGAAAGCACTGTGCAAGTATCTTTATCTTACTGTACATTTGCGAACGGCACATGTCTCAAAACTGTTTTCCTATTTAAAAAAAAGAAAGAAAAAAGAATAAAGTGCAATCTAATGGTTTAATGCACTCGTTATCTCTACCAGCTAGCTTGTACCTTGTCCAACCATTGTAACATGGTCATGCAGCGCTTCTAATATTGTTGACCCTTTATGGTTTTTTTTTTGCTTGTGTTGTACTCTGCCTCACTAAGTCGCTTTGGATAAAAGCGCGTGCCAAATGAATGTAAATGTAAATGTATAAGGGACAGACGAGTTCTACTTTGTTTGATTTCCCGCGTGTGAGGGAGACTGTCATTGCTATTGTCACTCACGTGCACATGAGCACAGATGACCTACTGAGCAGGGTTAAAGCTGTCCATTATTTTCTAATAACATAATAAAGCTAATAATATAATAATATAAATGAAATTACTGGAAAGTGAATGTCTCCTGCACGTGTACAATACCTTCAAACAAATACTTTCCTTTTGTTTTATTTTCTCATAGAGCAACCAGTTGAAAAAGTTAATTCTGTCAATGTGAATACACGGGCCCTTTTCCGCTTTAAATGGCAGCTACTTGTTGTGGATTCAGAAATGACTCACTGTAGTTGAGGAAGAGTGTAAAATCAATGCCAATTTGAAAATATCGAACTGTCAGAACTTAGCTTTGAACGGATATTGTTGTACCGGTGAAATTCATGCCTTCTATCACCATGCTAGAAAGAAAAAAGCGGCAGTTTTCCTAGCTTTTTCACTCAGACGTCTGTAGCATTAAACACACTCCAAACAGTCCATCTCTCACAAAATGGATAAGACTACGCTGCACTTGTCTCGAGACAACACCTGAAGTTATTGACATGTGTTCAATTCCACTGGTAATGAGTAGACTGGTTATCAAGCACTTCAGATCATTCGGTCTACTTACTAGAGCCCAAGTACTGCACATGAAGCAAAGAAGAAGACACAATGCCAAAATAGTGTGCAATGTCGAGATTTATTCATTATATCAAACATATAACAGAGTGCATGCAATGCCAAAGCTCACAACAGTGTGAAATAAATACTGTCCATCGGATCACCATCATGAAAACAGTCGGTTATGTACTCTATTTCAGATTTGCTCGCGGCGTTAGGCTACATGTTGGACATTGTTTTCAAGTCGCAGCACATACCAATGAGTACCTCTGACTTCAAGCAAAACTGCTGTAAAAAATCCGCATCTGAAATGAACTTGACAGCATGCAGAACAAACAGGCTGTGGAAGCTTGCAGGAATGTTAGGGCTGAACTGCACAGGATTCGCCGACACTTCGCTTGTGTTCACATCCAGATGCTTGTGTCTGCAACAGAAAGGCAATATTATGAGTGTCATTTTTCAAGTTTAAAATGTAATTATCCTTAGTACCTGTCACCACCTGATGGTTGCATATGGTAATTGCGTCTTTATTGTTTATTCTTGTTATATATTCTTTGCACTATGATTTTAGGAGAAACTGTTGATACTGTGTTTATCATAAGGCCACTATATCATTGAGGGGGTATGGTAATTACTGTTAGTTATCGAGAGAATGAAAATTCTTGGATTACTCAACACCTACAGATGGGTGCAAGTTAATGGGTTGTGAAAATTTTAAGCGAAAGGTACAAGCAGCCTAACCATTTCTTTGAGAAATTGAAAGAGTTTCAGTCAAAAGCGGCGTCCTCTTTATTTACTCTCAATTAATCATGCTTTAATGTAAACAACCCGTCGGCCTTAGCTGTGCTGACAGTTTTCTGATTGTCAGCGTGTCCCTCAAGTGCCTCGAGCAGCTGGGAAACACAGCACGTTTCCCTGAGAAGATGCCGCCCCTTTTAAATGCACTTATCATCTACTGGCTTGCCTTATCTTACCAGTGACTGAGAGTCGTGACATTGCACTCTGTTGTATTGGCGCTATAGGGCACCAGACGTAAAACGGCTCTTCTCGTATTCATTGTTGTTTGTCTTTCTTGCAAGAGGCACGAGAGCGTACTAGACACTCCACATTTATAGAAGCTCGTTTATTTAAAACGTGTACAAAGGCAAGTGACGCAGAGAAACATGAGGCAAAGTCGAGAATAAAAAATACGATTTTATATGTTGTTGGATCAGTGCGAACGAACAGATTTGGAAAAGAAAAATCTGATCAATGTTAAACTCTCTAATTGATTTTAATGAACTACGCCTTAATCATCGCCCTGGGGTTTTTGTAAAATCTTGGCAGTTTGTGTCTTCTGCGGTTTCTATTATACGTCGTTATAACCTACACCCCTGGTTAGCACTATGCTTAGAACATGTCCGACCATAACCACCATTTAGAATAGATCTTTTATTTTTTCAACGTCCTAATTTATGCTCGATTAAGATATCTTTACACTTGATATATTGTAAAAATGAATGCCTAATTTATGTGATTAGTCAATTAACTATAATTCCAGCATATGTTCAAAATGCCCAGAAGGCACTCTTTTCGCAGGTACTTATTTTTGATGTCACTGAGAAGCAGCTAATTAATTTTACATGCATATTAATTCGGGATCTATTTAGCAGCTCTCCTTTGTGAGAGCAAATTTAATATTTGCCTTCACAACCTTTTTAGTAAATTTACTGTTTGTTCGCGCTAAGCTTGTGCTCAGTGAAATATCTGTTTTTTAAAAAAATTGTAGCCTATAGCACAAAAGTCAGTTTGACCAAGTATTTTAATGATTGCAATGTAACTTCGTGGTTTACCCACGTATAGCAACTCACACGTGTAGGCAAACACGTGAAAAAACAGTACATGTTCAATCTTTAATATGGATGAATACATTATCCTCACTTCTCACAATAAAAAATGGTCGTATAATCTATAAGGGAAACTGGCCATATGTCCCGAGTTATCTGGCTGGGCAATGGTGAACGAGAAGGCAACATTTTCGCATGTCCTCGTTCTTTGAAAACTGAGGAGAAAACCAAAGGTTACCGAGAGTACTTGTTTAATGACGTTTAATGACAATATTGTAAAACGTTCGCTGAGCTTGATACAGTGGCGAGCGCACCCCCCACACACACACACACACACACACACACACACACTCCTTTTTTCTGCATAACACTAAAAGGGCTTTAAGCACCGTAATGAGATCTCTCTGTCTGCTAATTAATTGACACTCTGCTGAATATTCATACGCGTTATCACCAATACGTTCCCTAATTGCACTGTCGAACTGATCTCAGAGGAGGCGAAACCGCCATAGACTTCATTAATATAATGGTCGTCTGATTCAGCAAGGCGAGATGAGTCACGTGCGATCGGAACGGTAAACACCTGGCTGCGATCTTTCTGAATGAGCCGCTGCTACCGATACCGTTTTTTTTTTTTTCAGAAATACAGAATAAATAACCAAGAGAGCCAGAAAGAAAATGGGGATTATGATGATCGGAATGCTATCTTGAGGGAACCAAATCTTTTCAGTGTTAGATATCCTAAAACACTGCTTTAAACATACGTAAAACTGTAACTATGCCCCCCTCCCACCCCCGAGCGTGAACATTTTAAAAGCAGCCCTCTTTCGCTTTCGCTATATTATGCTTCAGTAAACTGTCGGATTTTTTTTTTTCCCGCAAAGTCTGATTCGTGAGACTATGCGTTGAGCTAACAAAGACACGAGCTCATACTGTAGAACAAGCAAGGAAATTTTTGTCCACCTCTGGAAAAGTATTGTGGTGAATGATGTTAACATGTTGAAATTGTTATCGTGATTATTCTGATGCATCCTACTGCTACTTCAATAATAATAATAATAATAATAATAATAATAATAATAATAATACCCTTCAACTCTGTAAAAATACAGTAAATGTAAAGCATTCGTGAACATGTATGGTTATTGTGGATATAAATCTTAGTAGAGTTTATTTAAAGGTTTTAATTGCGTATTTATACAAATGTTTGCATTAACAATGTAAATTACACCGCCAGCAGTTGCAATTTGTTTATTCATTAGTTCTTTAAAAAATCTACATTGCCTCCAGATAAAGCAAGCTAATAATGCGCTGAAATACACATTCGGTTTACTGTGAGCACAGCGGGGCTCAGGGCTCAATAACAAGGTGACATCAACAGATTGAATAAACACAGCAGAGTACTCCACGCGAGGTCACGGGCCACTGACATGAAAGGAACCCCGTGTGCATTTCTACGCACACGGGTTGAACACAGTCATTCACTTTCGCAGGTAATCTGAATAGTTCAAGGAAGACAAAACTAGTTTGAACACTCCTTAATAACTTTTCAACACACGTACAACACAATGCTTATGTAATTGTTCTGCAGTGTGTTACCTACTTTCACTCTTATATTTGACTTGACGCATGATGGAATGTCTTTTCCTCCGTAAATCGGTATAAAATGAAATATCAGTTTCATATGGGAAAAATGTATTCGTTTATGATATTGCTGGTAGACTATCTTCACATTGCAGGATTAGTCATCTAATTGGTATTTGCTTTAATCATCTGAAGTGTTGCCTTTATGTAGTTTGAATACTAATCTTAGTGTGTTTAGTTTTTAAAACATTTTATCGCATCGACATTTTGTTGTCTATCGTATTAGTGAGACCAGATTCAGAAGATTCTACTTTTTTCCTCAAATTCAGCGTTTTGTTTTCATGGCTACACTGTTTGGATGTAGATTGTCAGATTCTGTCGTTCCGCTCATCTGGATATACAAAGCAATATTTTTGCATTGCTACTCAATTTACTTTTTAAAATCTTGACACAAACGAGTTAAAGAATAATTTCCTACCCATCTCACGAATATATACTGACTATCAATAGTAAGAAGTTTACTCTTTCTCTTTGTTGCTTGCGCAAAGTATTTGGCATTATTGTTCACTGTACAGTTGATTCATGCCTCTGTATACATATAACAATGATCATTTTATGTCCAAAATCATTGCTGGTGACCAACACGTGTTGATATTCTCCGGTGAGTGTGTGACATGTATTTACATTTGATTTTGCTTGTGTGATCATCTTTTGCGCTTTAATGGGAATCATTCTCTAATGAACAGCTTCGAACAGCTTCGCCTGAGTTTTCATAAGACTGTATTGCGCCTGTAACTGTTTTCATACAAAGTTTTATACAGTTTTTTTCTCCATTGACCGACTAATCCATAATCATTCTCCAAAGACACTCCAACTTTTAGTGTCTGACACCTTATGATCTTTGAGGGCCTGGGTGGCAACGTATGCCAACTTGATTCAGTTTTGACAATGTTGTTTAGCTATCATTTGCTGCTTTAGTATGAATGGAAAAGATCCTCTTTTTTAACGACATTTGTTTCTTATTGTGTAGCGGTGGAGCAGTTGAGGGCAGACGTGTGAAAGTGCCTGTTTGATTCTTTTTCATCCCCATGACCTCAGCTTTTGTGTCGCGTCACCCTGGGAATGTCACGCCTCACTACTTTACTTAAGGCTGCTTCAGAAAGTGTCTTTGTTTCCCCCTTTTTTTAGGCACACACAGAATTGTTCTCAGTCGCCCCGCTGTAAAAGATACTTCAGATTGGAGCTCGGTTCACAAGTGCAATGCAATTTGGCTTAGCCCAACCTTTGTTCCGCTTGTACAAATGACCAAACAGTGCACACATTATACAGTTGATCTACTGCTGGCTGAACACAAGACTTTAGGAGCTGGGAGAAAGGCGAGTTAATCTATTCAGAATCATGGTGGCATTTTCAGTGTCCCATTCGAACAAGACAATGGCCACGGCTTGGCGTGTAAGCACAGAAAAGTGAGGAAAAAACTTCAATGAGCAAATACGCACAGCTCTGCCCGTCTCAATTGGTTAACCGTTAAGTTAAGGACGAGCTGATTTGCATGACAGCCGCAAAGAAATCGCATCCCAAAAATTAAAAACGTGAAATATGTTGGGTGGTCCCCCATCTCGGGTTGATACTTTGCCATTATGCGTTTAATTAACTGTGAAAACATTCGGGGTCCATTTACCCGTTTGCCGGTGTCCCGTGGGTCAGGGCAACAAGGAAACAAGCACGGCTTACAGTGTGAGGGTTGGCCCTATCACACGCACGCGGAAAATAGATTGCAGAAGTACTGTCATGAGTCTAAAATGGCGATCGAATTGCAGTAAATGTCATCAACTAACAGAGAAGTCTTGTCTGGCCGCAGGTGCAGGGAAGTTGGAAGAACGTCCTAGTAATGACGATCTGGTCAAATGCGTCTTTGAATAGTAAGCCAGATGCCTTTGCAATTTTACGAGTGAATTAGAAATATCGAAGTTAAAAATCGTCTGCACAGCACACATGTACATACATGATAAGATATTCAAAACAGAGTCTTTAATTTTGAATGTGGAGATCATTTATAAAATATATTTGATTTTTCCACTTTTTATCGATAATCCATCATAGGGATATGTGGTTTAAGGGTTCAGTGTTGTTGAGAAATAGTTAACTATGATTTGGTCAGGAATGGTAATGCTGTTTCATGTTGAATGGATGAATCAATTGCTTTTCACTAAAATGAGACTTGAATAATTGGCGGATTGTTCAACAAGTGCCCGTGTTACTCTGCTTAAAAATAATCCAATTGACTCATTATATGAGACAAATAACGCATGCAAGACGTTACATACATTATCCAGTTTCTGTGAATGGAGCATGCATTGATAATATAGTTAAGACTAGTCACGTTAAATGTAGCTAGAGTTTATAAATATGTTTTTTGTTTTAAATTGTATGTCTAAAACAAACATTGGGGAGGGGTGTTAACACTATGCGTTCCTGTTAAGGGGAACGCCTGTGCGCTCATAGGCCTCTTTGGTTAGATTGTACTAATGGAAAGAGGTGAAAGATGAGTAGATTCACACCACCGAAGTGGCAGATTTGGTGAAAAATACTTGCACTTTCACAAAAGACTCAGCGTGTTTGACGTCGGTTCCCAGAGTCTGCCGGATCACTTCAGTAAACTTCATATGAAAAGCCTGGAAAATTGAAATCCTCTGCCCCTTTTCTGCCAATAGACAAACAGAAGAAAGAAAATAAAAAAGTACTTCATGAAGAAGAGGGGGGAAAAATCAGCGAGATAAAAGCTGCAAGCTCGAGACACAGCGCTGTGCTGACTTCCAAGACGGGAAAGTCTGTTTTTGTGCTTGGTATTGTTCGGCAGCCTAGGAAACCATAAGACGCTGGTTGGTACTTTTCTCTGTTTTGTAAATATTAACAGCTCTGTGAGACTTTTTCTTCTCCTTGAGTACCCTCCCCCTCCCTCTCTCGCTAACACACACACACGCACATACACACACACACACACACACACACTCACACACACATACAAACACACGCTCGCACTGCCGTACGCTTAACACACAACCCCTTACCAGCCGTAGACAGCATCAACGACTCTTCCAAAATAGCGCATTTTAGCCTTTCCGTTGCAAAATTTGTGAATTGGAATCAATATTGTAATTATCACTTGTTTGTCTGATTATTTTCGGAATCAGTCAAAATGTTTATGCAGTGCATTGTGGATTTATGGAGGAAAATTAGCATAAATTATGAGCAAATCCGCGAGTGTGTGTGGTCCCTCTTATTGCTAACTCGCCAAGCAGAAAGGCGGCCCTTGGTGAGCTTAGAAAAAAAAAGACTGAATGGCCATTGCTCAAAATAGGCTTCCATTTGGTTTTCACATTCATATAATTGACTTATGGGTATTTTATACAGTTTTCACAACGCCACCCTAAAGACTTTATTTGCATTTCTGAAGCACATTTGCTTTACATAAACACAAAGGACTATGCTTCCTTATGAAGTTTCATCTTGAGTCAAGCTTTCTTTCGCTTTTGTGCAGATACGTGCAAGGTTTATCTTCACTCACTGCCGGATTCAACCGCTGAAGTGACGTTTTCGGTTGTAAATGTTATCCGATGGTATGTAAATATTGTTTAATTTCAATATGTCCACATACTTTCCCATATAGCACCACAGAATTATTGCCGTCAGTGAATGTTTGCTGACACACAACATGAGTGTCGTTCAGTAGAAATGAAATATTAACGTAAACACACACACACACACACACACACACGTCCTCACACAAACACACACACAGCGTGTGAACGACAGAAAAAGAGAGTTATATTGCTTACATTGATTAAAAAATAAGTTCAAGGCAACCATTGATTTCCAGTTTTGTAAAAAACGAAAACAAAAAATAACAGACATTTCAAGAATATCCTGTCAACAAACGTGAAGTGGTTTTACAAGTGTTTCGGGTCATATTGAAAAACGTGCCCATGCATTTAAAACAAGATAACTCGTCCTCGGTTAGAAGACATTTTAATAATAATGGACGAATTAGAATCCTAAAATGCATCTTGTTTAGTTTGCGGTTTGCAAGTCGTCTACCATAATTCTAATGCGTATGGTATAAATATAGTGGTGATTTTGTAACACTATTGCACTGACAGCAAGGTGCGTCAAGGTTTTGCATGTATACATGTAATTAGACAAAGTCGCCCATTTTGTGTGACAGTGCAATTTGAGCATGTTTAATTAACACACTGTCAGTACACATAATTTGCATGAATATACATTAATTGATATCTGGAGAGATTAGCTGTAGTTCACTCTAATGCACACGGATAACGGTATAAAACGCGCAGGAAATAAATAAATCCACTAATTTAAAACTCGCATTTGAATATAAATATATTAATGTGTTGGACGTAACATTTACATTAAAGACCATCTAATAAAATTATGGGTGTATTTTTGCTGTGCAATTCCATAATAGGACACAACAATAGACGCATCTACGCTTATCTTGTCAAAATAAATAAATAAAGAGAAAAGAAAAGAAAAGAAAAGAAACGAAAAATCTAAACCTGATTTTCATAATGCAATGACATGACAGCAAACGACAGAAACTGCAATGACAATACAGAGCAAACAGAAAACCAGTGCCAAGCAATTTCCATGTCAAACATCCCTTTGCTTAGTAGCTCCATTTGTAAGTGTGAATTGCAGGCTAAGCACCCTGCGAAGTCCACAGAAAGGTTAGCGCATACCTTCACACACTGTTACCGGGTGCCACCGCACTTCAATTCCGGTTGCTGAGCCTTTTCACCCCTTTGCTCTGTCTTCAAATGGAAATGATTTCTATTGGCCCAAGGTGTCCATGTAAATAGGTGTAAATGAAACCAGATTATGCCTTTCTCTCAGCCCCCTCCTCCCAAGGCGATTGTCATGTGATAGCAAAGAAGTGGCACATTAATGAAGCGCCTCTACAGGGGAGCTTTTCTGCTCATGTCACCGCGTAAAACTATCAGATGGTTAGAGGAAGGACATGGAGGCAGCTACTTAGCTCATCTTATCAAGAAAGGCAGAGGAGATCTGCTCCATTCAGCTTGTGGGAAAAAGAAGCTTACTGCCGCTTGCTTAAGTAAAGATCACAGCCTCATCTAAGAAGAAGCAGACTGTTTTCTTAGGACGTCTTACAAGACCTACAGCCTCGGAGCGCTGGACGCATTTCCCTGTAAACAGTGAAACCGACTGCTCGCACTGACAACTTTCAACAACTTTAAACTTGGACGAACTGTGTTTTTCTTATCGTTTTAAATACGAATTCCATTTTATATTGCAAAAGGCATTGCGTTAGGCCCCAGGTAGCATCGCTGAAGACGAGTACTTATTTTAATGCGTTTTTGGAAAAGTGAAAATTTTCAAACCAGAGCAGAGGAGAACGAACGCATCCTTCAGATCAGTCACTTCTTCCTATAGATCCCGAGAAAGAAAATATCCACAGAGATGCCTCGACCGGGGAGAAACACTTACAGCGACCAGAAACCACCTTACTCCTACATTTCCCTCACTGCCATGGCAATCCAGAGCTGTCCGGAGAAGATGCTCCCTCTCAGCGAGATTTACAAGTTCATCATGGACAGGTTTCCATATTACAGAGAGAACACCCAGCGCTGGCAGAACTCTTTGCGGCACAACCTGTCTTTCAACGACTGTTTCATCAAAATTCCACGGCGACCCGACCAGCCGGGTAAGGGAAGTTTCTGGGCGCTGCACCCCAACTGTGGCGACATGTTCGAGAATGGCAGTTTCTTGCGGCGCCGCAAACGCTTCAAGGTTATGATGACATCAGACCACCTGGCTCCCAGCAAACCCTCGGACGCTGCCCATTACCTCCAACAACAAGCTAAACTCAGGCTGAGCGCCCTGGCGGCCACTGGCACTCACCTTCCGCAGATGCCCAGCTACAACTTAGGAGTGTCGCAGCCCTCAACTTTCAAACACCCCTTTGCGATCGAAAACATCATTGCCAGAGAGTATAAGATGCCAGGAGGCCTCGCATTTTCCACCATGCAGTCCATGTCTGCCGGGTACCCTCTGCACAACCAACTGACCACAGCATGGCCTCATATGTATAGCACCAGCGTGATAGACACGGCAGCACCTATCTCCATGGCCAGTAGTGATTACAGTGCATATGGCGTGCCTATCAAGTCTCTTTGCCACGGTGGACAGACTTTGCCGGCCATACCTGTGCCAATAAAGCCCACTCCGGCCTCAGTGCCAGGTCTCTCTGCGCTGCCAGCGCACATCCCGGCTTTCCTGTCGAACTCTCCTCAGTCTCTCAGTCCTACTTCTCCTCAGACAGCTACCAGCCAAAGCAGCCCCGCCACCCCGAGCGAGACGTTGACAAGCCCCTCCGCGCTGCAGTCGGTGGCGGTGCACTGACAAGGGCAAGTTTTCGGGACCTGAAAACTAGGCCTGCAGGTTTTTATCAAGTCCAAAGTTTTGTTTTTATCCTCACCCATGAAAACTAACACCGAACAAGTAACTTCTACAATCGTCAAGGCAAGAGATTTGTGGTTTGCAGTAATGTTTATTTATGTATACGTATTTTAAGCTCAGTGTTGCTTTGGATGTTGTCTTATCACATGGGTTGAGTACAGTTTAAATAGTGACATGTTTTTTCAAGGCACAAGTTATTTAATGGTTTTTACTGTTCTGCAGGTATATTAAATTGTGGTAATTTTGAAGGAGTGGTTGCTTACATGTTGTAGTGGTTGCTCACAAAGTACTGCGCGCAGTTTCTTCTGTTTCTTGAATTTGGCGTGAACAAGTAAAAAATACTGTAGACTCCTGTTGTCAGTATGGTCGGCGAATGTTTTACAGGCAAACCGAAGAAAATAATTTCAATTGCAAATCGTTCAGACTTCTAAGGGAATGTATTTCCGTTCGTCATTATTGTTGAGAATCACTTCGAATTAATAATTTAAGTATGAATGAGCTTTGTTAATTCATCAGGCTAATGACCTACAAATGTATTCCCTTGTTGTTCACTGTTGACATTATTCTATCACTCGCAGTAGTCATGTTATTAAAAAAAATGAACTGCAAAACGCAATGGTTTTATAGAACATTCGCTAAAGTCGGTGATTTAAATGAACATTTGTGCAAGTTTAATTTTTGTTGTGCAAAAGTATATAGTAACACACCTTTAAAGCCCTTGGAATGCTACTTGCATTTGGTATACCAAATACCTAGTTATTAGATTTATTGTTATTGATTATAAAATAAGGAACAATCACAAATATAACAATTTTTTAAACATTCAAACTTGAAATATAGTCATTTAAGGGTACAAAGGGTGCTCGGTACATTGGAAATAACGATGTAAATTATTGCAAATAAGTGACATTAAAATGTGTAAAATGCACTTTTTAGTTGGATGTTTTAGGTTATTTGTAGTTTGCGGAAAACATTGTTGTTCTGTGAACCACTTAATTTAAAAGCTGTGGTGACCATGTGTAATAAATGCTGTAAAGTTGTACGTTTTCTGTATAGATAAAGCATGCTATTTCCAAACTTTGTGTTGTTCTTGCTGCAAGCATGCGTGCTTTTAAAAAGTGTGCGAAGTGTCTGCATTAAATTATAAACTTGGTCATCAAATATTTTCTCATTAAAAGTTCCCTAAACTTCAAAAATGCTTCGTGTATTCTGTAAGGATATAGTCTTCCTTTCGAAAAACGCATCATGCAGAGCTTTATTTGTAGAATGCATAACATCGCAAACTCACGCACGAACACCGCAAACTCACGCACGCACACGCACGCGCACAGACACACACACACATACACGCGCACACACACAAATACACCACATTACAGACATATACTTATTTGCCTATACAAAATAAAATGGTTGTCATGTTTACATAATTGGTTTAACACTGCATTATTATTATTATTATTATTATTATTGTTATTATTATTGATGTTGTTGGTGTTTTGTTATTGCCTGAAATACAACATCAGATGGTTTTTTCTGGAACTTGAAGTCTGACAAAAACTTTAACCTGTTCCTATATAGTGGGCCATAAGTATATTGTCATGGTTCAGGCAATAAGGCGCCCGTATTTAATTCATTTCCAGATTTTGCTGTTTTGCATGCCAGTTATTTTCCTGGTACTATTTTTTATCTTCTGCTGAGGAGAACGGTTTGACTTGTTAACACTCTCCCATGGCGGGATCCTAGAACTGATTTTGTTTAAATACGGGAAGCTATGGGTTTAGTCGGAAAGTGGAACTTAATTCATTGTTTACATAGACTTAACGCAGGCCTACCGGTTGAAGCGTTCGCCCACATAAACAGCCGCCGTTTTATTCTTAACGTTGAAAACGTTATGTCAGACAGTACTTTAGATTACTAGTGTGGTAACGACATACTCACGTTCCTGAACTACACACACCTCGGTGCAGAATGAACGTTACTTTTGGATCGATGGTATGCTGACTTTCAGGCGGCGTGTGCACCGAGTCCCAAACGAACACTCGAATGGAGGGGTTTAAATAAATGAATCAAGCGGTTAATTAAAATGCATGGAGTTACTACGCTATAGTCACAGCGCAGACAACTAAGCTCATTCATCAAGCGTTACACACACGATCAGGCCAACAGACTCCAAGGAAGAGCTAGGTTCTTTTTCGACAGACGCAACATATATGTATATATGCCGAACGAAAAAATTACAAGCATATTTTAATGCACGTATTAAAAGGATACACCAGTACATTCGTTATGAAAAGTTTATGCATGTATAAGATATGATCCACACCTTTCAACAAAAGAGCAAATTGCCCGACTTATTTAAACACAAGCAGCATTTCAACGCGTAAACACCACAATTACGATTTTAAATTATATTTTATTACAAATACACGATTTTCCCGACAAAGAGGAGATCGTAATTTACATACTTCCCCAACAGAATTCCCTCACTGATCGTTTCAACGTTGCTGAGTCTCATTATTGCAATTTATCAATACCAGTCTTAGGAAAACATTTGTTAACATTTAAAATATTAGATTTTGCGCGCATTGATGATGACTACCATATAAAAGACAGAAATGCATTTGTTTCTTTTAAACTAACAACAAATTATCTAATTAATATGTTGCGATTACAGCATGAAGAAGTGGAGCTTTTAGACCGCCTGCCGAGAGTCTGACAATAGCCCCAGACCCCACTATTGGAATTCACAATCGCGCCACATCTGTTTCTTTATTTCCCGCTATTTGCATGTAAACTGGTCTCGAGATCACTTCAAACACGGGCCAAGTTATGAAATATGCTCTTTGGTCAAAATACACCTCGAACCTGAAGCTTTGTCTGCTTCTCACCACGAAAAGCAAAAGCCCATCGTGGAGTATTAAACAAATATATTAGAATTCCGTCACTTTATGCAATCGAGTAGTTCAAATAAAGGGTCCTGGCCACTTCATTCACACTCATTCACTTGAATAGAAAATGCAAAGAATAGCAATCTTAGACAGGGCCACCGATGTAGATTTAGCCTTTTTTTCCATGAGACAAAAAGACTGATTTTCACAAACACATTGCTGACTGGGGGACTAGGAAACGAGTTCTGAGACCCCTTTGGAATTTAAATTTACCCCCTTCCCCCTGAGAGTCTGTTTGCACAACAGTGCAAGTTTTTTTTTAAAACATTGTGTCTATTGCATTAATGTTTACTGTTGTTGATGAAGTGTTTTTTTAAGGCATAAGCTTTACTCCCACCTAATTTTAACTCTTTGCTAAGCATTCTGTTTTAGGTTTACAAAAGTGCTAAAGCAAAAATCAGAACAGTCTTTCAACGTTTTTCAATTTCACCTGAACTCTTTCAGTATCGATGTGTGTTGTTCACCGTTCTTTTTACAGTGTTGAACTATTATAATTTAAAACGTATACACGAATGTAAATTCTCTCTCATGCACAACAGCATGCAAGAAGACAGCTCGTTATACATTGATGCATGGATGATTAAATAGTGTTCGGTTTCTCTCTATTTGATCAGTATCATTGGGGGTCACTATAACCTTCCGTTGCATGTATAATGTGTAATTAATGGAAAACATTTTTCTATTTTGAAATATGTTTCTGAAACATCAGACATACATTTGTCTGCCTGTATTTACACTTGGAAGTTGTCATTATAATCGATTGGACCGACTGTTCAATTATTAGTTTGTCAGTTATCATATTATTGGTAAAGCAGGTATATTCTGTTCTTGATACGTCAGCCTCTGCGTTCCGATGAGTTCACCTGTTTCCGTTAATTACAGTGCTTCCTTGGGGAAAAATTATACGTCCAAATGAATGCACACCCTGGGATAAGTCCATACACGGACTGTACAGCATCATACATGATACTCAATTGCATACAATTCCAGCTACATCTCATTAGAGCACTATTTATCTTACATTGATTTTTTTTTTCATATAGCCAAACACATCTGTTAGAACAACTTTTATGTAAACTAAGTCATGCAAATGGAGTTTTACAAATTTAAATGTAGTGTTGTGTTTGGAATTTTTAAAAATTATTTTTAAACGTGGTATCTGTAATTCACTGCTATTATGAACCAACATCTTTCAACAACCACGTTCCAATGGGATTTGAAATCTGGTTAAACACTCATAGGACCAATTTCCTCATTTCATGTTGATAATTACCAGCGCCAGTTGACTTTAATTTACTTTATTTTAGTTAATACTTTATTTAAATTCTGCTATTCAAGGAACTGTTCAAAACTTATGTTCTATTGCTTAAAACTGTCCCGTGGAACCTTTATGCGCGATATTTGACAATGTTTGCGCTTAGATTTCATAGTACTTTTATTTGGAATTTCTTCTATGATACTGACAGCAGTGTATTACCAGTCACATTTCCACATTTCTGTTCCATATGATGACATGCCTGGTCTTGCTTCACATGCCAGTCAAAATGCTAGGAACTAATTGTGGATTGAATCATGGATATGGGCAGAAATGTCCCTAGTGGTGTTAAACAGCTGTTACCAGTGCATCCAGTTTTAAACCTTATGTCAAACAAGGTTTTAAAATGATTTCGCAAAGTAACAGGAATGACCAATTTCCTTTTTTTAAGGTTTTAACCCTTATTATCCTTCTCTGACAGTTGCATGCAGAAGTTATGAATGCCTACCTTTCCTTATATACACACATAGATATATTTAGTCATAAATACATGAATGCAATGTTAGATCCAATTCATTATTTAGTTATTCTTTTGACTTTGTAAGTAAATAAGCAGATAATTACTGATTTTATCCTGACACTGATTTTTAATCAGTAAAACAATATGCTTGATTTTAAGTGTTTGTTAATCCAGGTGTTTCCTGTTTCAGATGCAGCTCTCATATGATGTTTCATATGGCACTTGACTTGGCTTTCATTGTGAAGCCTCCATTTAGCTCTGTCCAATCAAAACGATCATTTAGGTGCAGAGCACAGAGAATAACCCTCCAGACTGTATTCTATTATCATGTAACATAATTAGATATTTACCACTATTGTCTTTCAGGGTTTGGTTACTTCTTCAGAAATTCTAATACTTTTTCAGGGGGAAGGGGGTGATGAGAAAATGTAAATCTTCACCCAAGTTCTCTTACAGCCATTGCTGTGCCCCATAATATATGTCTGTGGAAGAAGTCCTGAGTTTGGAGCATAAGACCTAAGAGCCAGCAGTCCATCAGAGATCAGAGTCCACAATCTTTGAATCTATTGTGATGTAACAGTAACATTTCAAGATCTCCCTGGATTCAGGCCTGTTGTGTGAATTTAGTTTTATCAGCAGCAATAGAAAGTAAAGGCAACATTGCAATGTATTTTTCTGGTGCCAGTATAGTGATGTGAGTGCAGCAGTATATATTGGATTAACTGCGACCGGAGGTCAGCAATGAGAATGTCTGTACCTGCTTCTCAGTCATACTCTGAAACTGACATTTAGCATCCTTGTCAAAGCAATACCTTTACAAGGACTTTCAGATTTGCCTTATCCCAGCCAACTATTTATTTAGTGCCAGTGCCTATGCCGGGGTTCCTCTAAGATCTGTGCTACTTTACCTGCATGGAGTATATTGGCTTCATGGTTCCCTGTTTAGTTATTGCGTGTAGGTGTCTTATCCTGTTTGGTGATGCTCTACACAGGGTTGTCTCAATGTGTGTGTTCCTCTACTTGGATGGTGTGTTGATATCCAGTTTTGTTTAGTTATGTTTGGCCATGCTTTGAGGCAAGCCTGTGCCTTTGAACAAATTGTGCTGTGATACCCCGCATCTCATGCTTTGTAGTTAGAAAACCCAGGGTTAAAAGTATTCGTTCTTGTTGTTCCAATGTCAAAAGAGAGTGCTACTCAAAATACTTAAGTTCTGTCACTGGAAATTCAGAATGGCCAGTAAATTCCGTTTTGGACAATGCATGTTCTAAAATGCGATGGTATGAAAACTAGTGTGCTTGTCATTGGGCCAAGTGCATGTACAAATATGGTTTTACTGGGGTATTACTGTCCACACTATCTCAGTCTGGGCCCATGCAGAACAGCTCAACAAAATGGCCCCGCCTCTACTTCTATGAACCCACTCAGAGATAGTTTTTCTGAAAGCTGCACAGATATCCATTGAGATACCATAGGGGTAAGAACTGACAGGGAATTAAAATCCTACCAGTATTGAATCAAAATGTCTTTTTAGGAGTCTGTTTGATATTTCAAGGCAGAATTTATTTTCTGTTTGTTATAACATAATTTTTCGTGTGTGTTGTCTTCATTAGTACAAACCCTTACATTGCAGGAACACTCTACAAAGATATTCACACGTGTAAAAAGCCGTCCCCTTTTGTGGACTGTTGTTCCTTTAAACAAGCTTTCGGGTGGAATGTAACAGGGTGTCACTGATGTGAACTGTGTTGTGTAATCAAACATATTAAACTGATGTCCTTGTTGCTTCAGCCATATGATCCATTCAGACCAAGATGAAGGTTAAGAGAGGCAGGCGATGAAATATAGACCATCCTGTGCAAAACCACAATGTTGCAGTTTAATTAAAAGAATTCATTAGAGTGGTAGCCCATCCAAGGTAATTAGTATGCATAATTTATGTTTTGCTTAATGCAGGAGGGCAGTGGCCTGAATAATAAAATCAGTTTAACCTTAAGCAGGGAGAGAGGGAATGGACAGGAATCTGTTATTTATACTACATTTCACAGTGGAGCTAATGTCGGAGGGGTGGAAATCATTTCAGCCAACTTTGGTGGAGTTTTGGCTTTCAGTAAACTGAAAAGGCTTTATTTATCTTTCCTGTTTGCGTAATTGTGAGGCCATTAATTTGGATTATATATACGGCTCTTAGGGCAATCCCCCGGACCAAGTACTGGCTGAAAGTGACAGACACTCATTTGCGTGGGGAATTTATGTTGCTGTAAATCGCAGGTGTCAGAGCCACTATGGGCTGAACAAAAAAGTTTGAGGGAATTGAAAGAAGGAAGTAAACAAGTTGTTTGGAGATCCCAACTTAAACTTTAGAAGTTTTAATGTTTTCCTGTCTAATGTGTTGGGCATAGGAGTCATAGTCACATTTTCCTTTGTGGCATACAAGTATGTGAGCATTACCGATCAAGACTGATCAATTAGTTAAATTGTTGCGACTTTCATTTTTAATTGTTTTCCTTCTGAAGTACAAGCATAGAAGAAATGTTCCATTCTGAAGCCAAAACTGGAAAAGATGTACAGCTGAAACACAAAGTGCAGTAGTTGCACTGACATAGCTTAGCGTCTGTCTGGAGTGAGATTGTCTGTCTTGCAGAGACAGTGAAAGATGAGCAGACTTTCCTCTTTGAACTGTGTAATAGAAGTGTTAATACACCATCACTACATCCCTTCACTACCTGGTCTATGCTATTTTGGTAAATGGCATCAGGCCAAGCATGAACACACGGTGGACTTTTATTTTATCTTAGATGCTGCAGTGTGCTGTCAACATGGCATCTGTGAAGGCACCTTAATTCGACAAGGGTAAGCAAAATTTGCATCAAGTTCACTCTGCAAATGTGACAAACTGTGATGGGCTTTTGCTTTTGAAGTCCCTGCCTTGCTGGTAGCTATGTTTTATTCAAGATAGCCATCAACCAAAAACAAATATTTCTTTATGCATTGACAGAACATGTTAAGTATAGCCAAATGATTGACTCAAAAGCCCACATCAGACTGCAGTGCCCTTTGAACCCCACTTTGAGTGAGACATTTTAGCAAGTAGTACTGTTCTTCGGTTTTATACATAACATTTTTCATTCAATTAAGCCATCAGCAGACTTGTGATGTTGAATGGAAAAAAGGAGCTTGCCTGAATTTGTCACTCAAGGTTTAGGATAACCCACATTGCAGTTAGATTGAATTGGACCAGGCTTGGGTTGCACAAGTTCAGAAAAGGTGAAAGTCCAGACAAAGGCACTGATTTAAAATAGTGCCTGTCTTATTTTTTTCGTTCCAGAATTTGCAGAAATTGTCCATACAACAATGTGCATTGAGAATTAAACTGTATGCTTTTTTATGTTCCAAGTGAACTGTGTGAACTGTGTTCAGGCAAGATTTTGGATCATTCTCGTACTTATTTAATTATTTTATATCCGACAGAGACATAAGCCAACTGTTATATTCATACATCAGCCAATTACTTGTAGTTTTATTGTTGAATATCATTTATTTATTTATTTAGTTAATGTATTTACTTTGGACAATAGCTGGTTGCCTGTAAAATAAAATGCAGGCATTAATTTGTTGTAAAAACCCACATTTCCAGCAGTCTTCCTTTCAGCTATCACCTACAGGACAAGCTAAAAGTAAAGGCAAAGCAGTGGACACTTATAGGTGTGGGTGTTTTCATATTCATACACATCTTATTGTTTTTAAAGAGCTTTTAAAAAGTTTATTTTGTTGTTCTGAGAATATCACAACTCTTGCTCCCTGTTTTCTTACCCTTAAATTAACCGTGAGATCATGTTCTAATGATTTTGTTCTGGAAAGCACGCTGAGGTAAATATTGCTAAGTTCATTATAATGTCCCTATTAATTTACTATTCTTTACCAATAGATGTATTTTAATATGATTGTAAGGTTGACTTGTGCATGTGTGTCTTACAACATTAATAATCACACTGAGATGGTATCTCAATAATAATAATGTCTTTTCAAAAATAACATGAAGAGGAAAAAAAATGAATAGAGGCAGCACACTAATAGCATAGGTTTCTGCTCTGACGCTAATATAATGTGCTTATCTTAAGACGTCTCAGGCCCTAATGTGCGTAGCTAAGACCTTGCAGCGCAGTCAGGTAGTCAGTTGCGCGAACAGAGGGGCCATGTGAGTCCAAGTCCGGCCAAACACCCATGTGTGCATGAAATTAGAATGTCAACATTTGATTCATGCTGCCTGACTGTGACTGTGAAACAAATTATGTCAGTGGGTGGCAACTGCAATATTAGCCTAAGCAGATAACAGCTCCGACGGACGGCCCAGTACTTCACCGGGGCTCTCCCCACCACTCTCCCAATGTCAACACCATTAGAGGCCCTGACGGTCAAGCTGCTGACAAATGCACTGAAGCGCCATGGCAAACACAACTTTTATCAACACCAGGCTTCCACGGAGCCATCACCCTATTCTCCTTCCTAAACAAACGATTGTAGAGTCAAGCTGCTTCCCTTCACAGATAGGCTTGGCTTCAGTCTCCCCTGATCCTGAGATAAAGACCTTGGCATAAATAAAATTACATGAATTTTTACGTTACTTGACCATAAGGAAGGGTTATTACAAAATATAAATGGATGACAGGATTTCTAGAATATGTTCTTGGATCCAATACTGTCAAAGGTCTTAAAAAGCAATAATGTAATAAATGTTGCATACCCCCTCTGCATAAAATGGGAGTACCCTAAAGTGAAAGGGAAAAAAAATATTTCATGTCAATGTGTTGACCAACTAAAAGATGCCAGGAGAAAATTCCTTTGCATAATGCTGTGAATATAATTTAGATGAAACATTTATTTGATTTCTTTTCTCCTTAAAGATTAACAAATGATGTAATGTCAAACAGTGAAAACTGTCACTTTAATAAACTTACTGACTTTCCTAATTTGTTTTCTACATCTTTCTCTTGTGTTGCTTTGTCAAAATTTAAAGTCACAGTCAAGCTCAATTTGTGCACACAAAAGTAATTTCCTTAACAAAATATTCAGTTCTAACATTTGTTTCATTTCTAGAGTTTTAGTCAGGTTTATTTTCACATCTGTGTAATTACTACATTTTGCAGGTATAATATGATCATTTAGATTATTAAAATGAACTTTCCTGTAACCTGCTACAGTCTGTCTATATCTATATCTATATCTATATCTATATCTATATTTATATCTATATCTATATCTATATCTATATCTATGTCTCTGTATATATATGTATATACACTATAAAGTGTATACTTGTGGAGTAAGTGTGTTCACCTCATCTCAAACAAAGAAAAAAAGTGTCTCATAAGTAAACAGTGTTTAGTTTGGAGAGAGCTTAGAAATAACAGCAGGGACTGTCTGGTCAGCCATAGGGGGATTACTCGCTTAACACTTCCACAATGTCAAGACAATTGTGTGCAATCAATGCATATAAGGCCTTTCAGTGCGTTGCCAAGTTACCAATGCTGTCAACATGAAAATGTCAGTTTCCGACCCTGTCTCCTGCACGAACGTAGAAAAGAAATAGTGCAGTAATGCTTTTTTTTTTTAAGGAGAGGTGGACATTTTGAGGTGCCACATATTCGATTTAGGGTGTCCGGACAGGTGTGTCAGAACACAAAGTTTGACTTTAATCTGCAACCAAGTCCAGGCCAGTGTTCAGCACCAAGCCGGCCGCGGTACAATGGCACAGGGCTCGGAGAAGCGAAGAGGGCCACACAGCGGGGGAGCCGTCTGGTTGTCATTCAGCTGAAAACTTCAAGCCCCCCCCAACCCCCAACCCCCACCCTGTACTTTCAGAGCTACATCTTTTCCAGAGAGGATATAGAGGAAAAGAGTGGCAGTGTATCCCAGACAGAGAAAAGCTAAAGCCAAGATGTGGGACAGTGTCCAAAATCTACCCCGTGGAGTCTGCTGCACTCTTTGACCTAGAGTGTCAGTGGAAGTGTCCAGGAGTTTCTTTGCATTTAAAACAAGTCAAACTCCTAATGCTTCTCAGGCTTCCATTCAGTTTACGCTTGTTTGAAATTTTGACTAATAAATTCAACAAAGTTTCATGCTTTTTTTTGTTTTTTGATCTGTGCAACAAACAAAATTTTGAGCAAAAAATGAAAAGCAAAAAAGTACATACTTATGTGCATCAGTGATAAATAAGGATAAAGCACATACGTTTGGATTGATTCTGGGGCTGAGAGTGCACATCCAAGAACTTTGCATTTATCAGACATTTTTGACCATTGCAGAGGGTGGTCACAAGGTCATTGGCTGTATAGCTTTTTAGGCTGCAGAATCATTCATCTTCTGCTTTTTGGGAAAGGGATGTAAATAATTAGAATTAATTTGCTGGTATTTTGTTGGTAAGTTCTCTTTTTCTCTGTTATATATATATAGATTTTCTGCTTGATGTTGTCCTTTATGTTTACTGTATGTCATGCTTTATGTGACATTTGTTTGGAGCTCCCCATGTAATGGGACTCAAACAAAAACAGGTATGTGTCAATGTGGTAGGAGTGACAGAAGAAGGGCCACTTGTTATTCGAGGTAAGAATGGGTATTGTCACAGGGAAGTGATAATGGAAACCTCTTGTCTGGAAGTAAGATCTGTGTGAAGAAGGAACAGCCTTTCACTTTCACTTCAGTAGGTGTGAATGGTGTGTGTGTGTGTGTGTGTATAAGAGAGAGAGAGTGTAAATGTGGACTGCCAGGTTCTGGCTCTTGAGATGTTTACTTCTCAGAGAATATACTGTATGATTTCTACAGTGTAAATCAGTGTTCCCTAGCCCCTGGTTCTGGGACCACACTGGGTGTGCTGGTTTTTATATCAAGCTTGTTCAGGGTTAGTTTAGCTTGAGTGAATTGTTTATTGAATACTGACCTGAATTTGACATAGCTTTACACGTATACACTGTCTACTTTGTTACAAGTTAAAAGGAGCATCTTATTTCTTGTCATTTCTGAACTTTAAGCAAATGAGCAGTACCAATTAGTTTTCAGCTTAATTGATCAAGATTAACTAGCTGTTCAATTAATTGTTTTAAGGCCTTGAAAATTTAATTGAACAACCAATTAAGCTTAGTTCTGAATGCTGCTCCAGCTTTACGGACTGGATATACTCACAAAAATATGTTGAATAAATGGATTTAACTCTAGCGCTAAGGCACCTCCAGCAACACATTTCTCTTTGCAATTACTTAAAGCAGGTTACTGTCAGATCTGTATTCAGTCAGCAGCTCTATCTGAAGTAATTAATCAGAGGCTGCTGGAACAAAGAAACAGCCTCCACAGTGTGCCCCCCAAGGACCACTGTTTGAAAACACTGAAACAACTGTGTATACAACTGTGTGTAACAAACCATGATGCGGTTGTTCAGAATCATTTCCACTATATCTCTGTTCATCTCACTTTAGAAAGGAGGTTCGATATTTCATTCCTTGGAAAAGACTGCGATCCCAAATGCTGTGTTTGTTTGCGCTAGAGGAACAAGTGAATTCCAAGCACTGAAGTGGCTATGACAAAATATTGTGTTTTAAGTTCACAGGGGTCATACCTGTTAAAAGATGATCCTCTTCCAAGAAGTGGAAGGGCCGTTAATCACCCGGCTTATTGCTTACGGTGTTTTGGGGTGTGAAAAGCGGTACAGCGGAGAAAGGCAGCGAGGTTATTAATGAGCTGTTTATTAGATTTTGTTCTCTCCCCCTTCCCCGCAACGACAGCTCGCTGGCGGTGCAGAGGCCAAGTGCCCTTAAGCTCCTGCGTGTACACAGTGCACCGCGGTTGCAGACGCCGCTCGCACTTACGAGGGAGTTCAAAGCTGACTTCCCCACAAGAGAGTGCGGACAGGGCCCGAAGCAAGTGACAACACCTCACATCCATCACACCGCGGGCTCCAGCGCTGTCAAGCACTGCTCCGTCTGGAAGAACGGCACTCCTCCAATCAGCCCCCGTCCTCTGCCTTTTCTTTTTTGTCTCTCTTTCTCTCCCTCTCTCTCTCTCTCTCTCTCTCTTTTTTTTTTCAGAGTTTCACCTCAGCTTCACCTCTGTTGGGAGACAGGCCAGGACATTTGTGTTGTTTTATGAGTTTTGATGAGGATGGGGAGATGGATGGATCTGATGCTTATTGAAGTGTGCATGTCATTACAGACACAGTCTGCGAGGCTGTTTGCTGCAGTGCCGACAACTGCACACCAAGCAGGCAACTGAGCTTATCTGGTTGGTAAAGCATGACACATCTTGTACTGATAACATTGTCATTCTGTAACATTGTGTTCTGTATGACACAGTGATGCAGCGGGCAAGACCCTCTCTCTGGGTACCTGCCTTTCACAAGAGGGGTCAGTCTTAGGCTCTGTTACCCTAACCACAGTCCTCTTTAGCTACACTACTTGATGGTATTTTCATAGTACAGACTTTCTTCTGAAGCAATCTTTAACAAGGTTATGAAAAAAAGAAAACACTAACAAGCCCTTTGTGATATGACATATTGAAGTTAAAGTCAGACTAATTAGTTTAATTAGCTGGGAGATTTAATAATAATTGAAATGTGTTTTTTATTTCTTATATTGTTGAGATATTTAGATTATCACATAAGGTTAGATGTATGTTCACACTGGGCCAAGCATTGCAGAACCTGAATTAGGCTACAGGTTCATTTTATTGCAAATATAAACAGCTCCCTTTAATGAGGGCATTTAGCTTACTCCACACCGAGGTGTTTGGGTGTTAAAAAGTTTCAGCTCCTATTTGCGAGGTGTAAAATGTGTTAGGATAATAACAGCCTGTGTGGATTTTAGTACCCCCGCTATTTCCCCCCTGCAACCGTGGTGCCACAAGCTAATTTATCACCTGTCTAGGAATCTTATCCATCTCTCTGCATGGCCATAAACTAACACTTGCGCTTGCACTTCAAAGGTGGGTTGGGAACCAGAGATGGCGAGGAGGCTCCACTTTCGCTGGGAGCGAGTTTAGCGGGGAGATGAGATGACGCTGATTAGCCTCCGGAGTGCAGAGAAAGGCATCGTGGGGCTGTGGTTGGGCGAGTGGGTGTGAGAGCGGACAGCCAGGTTCCCTTCCCAGCCGGGTGAGCTGTGAGTCATCCCAGGTCTAGCTGCCTGGTGAGAGAACACGAGCAGGAAGTGAGTCATGGCAACCGTTCCTAGGCAGCTCATCTCCTGTGGTCATTTGAGAGAGGATGTCAACAGAAAGCAGTAATGATGACCTCTTGGTAAAAGGGTAAAAAGGAAAAAAAAAAGTCAGTTTAAGGTCTATTAATGAACTTTCAAGGATCATCTTTGCAGAATCAAGGGAAATGGGGTCGTTTCACACTTTGTGTACACGTGTATGTGCGTCTGTGTGTGTGTGTTTGTGTGCGTATGCATGTGTGCATGTATGTGTGTGTATGTGTATGCGTGTGTGTGTGTGTGTGTGTGTGTGTGTGTGTGTGTGTGTGTGTGTACAGAGGAGCAGAGTGCAACCAATTGAAGGGATTTGTCATCCTTTTGTGGATATTATTTTAGACATGTCAAAGAACCAGGCCTCATTGTTCTGTCAACGGCAAGTGGTTTCTTTGATCTTCTCTCATGTCCTTGTGATGAGTGTGAAAAAATCCCCACTGACAGAGTGATTCAGTCATTTGTCTTTTGTTGTAGTGGTAATCTCTTGTATTTAAATTGCACTTTGTTCCTTTGTCTCTTTGTTGTCAAACTCAATGTAAGTGTAATTAGCAGTCAGTTATCCTCTAGTATACTCAGTAACGGTTAATCACAAATCACGCTCTGGAGATCACTGTATGTGATACTGACACTCTGACCCATAGAGTGGTGAAGACATGAAAAACACATCACATAAAAATGAAACCAATGGTTCATATTTTTGCTTATGGTCTTGCTGTTGTTCTTTTCCCTTTAGCAGTGCTGTGCTTGCTCTATTGAAAAAAAAAGAAAACTGCACCAGATTGATGTGAGTTCCAGTCCAGAAACCTGCTTTAAGTCACTCAGTATTGTGACCCCTGACTGGCACAGGATTGCACGGGTATCCTTGAACACAAAAATGCCGCACGCTGTCTTCCCAGGTATTAATCCGATTTTCAGAAGTCTCCTCCTGCCCTATTCATTTCTATAGCAGTTCTGTGATCCTGTTTCTTGCAACAGTATCGAAAAGATTATTTGATTTTCCTTTGACCTATAATGTTTAGCTACAAATACTTGGAATTTGAATTATAATAACAGTTTAGAAATTTTTTTAAAGTTTAAACAGAATTAATATAACTACAAAAAGTAAACTATTTGCATGGGTATAGAGGGAAGTGAGTGTTGGTGTTTTACTCTGTAAAAGTGTGATGGCAGCAGAAATTTAACTAAAAAAATATTTAGACACAAAATTTAGACATATGAACACAGATCGAACGCATATGGATTGGACATACTGGTTGAATTTGTTCAATTGACAGGATAGCAATTAGTCTTTATTAACACGTTTCATAGCTTGAGGAGTTCGAAGAGAGACGTCAACAAACGGATTTTATTCATTTCCGATGTAAAACTTTGCGCATAATCTGTTTATCTATAATTCTGGCAGTGTGCACGCGATCTTTCCGGATTCCCTGGTGGCCTAATTTATGTTAAGTCATATACCTCCCCCATGGCTGTTTTGAAGTGTTCAGAATGGAGACTCGCACACCAGGTCTGTGCCAGCGCCAGTGTCTCCTGTGTGATTGGTCTCTATGGAGAGCACATCACGCTGAAACCATCTGCAGGTCCGTGGGGTGGTTTGTGAAGAAAGCGAGAGAGAGTGTATGAGAGAGACTTCTGGGGGTTCCGCTGTTATCCCGTTTCTCACGTGAACAACGTAATTAATTCAATTCTTTAGGAAGGCGATCGCTCCCCGGCTCGGAATCACGCGCAACACAGCTGCCAATTCCTGAGAGGGCACTGTTTGTCTTATGCCCTGGAGTGTTTGCACAAAATCTAAAAAAAGTGTTTTGAATGTTGCTCAGCCTAGATATCAAAGGACGGGCCTGGGATGTCTTCGGATATCAGCGAAAGACCGTGACGCGGACTGACAGTCGACCGCCGTTTTGACTCGCCAGAGAGCGGGACTGACGTCTGAATCCATCTCATTATCCCAGCGCGCCGTGACTCCCCGTGTCAGTGGCTGTCGCCTCTGCCTCACTTTGACACTGGCTGCACTGCACCTCCAGCTGCAATTAATCATGTTACTCACGCGATCATGTGTTAGTTAATTACTGTGTTTGGAAGGAGCCGTGACACAGAGGCGTGTGTGCCCCGGCAGAAAGCGGTGACTAATTAGAGAGCACACTAAATATGGGCGAGATCAGTAATCAGTCGGAGTAAATGCCTGCGCATTGTGCGGCGCTGAATGGAAATTTGTATCAGAAATGAGGATACTCGGTGCGGGGATTGCTGCGGTCTAACCATAAAAGAATATAGGCTATTTTAATTAATTAATGAATGCATAGAAGAGTGATGAAATGGGCTGAAAGAATTAGCTTATAGTAGTCAATAAGCCATATGGGGAATAATATTTCACCCTGAGGCTGCAGTTCACTCTGTGTACGCCTTAAAAAAACTAGCAACACGAATAAACAGCAATTAAAATTACAAGAAACTAAATTAAACTAAGGAAATAAGACAAATCTCAGAGTGAAAGTGCTTTACAAACTCTATAGATATATAAAAGTCAACGATGAAAATTCCACATCAGCAAGTTATCCTCGGTACCGAAGGAACTATGTGACTGACTGTTCAGATTGTTATCGTGAACAGACCTTTGGTAGGAATGTAATTTAGACAGGGCCTCTGGGTGTAACACGTTCAATACCTAGGCCTACTTTGCGCTGCAACGTCGCCGTGAACAGCATGTGAACTTCCCTCACTTCAGATGTAATATCCCTGAGGAGTTCTGGCAGCACCTTTCCCTGTAGTTTTAACCCCCGCGCAGGTAGGTGGAGAAGGAGCGAGGGTGGGGGGGCGCTGGTAGCTTTTAAAGGAAGGAGTGGGTGTGTGAAAAGAAAACGACACTAATTCATTGGCCATAAAAGCGCTCCCCTTTCCAAATCGTGCCGGGCAGAACCACCTCCCTGGGCTGGCTAATTGTCATACAGCCGAGGGAGGAAGCCACTGCAGTGTTTCCAGCCAGAGCCTCTGACAAGAGTAAATAACCCTGTAAATAACAAACAGAAGGAATGTGAGGTCCGCGTGTCACAATGAACCTCACAGCGACCGGCTGTGCCCCGCGTCGGGCACCTTAACTACACGTCAATGGGGGCGCGCAATGGACTGCTAATTTCTGTTCTTTAGCCTCATTAGATGGCACTGCAGCTAACAAATGAATTGCGGGGGCAGCGTGTGGGAGGCTCTGGCTGTTGTCTTGTTATATAGGTCACAGAAAACCAAACAGAATCACCTCTAGCTCTACGGGATGATTAATTCATAGTCTGGCAGCAGATCCGCGTGATAGCAGATTGCTCCTTGGTAAAATGCCACGAAAATGCAATCGGCAACAAGCGCTTTGAGGAATCTGTAAACCGTTAATGATTTAGGCAGGACTAGTGAGCAAAAATCTTACCGCTCAGAATCAATCTTTCCCACCAGTTAACAGGAAATGTTTTACTCAGTGATGTTTTTGTTTGTCATAATCTTAATTTGAAAATTAAGATTATGACCCAGAGGCCCTGTCTAAACTTTCTTTACTTTGATTAGATTCTAAAGAGTTTGTTTACTCAGCAATTGAGTTGACAAGTGTTTCTGAAAACCATTTTTCTTCCGCGCGTTATGTTAACCCCGAGTGCCATTTTTCGGTCGTTAGTATCTCCAGAGAGAATGTGTGAAGCGAACATTACATGCTGTAGCCACTGACAGACCTCTGTAAAGCCCGTGTCATCTAATTCTCTGGTTGAAGTGACATAATTTTATGCTCCTCAGACTGCACCACTTTAAACAAGTAAGTTAAGATGGATTTATGCTCTAAGTATGCGACAACATAGCCCTCTGATGCTCATGAATTTAAGGTATGCAGAGAACGTTTTCTCAACACCTGAGGATCAGCCACGAGGGTCAGTGGTACGAGTCACGGCTCCACAGGTGACGGATAAATCATTATGTTAGACCTCGGGCAGGGTGGACGGTGAAGTGTGACCGTTCCTTCGTCTTCCTGATGACTTAATGAATCGGCTCAAAGGGTATAGTGTGTTGCTGTAGTGCAGGGCACTACATACAGTGTAGTTTAGTGTAGTGTAGCTGCTGCAGCAGGGCTACAGCTGTGTTTATTCTTCTCAATGTTTGTGCTTCCCTACATTTATGTACCAATACTGTTGTTTTCTGCTACAATATGTTTTTTTTTGTGTTTAGCACTTAGTTTGATAAGAAATTTAACTAAAAGACGTGGTTTATATAAGGAGAAGTACTATCATGCCAATGCCAGATTTGAGGCTGGATGATGATTTTAATCACTGGGAAACAACGTGAAACAAAGATCTAAATCAACTCATGCCATTATCAAAACAGAGACAACCCAATTATTACTTCTTTTATTCCTGTTGTGGAATGCCCCACCTACATGTATAGAAGTAGTCCTTGAAATGGACGCTCATCATTGACTGACTGACTGACTTGCTTCTGAACAAATGGACATCACAGTGTCCTGTTAGTGGATATCACAGTAAATTTTGAAATGTCGTTACCGGGAGAGGCACTGGAGGGCGACAAGGTCAGCAGAGAAGCTACAAACCATGAACGCTGCCGGTTCAGGTCTTGTTTTTAACGCACATGACAGTTAAGAGGTGGCTGTCGTCACCCTGCTTGTCACTGTCAGGTGTCTGCAGTTTGATGGAGGGCCCTTAAACTCACACCCCAGGGCCTCAGTCCTCCCTCTCACACCTCTTCTGGGGGGGCCCCGCCTGTGAAGCTGTAAACGCTTGCCCGAGTGACCACAAATCACCCGCTGAAAACAGGCATGCATCTTCAAAGAAGGGGCCGCTCCGAGTGATTTACTGCCCCCGTCGAGAACAAGTTAGACATGGCCACTGTCCCTGCACCTGGGCTATTATCGGGCGGCCAGGATGATCTCTCTCAAGAAGCAAAAGACATTCAAATGTACAAGCAGAAGATTAGGCCGATTCAATCTTCTTTCCTTTTTTGGGGGCTTGGGGAGGGGGGGCAGAAAAAGAAAACCCTTAAGACTTCAAAAAGGCCTCTCTCCCTTTCTCCTTCTGTGTCCCGAAAGAGTGAAAAGGAAAAGAGATGAAGACAGGGCCTTGTGTATTCAAAGTGCTAATTCAGAACTTATTCCTCTAATGCACTCACGAACCACTTTTAATTGTCTGAGTTTGCATTCAAAAGGCATGTTTGCAGCTTTTAATTGCTGGCTGCTTTGAACAAATAATTGAAATGCATGACTTGTGGGGCCTACTTAAACAGTTCTAATGTGCTTGGCTGGTAGGTACGGGAACCTGTTTTTTTTTAGTGGATTCTGACAGATAGCCAGTGAGGTATTTGGAGGGGAAGTTCAGGTTGCTTAAATTGCTACACTGAGAATTGTGAGGCTGACTGTCACTGGCTATAAAGATCCCAGAGTTACTTTTTGCTGCATCAAAAATGTTTTTAATCATTCAGATAAAATGCTTTTGAAGAGTTTTTTTTTTTTTTTTGCTGAACACATCCTAGTGGGATTGCAGCTCCCAGTTTTTTAAAACAGATCTTTCATTTCTTAGTTTTGCTTCAACACACAATTCATTAAGTCCCCCAAGTCATTAACATATAAAATAAACATATTTACCATGGTTTTAACTGCACAGCACATGTGCATAACAGTATTTTAAATTTAGAAAATTTGTTGCTACGTTTTGAAAAGGCCACATTTTTTTCTTGAGGATGGAAATGCACCTATTCTCCCTTCCTGAATCAGTCCTTTGCTGATCAAAGTCTCAATGTTTCAGTGTCCAGGATTGATAATGCTCTTGAAAACAAAGAGTGGGGCATTTCTGACAGTGTCACAAAACAGTGAGCTATCACAGGGAGTGTGCACAGACCTTGTATGTTGTTTTACTGCAGGCAGCTGTTTCTCTTCTCGGGGGAGGACGGGGTAAAGACGCGACAGTATCAGTTCATGGTATTAGTGGGCCCAGTGTTCCAGCAGTTCCTATTTGTGCATCGGCCTGGGAAGAGGCAGAAGACCGGTAATAGGTGGAACAGCATGTTGTGAAAAGCACCAATGCTTTGGGGTGCGGCCTCTTAGTTTGCTTACTTAGGCACGTAAGAAAAATTATCTCTTTGTCATATTTCTTGGAAAGAAAAGAAGCGAGCCAAATTCTGTTGATATGGATGGGATCTGTAAAGCTTTAATATTCCTTATGCCTCTTTTGATGATGGCAAGTAATTTAACAAAACTTGTTAAACAAAATTCAGTAAGTGCCATATTCATGCCATGTCTTTCCACCCCTTTATTTTGTTTGCAAAATCTGCTATGTTTAAGGGGTAAGGGACAAACTTCTCCTCATTCTCTGGTCCATAATTAATTAGATACTTTGCTTACCTGTTGAAAAATGGATAGGATCTGGAATACTGGCAGTTTACATTAGCTCAAACTGGGAGCCATAGCACAGATATTCTAAGTGGTCCATAAAACATCCTTGGTCATACCCAGAGTATATAATTAGAAAGGTCAGAGTTACAGAAACTATGGCTAAAAAAACCTGTCAGAAAAAAAAACTTAAAAACTTTAAAACTTAAAAAATATATATTTACATACTTTCAGTAGTTCTAGTAAACACAGAGGCATATTTTTCACTGACCATCCTGCTTTTGTGCTTTCAAGATGTTTCTCTGAGGGGAACCATTCCCTTATTCTGAATATCTTGAATCTGGTTAGAATTCAGATTCCCACTATCACTTGATTGGTCAGTGCTTGCACTCTTGTCTTAAATGAAGGTAGTGTAGCGTGAATATGGTTCTCTGGTTGCTTGTATGTGTTTCTGTGAGAGTGTGTGTGTGTGTGTGTGTGGGGGGGTGTTGCCCCCAAATGCCCAGAGACGGCACGGTTACCCTGCTGTGACGGGACCACCCACTTAGGGGTGAGCAGGGATTTTAAGCCTCCCTGCCTGCTTCATTCTTCCCCCTCTTTTTTGTAGTCTGTTTGCAGTTGTACCCAATTGTGCCAACCATAGAATTACCTCTCTCCTCTCTGAAACCAAGACAGTACTGTCATTCTTTTTTTAAAGTCTACCACATATCTTGAAGGACTTCCAAACAATTTCCAGCATGAATTAGGAAATGTCAAGTGTTAGCTGACAACTGAAGAAAAAAAAAACTTTGGAAAATTGTTCTTGCCTTATAGGCCATTTTTTTGTGAATATTTCTGAGCGAATGTTTTTAATTTTTTATTTTTTTTGGGGGGGGGTCTTTAAACACTTGTAGCTGTGCCATTATTCATGAGTCAACTGTTACAGATAAACAGCAGACAGAGCACAGAAGCCTTGTATATATTTAATCTGGCATTCAGCTATTTTATTTTACCACTGCATATTATTTTAATATATATACAATGTAGTCCTTTTATTGGAAAATGAACAGTGTCACTAAAAGGATATTGTTGCTTGGTTGTGAATGATAAAAAACGCTTTTATCATTTGTTCTGCGATAAACACTGGAAGCTGGGTTCTGCATTGCCACCCAGCTCCTCTGTTTCACTGCGAGCCCTTGTCTGTTTGGATTCCTTTGCTCCAAAGCCCCACCCCAACACATCCATTCCCAACTCCCTGCCTTCATTTACAACCTGGTTCTATCAACTTTTCTCACAATGCACGACAAAAAGGGGGAGGGGGACTCCATCCCAGCGGGCCCGACATCCCAAAAACATTGTCCTGTAAACCCTGCACCACCTCCATCCCCCCAATGCGATATACAAACAACCCTTTTCCCTGTGTGCTGGGGAGGGCCAGGCAGTAAACAGAGAGAGGAATGCTTTTCGGGGTGGGGGTAAAAGGGGGGGGGACAATATTGTGCAGCAATGACACAGAAGTAATACGGGTCTTACTGAACGATTCCATCAGCTCCTTTGTCACCTAAAAATGTTTGACCCAGAGGTCCCTGTCAGCCCTGTTGTTAATGGCAGCTAAAGCAAAGTGACAGTCCCAGAAAGTAAAACATTTCACAACTAATAGCCGCCCTCAAGAGGCTTACGTATAAATATTTAAGCTCCCCCCCACCCCCACTTTTGTCCCAGATACTAAGGGGTCTCCATGGTACATTCTTACATAATACAAGTAATAAGCAATATGTATCAGTGTGCTACCATATTGCTTGTTACCAGCATTGCATTTTGCAGTGCTGGAAGCTTTACCTATGTGACATCAGCATCTGCAATATGCCGTGGTAGCTGTAAGGGTTGTGTGAGAAAAACATCCTGCAAGTTGGACTCCATGTGGGACGTGTTCAGGGATTTTAAATCCTTGTACACCTGCTTCTTCCTGCAACTTCCAGAGATAATTCAGACTTCCTTTAAATGAAGTGATCTGCACTGTATGGGCCTCTGCACCGTAATTTTAGTTTGAAAGCATGCATTTTCAGATAGCATGGGATGTTGACAATCATATTATCATTTAAATGTGTTACAATGGCCAGACCCAGTACTGATGCTTCACATTGGTCATGGTTCGTCAAAATAATGAACTAAATGAACTAAATATGTGACACTTTGTACTGGTTTGGCGATCCATGAATGATCATCTCCATCAACAGTGCAAATACAGAAATTGGTAAATTATCTGTCAAACTTTGGAGCAATCTGAATTGATCCTCTTAAAAGTATTTAAATGAATGCATTAGCACATCAATAGTAGCCAAGGCAACCTTGTATACAGTGCCTTTCAGGGTGCATTGTACAGTCTCATGCACCACTGCTGTTATGCAGATAAACACACAAACAAACAAACAAAAACATCTGAGTTAAATTATATTTGAAAAAATACACTTGGAGAGAAAGAAATACTTGTTGAAAGAAATACACCACTTAAGACAACTGAAAAAAGAAACCTTTAACGGAAGATCACTTGACACATAATAAAGACAACCGAGGTGCTTTTGAAGTAATGCCAAAATGATGACTGTACTTTGTGATGTACGGTATGTCTTGGTTCTGTAACCTAAGAGATCATTTAAATTTAGGGGGCACAGTTATGGTCAGTGTAACGTGCCAGTTGGTTTATGGTGTGTGATAAAGGAAGAGCAGTACTGTAATGTCACTGAACTGAGGCTGTGAGTGACTCCGGAGCAGGCCGGTCCCTGTCTTTGCCCATGCAGCACAGAAGAACACCTCGCCCTCTAGTGGTCATGTTTCTGCAGTACCCTTCTCTCAGGCGGTAAAAACAGGTAAGCATAGCCCCAAAATTCAGTTTCAGTGACCGCCCTCTAAGTTTTCACATGAACCTGGATAATAAGTGTCCTCTTCTAAATTGTACAACTCCTCACAATGGAGTGATTACCCAACACTGCAGTAAAAGATTTTGCCCCGTACAGATTCCAAATACTGCTGCTCCAGCTGCAACAGCAATTATGATTATGTTTGTGAAAATAATATTGCATCCCCATGTACTTCATTTCCATACTGGGAAAACTGTTATGTATTAATATAGCTTGTGGCCTAATTGGGTTCTGCAAAGCAGATTAATTAATTCTTGGCTAATAGGCACAAACATTAAAAAACAAACTTCTTTACACTTTAGCTCAGACTGAGCGTAGCAGTTTTAAGCAACCAATGTAAATTATGCAGATTGTGTTGATTATGCAGACAAAAGAGAATTTGTTTTATTGGAGGTGGTATTTAAATATACAGATTTCCTGGCATATAACCAAGTGAACATTAGCATAAATAAGCCATGCTTTAAAAAAGTCTTTCAGAAATGTTACTTTAAATGCCTTTTTGCTTGGTCTGAAGTATTCTTTTTTATAATTTAGAGAATATGGTAGACATTTTTGTCAAAGCAAAAATCAGTTCTATTTGATATACTGTACTCACCTTTGCAGTTTCTTCAATCTGGTACAGAATCAGTATTTTATGGAGTCTTTATTTTGTGCTGACAGTTTTTGGAGTCCTACTCTTCCTGTACACTATTACAAATTATTTTGTGATAACATGTATTTATTGTAATAAATACACATTCATTGACCCAAATACAATGCCGAGGAACTTTTCTTCTAATGCATCCTCTAATGATATTCTACTCTGCTGTTATGGCCAAAACATTATAGTGACACCCTACATCATCTTGTTTGCTAGTGATTTTGTTACAAACTGATTGTTACTGTGGAATTATTCTTCTCTGAGGAGGTTTGTGCAGTGGTTTTTGACTGTGGAACATGTTGCGTCACACTCGTTGGATGGTGTAGTGAGTAGTTACTCTTTCCTTGCTCACCTGCTAACTGCTCGCCCAGGGCAAACAGCGTACAAAGCAGCCATGTGATTCCACCACAGCCCTTGGATTCAAACTGACAGCGAGAGAAACACAGCCTGCGTCTGCTGTCCTCAGTGAAAAAAGGCGCTATAATCAGCAAAACACCAATTAACAAATGGAATATGTGGAATACATGTCAAACGTGCCAGGTGATACGGGGCTCTGAGCTGTTTGCTTTTCCCCAGAAAGACATTTAAATACATGCAAGATGCTATTAGCCAGAGACTCACGGGCTGGTAAAATTGTCTGTTGTGGCAGAAAATAGGTTGGAACCTTCAGGTGAGCTGTTTCTGTTACTGATGTAGTTTGGCACCCCCCTGAAACCTACATATATTTCTTATTCAGAAAATAACGCTTAGGTAATAATAATGTTAATTAATTCATGTGTTTTCAGAGGCAGAATAAGTGTTTCATTCTGAAACTTACCTCAATGTAAATTCAGTGTTTAATGCATTTCTGACAATGCCACAATAGACACAGCATGCCTGAAATAAGTATCAAATTGGATGTAAAAAAAAGAAGATGTAAACATTCTTTTTTGCTTTCCTGATGAAATATGTACATTGAATGTATTATACATCATGTTAACTGTAAATGTGGGCTGCAACACTGTATACATACTATGGACTATTCCCCCAAATAGTGGACCAGAAATGTAATAACTATCATTATTTATTTGCTTAACAGACACATTTTACAGATTGATATCCAGATCTTTCATTTTTGTCATCCATTTATACAGATGGATATTCTTGAACACTGTTCAAGGGACAAAGACAATGTTCTACCCGAGAGTCAATCCTGCACCCTTCTGGTTTCAAGATCTACTACCAAGCCAAACTGCTGCCTAATCATTGCAATGATTCATGTCAGAAAAATCATTTTTAACATCTCTAAAAAGTCAAGCCAAGGGATCCTCTATGTAAAGGCAGAATACAATAACAACACAGATCCCAGACAGACCCAAGTGGCGACACAGAAGTGGACTGATGGGCACAAGGGGTGTCTACAGCCCCCTTTTCACTGGTCCAAAACACCAGAGCTTTTATTGTGGTTCCAATGGCCCATTTGAAAGGACGATAAATCAGGTCACTTCTTTACATGAGATAATTCTTAAAAGTTAAACAGCCATAAAAGGCTAAAGAACTCTGACCTTCACAATCTAACTGAGCAAGAAAAGCCAATGATGTGTACAAGGCCCATTCGCCAGATGCAGATTATGATAAAATATGTCTCAGCACCGCAAAAAATAACTGTACGTCTTCCCTGACATATATAGGGCCAGTATTTCAATAAGACCCCAATTTATTTTGCACTAAAATGTTTTATTGTTCGCCGTAAAGCATATGGCGAAGCAGGCTGGAGGACAGGCCTACTTCAGCTGGGAGCACTGATCTTGGCTGCATTGTATTCTTTACAGTGGAGGAAAATGTATGGAGCTGCAGAGTAGGTTTTAATAGTGTTCTGCAAATCTTTCGATGAAGAGCTATAAAATCAGCACATCAGAACTTACAAACCCTGTTGTCATTTGGCTTGACCTCTGCAATTCAGACTCAGTTAAGTTTCAGAAAATCATTGTGGGGAAAAAAAAAAACTGTTGTACACCATATAGATGTATTTTTTTTATGTATGCGTTTGACTTCATTGTTGTTACTAAGGGACATTTTCAAGTTCATGTAGATATTTTACAAATAAAAACTGAAGCCCAAAGGTAATGAATGCTATAAGATGCAAGATAACAGTGAGAATCTGTTCCATGGTAAACAGGAAAGCTGGTCTCCCCACAGATCTTATCCAGAGCTGGTGTCCCCTCAGATCTTACATATTACCAAGATTCTACATTTCAAGAGATTTTTTTGGAAGTGGAGAGCAGTGAGTTTGCTTATTCCTGTGTTCATTATTCTCCTGGGGGCAGTCTATGCATGTTTATTGTTTTTATTTCTGGGACAGTTTAATCCATTTTTTTTATTTTACAATTTTTTTTTTTCTTCCCTGACTGAGTTCTATTGAAACGGGTAGTGTTCACTGTGTTAACACACATCACTGCCATCTCATCAGGCTGGTATTGTGGCTTTGCATCTCCATGCTGTTCTGGGATTCAGCACTCGCTTTGTTAACTTCCACCTGGCAAGTAAAGAGCCCATAGGACCCTGATCCCTGTTGTCAAGCCATGGAGATATTAGACTTGCCATATAGTAAAACTGACACCCCTAGGCCACCGTACCATGCAGATAACATGCCATATGCTTGCAATACCAAGTCTAATATACCAGTGTATTTCACTGACACCAAACATTGGCTTCGTTGTAATTCATTGCTACCCACTTTGGTTGTTCATATTTAAACGTGTAGTCGACCTATTTTGGTGTTCTTACAAATGCAGGATTGGCTCCAGAGAAGACTCCTCACTGTTGCAGTACGATTATAGTGGTGAAAACACTTTATTTAGGCTGAACAATTTTCCACTGCATATTTAAGAACACGACGAATGCAAATCTTTACATGTGATTACATAAACTGAGAATACTCAGACAAATTCCATTCCATTCCAGGTAAATATAATTCTGCAGTCTTTGTCACAACAGTTTTGCATAATAATCTTTAAAAATGAAAATAACACTTTCCGGCACCTGTTTGTCTGTCAGTATCCTTGACGAGCACTACATTAGAGGTAAAACAAACAGGCCCCTGCACTGACGAGAGAATTCCGCTCCATTGAGGAAGCAGAGACATTTAATAAAGCCTTATTGCTACAAGCAAAATCTTCCATTATTATCTGGGGGTCATTTACTATGCCGTAACGTATTCAGGCACCGGGGGGGACAATCTCATGATAAATTCTTTGCGGTGCCCTTCAAGGTTGTCATAGCAGGATCATAAACAGCATTTATAACAATCTGGCCTGTGGATAAGGTGTCTAACGGTCTGTTTAGCATGCACAATATATTCTGACTGGATGGGCTAGGACTGGGCCAGGGTCCAGTGGTGGCACATCCAGGTTAAATGTACCAATGCACCAATATATATATATTTTTTAAAGTTTATTTTCAATAAACCACAAAAGTGCACTAAACTAGCTTCAGAGAGAGGAAGATTGTTTTTAAAGGTTAAAGGACAAGGAGAGTAACCTATTTTGAAACCAGCTGAAATTACTGCATGGCTGTTCTTGTTTTATTTGAGGAGTCCTCAATGCGCATTTGACTTAAAGTGACTCTTGTGTGTTGTCAGCGTTGTTTGCCAAAGTAACTCGGGCACAGAGGTCGTAATATTTTGGGGGGTTGAAAGCAGGGAGAAGGGAACGTGCGATTTCTGGGATGTTTTTTTAATCCGCGCACAATGGGTACACCGTTAACACAAACGGTGTGTCCCCACACACACATTAAGCCCCACATTTCATGGGGCGTCGTCCATCTCAGCTCCGTGTGGAGCTTCAAAAGACAAGTCCCAGTTTCAGAGCGAGCCCCTCAACAGATGCCACAGTGATAATATTTAGCGAGCCTATTCTGCCGCAAACTATTTGGAAGCAAACTTCCCAGGTATGCGATTAATCATAATTAAGCCAAGTGTGACAGTAGCGCAGAGATGGCAAGAGTCCCCCACACCCTCCCATCTCTACGCACCCCCAATCTCTTTTTTTCCGTTTGCCTGACAAAAATTCCAGGAGGAATACCATCTTGTTCCTTTTCCCTGCGGATCATGCAGTAACCGTTATTAGTCCTTGTACTAAAAGGGAGCTACTGAAGTAATCCATGCTGTAATAAATAGATAGATATATAATAAGCCAAGTGCCCGCTGCCTGGCTGTGCATTATGGGAAACTGTCAAGGGTTCGGACCTCCTGCAAAAGAGGGCCAAACAGCCTGAGGGAGGGACAGCAGGCTTCATGTTGCTGACACTCCTCCTGTTCAGATCTATTACTGTGTGTCTCACAAGGCTAAGTACCATTTAATTTAGCCACCATCTTGTATTTATCTTCCTCCTTTGATTTATTGAATTAGCATGGCTGCATGGTGAGCTCTTTGTGTGGTAGAACATGGTGATCTTAACGCAGAAACGTTACCACTGCCACAGACAGCTCAGACAAATGTGTTATCACACTTCCTTAGGTTTTGAGCTGGCTAGTCTTGAGTGTCTGGCCCCATGTGTGTATTTGTCCTATGTCTATGCATGTTATGTATGTTATATATGTTACATATGTTCCTTGCTATGTATATATATATATATATATATATATATATATATATATATATATATATATATATATATGCTGTGTGCATGTAAGTATACATTAGACTTAGACTTGTTCCTTCCTAGCTGTCTGATTCACATTATTTGCATTGTACATGCTTTGCTCAAATAATGGCATATGATATAATAATAAGTAATTGCACGTGTTTCAGTCTCCATTCAAAAACCACATTTTTCTTGCATGAAAATAATTACCATCAACTACACACAGAACCGTTTTCTTGGATAACAGTCCTCTTTAATGCGTGCCTGATTGCTTTTTAAAGAAAACAAAGGGTGGGAAAGCAATTAAGTCAAGTAATAAACGTGTAAGTACCATAACATGCAACATTAAATGCTTATCGGAGTTCATAAATTACACCGAGGAACACTGTTTCTTTGAGATGAATTTGGAAGATGCATTGATTCTCTCCACAATGAGATGATGTACCCTGCTCAACAGTCATATCAGCATGAGTTTTAAATGTCCCCTCTGAAATCACTCCTCTGGGTTCTGGATTACTTATTTTATTTTATTGAGGGGGAGGGGCGGTCTGGAATCCATCAGAATCCCAGTTAGTTTATCTGATTAAAAAGTACAATGCTTTCAATAAGTACTATGTACTGATGACAAAGTACTATGCTTTTGTACTGTTTGACTGATTAAAAGTACTATGCTTAAAAAGTATGTACTATGTTTTATAATCAGTTTGTCTGATTAAAAAGTACTATGTTTTAAAAAGCACTATGTTTACTTTTGAAATCACTTACAGGGTAGAGGCTGAAGTAAATCAACATTAAATCCATGGATTCTATCACGTATTTTTTTCATTTGCAGTCAATGTTATGGTGCAAAGGGTTTATTTATACTGAGTGAATAATTTTGCATAAAACTGAAGCGTTGATTTAACATTTGATTATTTTTCCTGATATGGAAGGTGTGCGCGTGTTTGTGTTTGGTTTCCCAACGGCATGCCTTTCCTTTATCACACCCTCCCTGTGCATCCCACTAGTGTTGATGGGCACTGTAAACAATGTAGGCATAAACAGAGCACATGGCGCGTCTTTAAATCCTATTAATCTTTATTGTCAAAAATGTCTTTCCCGCTTCAACTTGTTAAACAACTCACTGGATATTTACATACTCCTCAACCAAAGAAAACAAAACAAAAATAACTCTGTTCCATTGGAACATCTCTCTGCCCGTTCTCAATTATGTTTCTTGACAGAGTGCCACACTGTTATATGGAAGCCAACAATGTGATCTGGTGATAAAATAATGGTCAAAAATATTATAAACTTCCTCCCATGGGACCTTCTCCGGGGAAAACAAAAAATGGCTCCATATGAAATAATTATTATTGACTTATTCACCTTCTGTGAAACTGACTTGTTAATGAATTTTTTCTTTGAAGAAAAGAGGGAGAACGACAGGAAACAGACCTAGAATTGAGTAACCCCGTATTTGACACCAAGAGGCAAGAACAAATAAGTTGTACTAAATCCAATAAGCATGGCTTTCAGTATATGGTTTGGATTTTTTAATATATTTGGTGTCTCTGCAGCACAAGAATCAAAGGTAAGGATGAACCACTGGACTTGAGGTGCTTGCTGGCACGGCAAAGCAATTCCCCCTAAATCATATAACGGGGGTTGCGAAATACCCCTGTGTTGCGGTGAGCACAAAGATTGCCACTGGCAGTCACCTTCTGAAGATGAAAGGGCAGGAGCCGTGGCACGAGGAGGTTGTCCCTCATCAGCAGCTGTTGTCAGTGGAGGGGACTGTGATATCTGACTTGGCAGTGCTAGAGGTTGCTGAGCTGGTAGGTTTGATTAAAGTTGAGATGAACTAGAGGAGCTCAGGAGCTGTGATCTGAAAAATGGCCTTGTGTTTCTTTGAACCCCCCCATCACCACCCCCACCCCCTCTCTCTTTTTTTTTTTTTTTTCACAATGAAATGAGGTACTCTGTCTCAACTCTGGGAGGAAAGACTAGCGTTAATTGCCTTTTTTAGCCAAAGAGTTGGGAGGCTGGATGAAAGAATGAGCATACCATCTGTAACAGCCGTGCACTGGAGGCTATAGCCCTGAGAGCCACTGTTTTTCTCGCTGAGTTGTGTGATTTAAATTAGGAATAATAATCCCGTAGGTTAAATAATTTAGCCTTTTTTACTTTTTAATAGTCAGCGGAGCCAGCGCAGCCCAGCCGTCCCATCAGGGTGGGCATCCCGGGATGGGTATCTCAGACACATGTTCCAATTAGATAAAATGCTGTTGTACAAAGTGAGTAACTTCCTCCTCTAGTGTTTGTGTACCTGTGGTTATGTGCGTGTGGCAGCCATTTTCGTTGTGATTTGTTTTGGGTTGCAACAGTTATAAGTGACATGCTGCCTTGTTTTCTCCGAAGGATGTGATAAAAATTCTCCATCAGCAGGGATGTGTACACTGCGTACCTTACACAGCGACGGTGGTTCCCAGAGTCAACCTCCAAACAGAGCACATTATACTGTGTTAAGTGCAGCATACTCTGCTAAGAAGTATTCTTTACCAAATAAAATAAAAACAACATGACTCGTGTTAATTATTCAAATGTCACCATGTGAATTTCTGACACCCTGTAAGGCCATAACACAGTCAATATCCTTAACTAAGTCAAAACATGAAATGATAGTTTAACTCATTTTAATTATTTTTGAGTGTCTACATGGTACTTTGTGCTGGCGCATTGCCGGTTCACATTTGTTTTGTTGTGATGTGACTTTTTTACTTTACCCCTTCATAGAATCGTATAGGCTAAGGAATGTTCAATTTCTCACCACTTCCTCTATATGACCTAAGTGCATGTTAAGACTCAATAAGGCAACATTTCTCATCTGCAGAAAGGGTCTTTTTATTCTTATTTTTTTGTAATTCTTATATTATTAATGCTTATGTTATTATTATTTAGACACTTAGCTTTTTTCTTAAAATATTTTAGGTACTAGGATCTTAGGTAAATAGCATGAGATAAGAAACACACTGCAGATTTCTTAATTCTTAACAGCTAAATATAATAATAAGGGTGACTCTGTCCCCCTGTTTCAGATAAAATATATGTAGTGATTCTTATATCAGGGCATATGAAGGGCAGTGTATTAATAAGAGAGTTTTTAAAGGACTGCATTATAGGGAGGTGTAGATCCTATTTTTCCATCTGTGTGGAGAAAAATGTCAGGGGCTCATGCTGATGCAATGATGAACCAATTTGCTGGGTTTGTATTTCTGATTGCATATCCATATGTAGGTTTTAGGACAAAATAGAGGATGCATCGAGCATGTATGCCTGAGCTGCGCAGTCTTTAAAGGTGTCCCACATAGCAAACAGCCAGATTCTGTTTGATTTCATAAATAATTTCAGTCATCGGGGACGCACTTAGTTTTAGGCTTAAATATGTTGTTTACCGATGCCACATGTTAACGGGACAGACGCCGGCACTGCTACACAATAGGGGCTCCTTTGTGTTTGCAGAAAGCAGGAATCCCACCCTGGGCTTCCAGCGCCTGGCACGGAAATGAAAGCGTCTCTTTTTCGCGGGGTGTTTGTGTGAAACTCGACTCATCCAGAATAGCTGGGGGTGCCCATGGTCCCAGCTGAAAGCAGAACATCCTAACAGGACGCCTTCCTACAAGCATAATGAGACACGCTCCTTAAGAGCGGATCAGCAAACGTTGAGGTGGAAATTAATCAATTCTGCAAATATGTCTTCCTCCCATATACCCATACCTGTTTGCCCTCCTGATGGTAACCTCAAACATTCAATTATTTAACTGGTTCACATTAAAATCCTTCATCATAGTCCTCCTTGTAATGTTAGATTAATGACAGCTAAAATTATACTTTACACACAGTACACATTCCTGTTGAAAAAATATAAGTATACATTTAAGTCATGTGAGACTAGGTCAAATTACACATAAACCATTTTTTCAGATCTTCATCTTGTTCACCAAGTGTTGAGAGATTGAAGGCATCTGTCAGTCACCTTAAACCTGGTGTCATGGGTTGTTCTCTTTCTATAAATGGTTTGAGGTGAATAATTTATTGGTAGTAGCATTGTAGATTGCAGCCCTGAAATCTAAATCAAAGTATCACATGAATAATTTAAGCACTATGTCAGATAAATATTGCAATGAAGGAAGTACATTTGAAAGGACGAAAAACTTCTTTTGTGTTTAACTTAAGCTTGATTAAAAAGTATTGCAAGAACTACTAGCACATGAAATAAGGAAAAGAAGCCAGCAGATAGGGCTCGCTCCTGGGCCTTTCTGACACTGGAATCAGAGCAAGAGAGAGACAGGTGGGGGAGGAGGGGGAGTGAGAGGAAGAGAAGGGGCATGAGCATGAGAGAGAGAGACAGAGAAAGAGAAAGAGAGAGGCTGAGGAAGACAGGAAGAGAAAGAGACAGGGGGAACGGGGGAGATAGAGGAAGAGAAAGAGCAGGAGAAAGGGAGAGACAGGGAGAAAGAGACACAGAGATGGAGTATGCCTGTCAGCACCCTCCTCAGTTGAGCGTTCACATCCTTCAAATACATTTGTTTTCATCTCTGAGGCTGACGTTTCCTGGCATTCATCACCGTTTCTATAGACCCAGTTCACATAGCGCTGCCTTTGGAAGTGCCGAGAAAACCTGCACGCTCTTTAGTGTGTGGGTTTCCTTTGGCTCGGTGCTGTAATTTATAGCATAAAATGAAAATGTATATGCACGTTGACTTGTCTTGTTCAGTTGTGAATATTTTGGTTTGCTCATCCTGCAAAAATGAGAAGTCCATGATTATAATAGAAGTTTCCAAATATTGTTCAATTCCCTGTAATATTTTTTGAGGACAGGGTAATTTGTTGAGATATTTCATAGATTAAGTGAGATTTCATGTGTATTCTTACATTCATCACATCAGTGGTAATGGTTGTACAGGGTATCTATGCCTTCACACTGTGGGTTGAGATGTACTTGGCACTTGGTTGGCTGCCAATGTGAACTCAGACTGTATACAGTTTGACATTTCGGCTATGCTGACAGTGATAGGCAGAATCTTAAAAAAAGAGAGGAAAGTCAAATTTAACTGAGAAACTCCATGCCTGCCTCAGAATATCCTATCAGCATCGGTTGTATTAGGTTCTGCAAATTGACTATTTTAACAAATGGATTCATAAGCTTATTAGCTTATTGTATAAATTAATTAATTTGTTTTAATAATCAAGTGTGTTTCATTTTTGGCAAAGTTGACATAATGTGTTTTGTGCAGTATTGGCTTAGTTTTAAGTACCATTTAAGAAATTCAGTTAGTTAGCAGCGTTTAAGTAATTAATTTAAGTAATTACTTGCTTTCCCTTGATCAGTGCCACACCCCTGCCAAAAAAAAAAATGGTGAAACACAAGGCTCATCAGTTTTGATGACTAAATCACAGTATTGGTTTTGTGACAAGACAGATTGCATGTTGAAAGTGGCCCTTGATGCCTCAAAATCCATAGCAATTAACAGCCTCTTATTTATGACAGTAAACAGCAATACATCTCCATCAGTGGGTGGTACCTAACGTCCTCAGAGTGGAGCAGATTGCGGTGCGGGGGAAAAGCTTGTGGAGAAGCCGTCTGGCCGGAGCCATTTTTCTTGTTTACATTACTTGAGAAATTAAACATGGCTTACAGCATCGTGTCAGAGACAGGTTTACTATGGTGTGTGTTCGTACATATTGGAATGTTTTATGTCGTGCCTTACCTCACTGATGCTCTGATGTAGCGACATCAAAACAAGCGTATGAATGAGGACTCCCTCTGCTGGACCGATTGTGTGGACAACTTTACAGTGTCTTTTTCCACAAAAAAGTCAAAGATGATACATTACCTTCATATTTACCATAATGCATCTGCTACATATGTTTGGAGATGTACGAGGACAAAGAGGTCTCTCATTAGATTTTATATCACCTTTTTATTTTTTACATTTTTTTATATTTACATTTTACATTTACGGTTTTTACATTTTTACATATTTTTTCATTGCCAGCATCTCAAAGAGTTGAGAAACACAAGTGATATGAAAACTGCTAGGGAAAGAACTACCTGCTAGGGTAGTAATTTTACTATGCACCTTGTGGAAGTTAAGTCCTATTTTTGTCTTGCTCAAAAGATAACAGGAAGTCAAGTAAAAGGGAGTAGTTTCCTCTCATGTCACCCCAAAGGCATGTCTAGCAGAACAAGACATGTTTTGGAAGTACATATTTCTCTAGAATGTCAGTTTTAGCCTTTTCAAAGACACTTCTGTGGACAGGAGCTGCTGGGTACTCTGCAAAAAGCATGTCAGGGATCTGTGTATTGTGGAGAAAAAAAAAAAACATCAGGAGGGAATGTTTCTGACTGTTGCGTGGTGCTCAGAATGCAAATTATTTTGTGTCCAGTGTTGGTGAGAGAATGAGTGGCTATGTTTGGACTGGGTTATCTGTGTTGAGTATTGTTGATGTATGCATGAGATAGGTGCAAGTGCACTGCAGGTTACTTTGTGTCTGGTGTTGGTGACATAGGTGTGGAAGTGTTTAGGGTGTGGCTTACTATGTGTGGGATATTGTAGGTGTGGGATCCACCACAATTAGTGAATGTTGGTGTTCAGTGTTGGTGATGTGGGTGTGAGAGTGGTTGTGATTAGTAAGTGTTGGTGTTCAGCATTAGTGTAGTGGTGTTGGAGTGGGTACAATAAGTGGATGTTAGGTGGTGTTCAGCCTTAGGAATATAGGTGTGAGAGCAGGTGCCGTCAGCATATCTGGAAGAAGATGCTCCTTTTGTTGTTGGAGGACGAGGCCTTGCGGCTCTGAAATGTGAAGCGGCTAACTGGTACCCTTGGTGAAAACATGAAACGTGCTCCACACACTGTCTTACTCAATCCAACAAAACACCACCACCACGGGCCAGCGTGGTGCCAATTAGTATGTTGCAAGCAAACATATGCCCCCCCTGTAGTTTCTGATTAAAGAGCATATTGATGGTATAAATTACCTCTGAGTACAATAGATTGTTGGGCATATATATGTAAATGTTTAATTAACCCGTGTCTAAATCACTGGGCTGGTTAGAAGCAGAGGTATTAATCCACTGATATCAGCAATAACCTGGGTCCCCAGCCCAAAGTGTGGCTTCGTGTGACAGATTAATTTGGGGTATTGCAGCAGTTTACCACTGCTCATTAGCATAGGAGCTAACTCAGTTCATTACAGGGCCATTCTGCATGTTTGTGTTTTCTGTAGTTACACTGGTGTGGGGCCTAGCAGATTGCCTTGCCTGTGTTGTTCTTGTAACACGGCCTGTATCAATGCTTAGGATATTCACTTGCAGTAACAAAAAAACTGAATTACTGTGGCAACCTGTGAATTCATACCACAAATTCCACTGTATAAAGCTTCCAGTTATGCAATATTCCATCTTAAATCCCGACCACTGCTTCTTCTGCCATTTTGTTTACAAGTCATCTCATTTGAAAACCAAACCAAACCAAAATGGTGGGGACCTTATTTTCAACCGGACATCTGAACACCGGGAGATAACTTGCCTAACTTAACTGTTGTATTAAGTAACGTTTTAAGGTCTCATGAAGGTTAACTAATTTTAACAGAGATGGATACTGTGTGGTGTTTTTTTTAATTATTTTCATTCACAGTAATGTGCAGCTAGCGCAGGTGGACTGGTCTGGGAAAGTTTCAGAGATCGCCAGGCCTGTCCAAACCCTGGACTGGAGTACTGATGTCAGTACACTTCAGCAAGCACTGCCATGCTCTCATCTCGGGCTGTGCCTGCCCCAGATCACAGAGGGAGTGCAGAGCATGCCTGGCCTGGCTTGTCCTGTGGGTGGGGGGGGCTGTTTTGCCTCCAAGGTAAGAATGGGATGCAGAGGATTTTGGAATTAATCATCGTGCTCGGGTGCCGTGTGTGTATTTCGCGGGGATGGCAATTACGGTGCTCCGGCTGGCCGTCCTGTCGTGGTGACACCCTCCCCCAGGCGGCGGCAGGGAGACAGGGCCAAGGGGGGGTTTGTGGTGGGGGCACGTGGCCCAGCACTGTGCCATGAAAGAGCTGCCAGAAATACCCCAACCCGACACCCCGTCACCCTGTCACCTGCCGACATCTCCTTTGTCAACTTTCAGCTCCTTGGGCTTCAACAAAATGGAGCTTTGCATAGCTAAATTCTTTTTTTTTCTTCTCTATTAAGTAATTAATCATTTTAAGCAAAAAGAAGATAAGCTGCTTTTATTTACTTAATTGTCTTGCATGCTTACTTATTTTCTCTAACAGATATTTCTCCCTCTGAAAAGAATGCAAATAAGGATTTCAGTCAATTGGATGTAATACATGCTCTTTTAGGATCTGTCTTTTAAATATTATATCATCGTAAGTACTATATGACAACTCATTGTAAATGGACAACACTTTATGGTTATGTTGGCAAGGAGAGTGCATTTTCATTAATACAATTTACAATAATTTATGTCATTATATACACTAATAATGTAGTATAATAGTTTTTAAGTTAGTAAATTTGTACAGTTGTAATGTTTGTTTGTTTTTTCTAATCTCAGAGAATAAAACGCGCAACAGAGAAATACTCAGTCTACTCAGTACGTTTTTTATATTGGAATAATCCAAGACCTGCTTCTCACGTTGCAAAATAGGGATCGTTATTTTTGAAAACAGACATCTGTTTTGTTGCTTTAAATATTTGCAGTCTCGTTGTTAATGGGCAAATACCCTATTGACACTTCACACAAAATGAAATGCGCATGAATATTTAATGGGCTTTAATATAAAGACTCTAAAGACTTGTGTATGCACCGTACAACAATGCTGTTGTTTGTTCCCCCAGGAGACACCGACATTAAAGCTAACCTCGCTGCTGCTGTTTGTGTGCGCGGCTGTTCATTACGAGCACTCCAAGGTGCAGAATGGAAGGATTCAGCACGAGGAAGAGCAAATAAACACCATAGCAACAATATCTCTCCTGGAAAAATAATATTTGAGAAGGGAGAGTGGGTAAAATTAATGCTGGCACATTTTGGAAGTGGAAAACAAATGCCATTTTATGTGTATTGAAGTAGGGTATCATCTGACATTATGCGGTAGTATTTATACAGCCTTTCCTATGTTTGTTCAGAATCATTTCCTGTTGATGCGACAAGCGTAGTTTTGTTTTGGTATCTAAACTAGAATCTAAGACCGTCGATGCTTTTGAGACAAAAGATAAAATAGTGGGGTCTTTGAATGTATTGTATTATCTTTTTAACCCCGTGAAACGTATGTTTAAGGGGAAAAACAAAACAAAACAAAAACCAAGTTGGCATAATTCCATGACAGAATTAATGTCGAGTGCAGTTCTGGTTATTGTTTAATTTTCTATAAATCGACCTATACTTTTGTGTTAATTTGACTCCTAATTAATTTTCTGTATCGTTTTATCATCCTTGAAAAGTACATAAGATTGCTCACACTGGGTTTCACACTGAATACAACTTTGTTTTCCCTCTCCAGATTTGGTGGTGGAATTGTGAGAGAACGGGTAACTTGGGAAAGCTGTCAGGACGAAGCAGAACCCCGAAGAGACGTCTCTGTGAGTTACGTGTTCTTCACAACTCTCTCGGAAGTGAGTGATATTCTTTTAAAAAGAGAGTTTCTCCTTCCCACTCTCTCCTTCTTCTCTCAGAATAATTCCTCCAGCCTACAGCGATCACTTCATAAGTGACTTTATAAGCGCACGTCCGATCCTGACGGGAAGCGACGGGGACGGGATCGGTTGGCGCCTCACTCTCTCTCTTCTCTCTCACCGGGGAAAGTGACAGGCTGCCTAATTGGGACTAATCAACTGGCAGCTCAGGTTGAGTGGCACTGGAGTGATCTGAAGAGAAATGGCATTGACCCAGAGAAGTAGGAACCGCCTTGGGCTGCGCTGATACCGATTCGTCTTCCGCCACACCGCACGCCGCCTCATAGCATATTCAAATTCAACTACAGTAGCAGCTACTTTAGGATTCTTGGGTCAAGAACAAAAAAGAGGGAAAAACTCAACTAATCAAAAAAAGATGGAGAGACAGTAAAAAGAGCACTGCTTGACAATTTTCCCACCGCACATTAAAAAAAGAGCGGTCTTGTTCAGAAGAGTGTGCTACATTATTCTTTTTTATTATTTCACTTACAGCTATTGCTTTGAATTACAGAGGAATCTTTGTTAAGAGTAAGGGGGAGGAATCAAAAATTCATCAGAAGGAGTTATAGAGAGGGTGAGGAGAATGTATTTTGTGCTGGAACCAACATTTGCGAAAGTTCCAGCTCCTTAAGCAATTATTAGCGGTGATAGTTTGACATGCTCAAGAGTTGTCAACAACTGGCTTTAAACAAAGTACAAAGCAGAAATAAACAGTGCCCCGGGCAAAATTAACTTGGGGGACTTGCAGCTCCATGAATTATACATGCTATCCATTTCAGCAGCGCGTGGTGATACCAGGAGGCCCCTGCTCCACTGAATGCCATAGTATCAGCGTATATATATGTAAAACAGCAGCGATAGAGCGCAGTGGATAGAGAAAAAAAGACGCCATGTTACTGTATAAACGGGTTGTATCATTTTCGGTGACACCTAATGAACAACATTCTCCCTTGGGGGTTCATTGTCATTTGGATTTTCGTTCCATTTGTTTTTTCAAGCTCAATTAACTAGTGTGCGCCCAGAAATTAATTCTGTTCCCAAAGCCCCTTTTTAATCCAGCTAATTAGCCAACTGCTTAAGACATAAAAGAAAAGTTTTATCTCTTTAATCTCTTGTTCTCTTCTAGTTCTTAGAAATAAAAGGAGGACTGTGTTGAAGAGCTTATTTTCTCAGTGCAAATTGCAGTTAAAAGAGTTAGGCAACATTTTATTTATTTATTTTTCTTTCTATTTTAATAGTTGGTCAGGGTGCAATTTGTTTGAAGTCTGAATTTTTATTTATAGATTTTTTGATTCTGAAATGAAAGAGGAAATAGCGTTCTCTGTGCCCACACACACGCAATCTAAGCCTGGTGGACCCGGAACACCCTCAAGAATGTGTTTTCTGTGATGAGTTCTGTGTTAATCCGGCCTGGTCTCCGGCGTAGCGCATTAAGGCCGATCAGACGAGGGGCCAGGTTAATGCAGGCTATGCAGAAATGTGCAGTGGAACAATTCAAGTTCGGTGTGAAACTGATGTGCTCTGAATCAGAAAACCAAAGGGCCGAAAGGAAAGAATGCACAATACGTGCCTCATCTGCATGAGATATGGACAATGCATGATAATTCCAAATTATCTTACCGCAGATTCAGTGTGTAGGTTGAATTGCATTACGGTACAAGTACGAGTAAATAGGTAACATCTATATACATAATATGCACTGACAATGTTGTCCATACATATAGCATATTGTAGACCTGTGTGGTCTGCTCAGGATTGATTAAGGATATCAGGAATGAAGCAAGTGATGAATAGATTGAAAGGTCTGGGTGACTGTTGTAAGTTTTTTTCTTTTGATAAATTTGTAATATTCTGATATGTGTCATTGGGTTCATCACATATTTTTTCTGTGCTACTGCCTATCTGAATGCTGATTGGATTATTTTATTGTGCAGTCCTACTGATATACATCTGACTTTGAGGTGATCCTAATATGCTTACATGCACTTAAGACATTTGCTGAAACCCATTTATTCTAGCAGTATTAGTTTGTGAGCTGTAATACCACAGAAATCTGTATACATAAACAGGTGCTCAGCTTTGTCTTCTTGTTGAAGGGTGCAAGCCACAATTCCTACATTGGGAGATGTACATTCGGTATCTCCATACCACTGACAATTCCCACCCTGAAGATACGGCTGCAAGGCTGTCACTCAGTCGTCAGAAATGTTGTCATTATTTGCAGTGGGCTGGATGCAGTAATCCCTCCATTAGAGTTTCTCCCAGTCCTCACAGATGCACAGATCTCCTAGGTGCGCTGCCCCCTCACTGCAGGCAAAGCCTCCAGGGCCTTGTTGCTTCCTGCCCACTGAGATGCTTACCGTTGGTTCTGATTAAAATGATATGATAGCCTAATCCTGGCCAAGACAAACCCCCTGCAGGGTGGAGGCCTCGTTTCTAATTGCTGCTCCATCCTGCGCACCTCTAACCTGTGGTTGCCCTCCACAGTGTTCCCTCATTTCAAAGAGGGCCTCAGAGTGGCTTTTGAAATCAGTATACATGACAACAACCTTAGATATTTTACCCCCCCCCCACGTTTGTGATAAAACGTGGCTGATGGTTTGAATGGGATAACATTTCATTTCTTCTCATTCTCATACCGCTTCATCACCAGCATATCCACAAAAGACCTCCCAGTTCTGTCTGCTTCTCTGACAGAGGACACTGTGTCCAGTTAGTGGATGTGGAGTAATACAAGATGTGAGAATGTTGGTTATGCGATAATAAGCCTTGTAGCCATGCTACAGGTAGACAGACTGCGGGCTGTAGTCTTCATTATCGGGAAAGTGGTACAAACTGACTCCACTATTCACTGGTTGCAGGTCATGATGCCCTCAGATGTGCCTGACATTACCATTAAGCAGAGAAAACACAACACGATTCCTGGGTAACAAAGGTTATGAAATTAAACAAAAACAAAAAATGGCAAGTGAAAGCCTAATGAGACTTAATTGTAGATGTTTTTTTGTGTTATTTTCTGTAAAACAGCATATTTAGGTGTTATTTTTATTCACATTATGAATTGCACATTTGTTGAAATTTAAAAAAAATGAAAACAAAAAAGTAATTCTCTTAGGTTACTTAACTTCCACTGCAAAAAGCACTTTTGAGTAAAATTTCCTCCAGAGTCAAGTAAGTCCAAAGATCTCTCAATTCATGCTCTATGCTTTTTGTACATTGACAGGCTGAATAATGTTTGTAGCAAGAATAGCTTATCTCAGCGGATAAACGCTCTTTAGTTGTACTGACACCATTCTCTCCCCTTTATAAATGCTCTGGCTTTCTGCTCCTGAATAGCTGTCAACTAAAGGGTAAACTCTGTGCTTATAGTCAGACCATCGATGGCACCTCATTGATCATTATGCTTTCATAGAGCAAGATGATGTCGCATTTAATCACTGAGTCCTCTTTGCTTCTTTTGCATTCTTGCTTGCTTTCAGAGAAGCCACCCAAAGCCTGCTCTGATATTGTTATTGTTGTTGTCGATAATATTGATAATAATAATTATTTTTCACAGTCAGGCTTATCCAAGGTGACTTACAGTATTTACACGTACAGTGCTAGGAAAGAGATTGATGAATCGATTTAGGAGTTGGTTTGATGGATGGATCTACATATGTATGCACTACTGTAAGACAGAATAGTGCATCTGCTGGATAAGAGCACCTGCTAAATGACTAAATTAAATAAAATTTAAAAATAAATAAATATATAAAGAAATAAATAATTATATATATTTTATAAATAATTAATTACACACATACACACACTAGCTAATACAAATCAGTACAAATCTGATATGGCTAGTAAGGATTTCCTGTCTGTGTATATACAAGCACAACGTCTTCTGACTGTGTACAAACTGTACATTTAGACTGTATTATCTCTTTGTTTGGCTGAATTATGTGGTTTCAAATGCATTCCGCCACTGAGCGCTGTGGATGCGAACATTCACCTCCCATCGTAATGCCACATCAATAATCAAATAATCAGCGGCCCATGAGCAAACAGAAAGCGCTGGCCTTAGCATATTTAAGAGCGGCTTTTCAGCGCGCGCCCATTAAGTTATCTCTCTCTGTTATTTATTTCCTTTCCTTGTTATTAACATCGCGCGCAATATTATTCTAATTATATCAGTCCAATCAGCAGTATTGCTTGTCCGGGCTCATTTGCATCCGTGGGAGCTTTGTCTTTTCGCGCTGCCGTATTAATTCAGTGAGACGGCAAACACTGACACGGGCTCCGGAAGCGAAGGTCGTGCTCAGCTGTAATTGTGTTCGTCCCTCTCTGAATGACGAATAGCGCCGCCGTGTATTTCCCAACATAAATGAACATCACGCTAATACAATAGTTTGCCCTATAATATCAATATGTGTTTAGCTCGGGGTGGGCGTGTCTGCCAAATCGACTGCCGGCGGTTAAAGGCAAGGCACATGGTTTGCGCATAATGAGCCCATTTCCTCTGTTATGGCTGCCCGTGAGACGCCAGCATGGCGGTGTCGCAGAACTGATGCAATGTTTGGAAGACACATGCCAGACATCTCGAATCTTTTAGATGACTCATTGTAGATGCTTAGAGTGAAGGAGCTAAATCAAAGGCCATTATTGAGTGAAGTGTCTAAGGATGGTAAAAGGTCTGTGATTTGAGCAAAAGGCTAACAGTGTCTTCTGTTCATTTTTGCCATTTCATAATGCAGCCTTAGAAATGTCTACCTTACTGAAATGATGGTTCACACATTTTACCTTACCTCTTTACCAACCCCAAAAATGTTTTTTTTTTTTTTTTTTGTGGCTAATTTGACCACAATCAAAAGGGTATTCATTCTTAGTCATGCTGGGAATAGTAAACATGTATTAGTCAACCCCAGCTCAGTGTTATTCAAAACAAAGACTCCAATAAATAATGTAAGTAAGAGGAGTGTCACAATTAATATTAGGCAGCTGAAAGATCAGTATGACTTCTATTGTTTTTACCGAGTGTATACCCTGTATATATCCTACTCATAGAGACAGAGCAGTAGTCCTAGAGACCTCCTTCAGAGGAGACAAACACCAATGAGTAATGCAACTTACTGTAGCTTTATGAATTATTTATCCATGAACATCTTCCATATCGTTTTAAGATCTTGAAGAACACAGCAAACCCTGTCCCCTAAAATACACAGGAAAGCATTTTTTTTTCCTTTTTTCAACAAAGAAAAAAAAAAAAACACATCACAGATCTTTGTTAGCTGTTGACAAGTGGAAAGAAAGAGAGAGGGAGAACCAGAGAGAGAGAGTGTTAGTTTCAGAGCTGATAATAGTGTTTAATTTATCACTTCCTCCAGTGTGTGACCTCTGTGCGTCCCTCTTCCTGCACCTCCTTCACAGCTGCTCCAGTTAATTGTTGGAGCCAAGAGTAAATGAAAATCAACTGGGCTAATAACGAATGGAGGCCATTACTCTCTGTGGTGTGTGGCTCACCAAGCTTCATCAAAAGACATTACACTCCCCCAAGCCACCCCCCAACCCCCCCTTTGCAGGCATCCCAATATCCCTGTCCATACCCTCAGCAGGTCTGCCATGCAAAGGGCAGCAGTGTGGCATAGCCCTTAAGGGACTGTGCTCATAATCAGGAGATTGCAGGTTTGATTCCCAGATGGGGCACAGCCATTTCAATAAGCTTAAACCCTTTTGACCTGGACTGCTTCAGTTAATAGTCCAGCTGGATAACACGGATAACATGTAAGCTGTGTAAGTTGTCACACTCCTATACTGTAAGTCACTGTCAAGAAGGCTGAACCTCTTAGTGTGATGTGTTCTATGTAACAGTATGCATCAAAATGCATCCATATCACTGGTTGAACGGATTCATTTTTTCCACAAAGGCTTTTGTAATCTGACTCATACCCAGTAATGGGAGCTGCTGCCATTTTGTGCAGTCCATCAGTGCTCAGACCATGCCATAGATTGTCTGACCCTGAAGTGGGCAGGATTAACTAGTCATGTAACCGCACATGAAGAGAAGTCGGCTCCTCCACGCGATGCACTAGCGCTTTCACGGAGGCCGCAGAAGTGGGTCACGCCTCAGTGATTCCCAGCTACTGCTCAGCTCCGGAGCTCCACTCTGCGCAGCCATGGGAACACTGTCTAAGGTTTATGGCTGCCGATGTCGCCCGCCTTACGCGATACGAAACCCATATATAAGGGGCCGGGGTGTATCCGCGCGCGGCGGGCGCCACCGCGAAAGAGCCGTCAAACAGCGGCGGCGCCGCTGCGTAGCACGTGGGCCGACTTCATTATGTCCTGTCATCAATCCTTCCTTTTTCAGAGGCATTACATTCATCAGCAAAATTAAAAAAGTGTCATGTCTCCGGTGATTTGTATTCTTCCATCAAAAAACACACACCTTCAGAGTACTTCAATTTGCATATTCTCAGGGTGTAATAATAACTCATTGGGTGACCTAAGTCTATAAAGAGCCTGGGAATTGATTAGTCCCCTAACATGATTCCACTGGAAATATGAAGAGATAGGGTGGTCAGAATTGATAAAAGCCAGCAGCAGTCTTCTGACGAGGGACTTGGATCTGCGGCAGCCAGGCAGGCCCTTCTTTAATACGGCAGTCAGAAGGTTTGATTTGGTCTCTGATTGGAGATGCTGATGGGGGTTGACTTCCCTGCGGTAATTTGTTATGTGGATTCTCCAGTGGAGTTCCCCCACGAGTTATCCACGAACTGTCTGTGGGGGGGGCACAGTTCTGTATCAGTGTGCATGCAGGACAACAAGTAAAAAAAAAGTGAAAGACAAGCCCATTTTCAGACTGGTGCATAGCACAAATGAAAACAAAGGAAAAAAACAGTTTTTGTAAAATGTGTAAAACCAGTTTGTATTAAACCAAGTATTTGCCCACTCGCACATTTCTCAAATTTATTTGTGGAGCTTGAACAACTGGTACACAGATATCCTGCATCTTTTTTGGGAAAACAAGTCTTTCACCTTCTAAGGTGAGGTAATTTTCCTCACATTGAAATAACAGTTGAACTACAGGGCTCACAAAACACACTACTGTTGCATAATATGCGTATTATATGTATACCCATTAACTAATAGAATGAAGCAAAACCAACAGCCATAGTCCAGATCCAAACCTGATAATCACCAGATGCTTGAAATTAATGGAATCTTCCAAGCTCACATCTTCAAACATCCAGCAAATGGCAATTAATTCCTAGGCTCTGCCAAAAACAATATTTTATCCTTAAAAAGGGCTGCATTTCACTGTAGCCAGCACTGCACCACAGAATGATTGAAATGCTGTAGGAAAGCAACATTCCTGAAATCTATTTCACAGCAGCCAAACATCCTAAAATATCTAAATATTTTTTGATTTATGTTAAAGTACACATTAATGATCATAAACAGAGGTACAACATACAATGTCATCAGTATGCTCTAGATTTGTGTTCTCTGAAAAGAGGAAAATCTCAAATTATGTGCAGTATATACATACATGTCATTTCTCTCTTTTTTGTGTTTATCAATATTTCATTTATATTCAGTTTTGTTTGATGTCTGCCACGAAGTCCACAGTTCTTCATTATTCTCTCCTGCATGCATATACAGCAGTGCTCTGGTGCTTTCTTGCAGCTGACAGTTGATTAGAGGTAGAGTAAAAAAAAAAAGAAACTGCTATGCTAATGTAAACATAACGCATGGAAATGTGGGGAGAACTAGGTAGATGAAAGTGGAGCTGGTTTATAATAAGGGACAGTGGCCACGACTCTGCATAGCATTAGGCATCGTTGAAGGTGTAAGTGGGCAAGATGCACGTTTGTCCAACATGCCTCCAAGTTACGCAGGCGAGCACTCCGGACTCCAAAAGCTTTTCGGTGCTTTGCATACGCTCTGCTTACCGAGCGGGGGAGAAGTGAGAAGCCTGAGTGATCTTCATGACATCGCCTACTCATTTTGTTTATCATTAAAAGGAACACCTTGTTCCATTATCCATGAGGGACCCCCAGTAATGACTCTAATGGCCCCCCTCAATGGCTTTCTGGTGGCAAAACCTGACAGCTATCTTTCTATTGCTTTCTGAACTCACTGTTGATGGGGGGATTAATATGGAGTGAGGGTGCAGGGGGTGGGAGGAACTCAGGTAATTACCTCATACATCCAGTTTTGGAGACCTGGGGCTCCCTGGCGAATTCCACTTTTTATGTGTAATTAGCTGAAACATGCCAAGGTCCCTCCATGTGTGTGAGGACACAGAGACTTCCAGCTTTTGATGAAATAAGCAGGGCCTGACAAAGGCACGACAAGATCACAGCAGGAACAAGCTCGCCAAAGACACCGCGAAGACTCATTTGCCCGGCCCTTGTTCTTCTGCGAATTAAGTAAGAGAGAAGGGGCCTCTTTTGATGGAGTGCTTTCCTTGTTGTTATGTTTGGTATTCGGATGATTAAAAAAAAACATCTCAGTAGAATAAATCAGCTCAAAGTCCGTGAGCGAAAATCAAATAGCAAAGAGAAGTGCAGGTCTGAGCTGGGGCCTACGTTTGCTTCTGTGATGTTTTCAGAGGAGCTGCAGAATCGCCAAAGGCGAGCAGAAATTCATGCTCTCTCATCCTGTTTTAAATTTTTTTCTTCCATTTTAATGATGCACTTCCTGTCCTAAAGTAAAGTTCTCCAAAGCAAGTGCTACAGCCAGTAAGGGGTTTCAGAGTCCTTTGAAATAAGATGTAAGTATATATTTAGTTTCGTTGTTTAAAGGCTCGTAGGCTCAACCAGACATGGAAATTAACATTCATGGTGATTGCTAGCTTCCTATGGCGATAATAATATTTTTTGAATTTGAAGCATTAATGACATACAAAGAAATGTGAATTCTTAAAGGTCATCTAGATAAAGTATTTACTTTATTTAGAAGAATGCTGTACTGTATTTATCAGTAAAATCATACAGCATTTTTAAAATTCATATTAAATGGTCAATAGTACAGCTTGTATGAGAATTTGAAGTGGACTTAAGTAGGAGATATGATTTGGTTTAATGCAACTTGGATGGTTATCAGAGACATATTCCCCGGATAACAATTTCAAAAGACAGGCAGATGAAAGTTAACATGCCTGGTGTCTGAAGTAATATCAGTCAGCGAAAACCAGGCGCTTCTTGCCCTCTCTAGACTGTAAAAAGTTTGGTTTCCCAGACGACCGTTATTCCAGGTAGATATTTTTTTTGGGGGGAGCTTTGTGTGAAGGGAGCAAAATCATGATGAGCCCAAATAAAGAGAAAGGCACACTTTACAAAGACACGGTGCTTTTTTTGGGTTGTGGTTCATGGTTCCCTTTTCAGGAGTCGTCATAGCGATCACCACTTTCCTCTCTGTCTCTCCCTCCACTGCAGCCCCAGAGCTCAGACGGAAAGATTAAATATTTATGCTAATTGTAGAGAAACTTCCCACAAAAAAAGACAATCAAATGAAAGGGGCCTGTCAACGCTGCTGTCATCATTTGGAGCGGAACTGTTGAGGAGCAGATATCAAAGACTCCTCTCTGATATCTTCTGTCCTGTACGGGCCCACGGAGGTCTGCTCCCCTTTAAAAATATTTATAATGAAGGCATGGCATCAGGAGACTGTCAGCGTGGATTACCAGCGCAGTCGTCTCCTCCCTGATACGCCCCCTCAGGCTCCCTCTAAATGTACCTGATTCTCTGCTCTCCTACAAAAACCCGAGCCCAACTTGAAAGCGCCAGGCGGCTGCTAAAGTTTGCATATTCCCGAGAACAAGAGCACACAATACAGAAGAAAAGGAATGTCGGGATTAAACAAGGGGAACTCGGTAGGCGGGCACAAATCAAATTTTAAAAATGCCAGGTCTTGGCTTCCTGGCTCAGAGTCTCATTTGCATTGCTTTATAAGAGAAAGGAAGGGAAAAAAAATTGGAAGAGAGAAGGAGAGAGCAAGAAAGGAAGAGAGAGAAAAAGAAAGGGAATTTCATGACAAGAGATTGATATCGCATCCCAAAACACTGCACAGAGCACAGATTGTTTTCTTCCACATACTCGATGCCACTATATTACGATGTTGCTAGTATCCAGAAAGATCCATTTAATGACGTGTCACACATGCAATTGTAAAGCAGATGTTATTTCTAAGGGTGGAATCAGTCCCTCTGGTTTTGCCATGGCAAATTCACACACATTTTCATTCATTAGATGAAGGGATAAACACGTAATGTTAATGTGAAGTATTGAGAAATGAAATTCTTTAAATTCATGACTCACAATTAATGACAAAGCATTGAATTTAGATTTAAGCATGATTATTGGCCGATATTGATGTGATCACTTTTTTAAACTGTTTGTAGAGAACTTTTGTTTAAAGCCACAAAAATGACGCTCTCTTAAATTTGTTATAAAACTTGAAGTAGTTGTGAATTCTGTCCTTAGCCAAAATGACCAAAATCTCCAATGAAAAGTTATGAAATTGTTTTAGGGGTGAAATATTTTACATAGAATTTAAACTGATGGTACATAAATTGTGGTTTCCTTTAGTGTGGCCTTTTTCTTGTATTTTATTGAAAATTTAAACTTTTATTAATCTGTAGCCAAGTTAATGGAAAGTACCTATTCTCTTGGTATGTGATTTGGCTGATTACTTTTTACTTGCCTTGGTTTCCAAGTCAATGGGTCATCATCATAAGGAAGCCTCCTTGGTAAAATCATGCAAGTTAGTTGAGAGAACACAATATTTCCAAAAGAAGGCTGCATATTAAGCATGCGATCTACTTTGAGGTGCCTGGCTCTTTATGAGGCTGGGTGATTAATGCATCTGTATTATAAGCAGCTACATTTATAAAACTGACAGGTAAATAATTTCAGCTCTGCAGACCTATTTGGAAAAAGAAAAGCAAAGCAATGTTATTCTCAGTATCAGAGGCTCTAGCCATGTTTGTGCAGTCAGCACTGAAAATGAACAAGGTTATATCAAATGCAGGAAATCTGACTCTCCACTGACTAGCTTTTTATTCAGATCCCGTGTGGACCTCATCCTGACTGGTCTTCCTATACTGAGATTTCACTGAGTGGATGGTACAGGACTTAAAGCTACTAATTTCTCAATATTTAGCATTGGGAATGTATAGTTAATGCAATACTCTGTTACCATTGTCATGATTAGTAATTTACAAGTAGACTTACTAATACTGTCATGGTAGCACATTGACTCCCATTCCATACTTCATCCACTTTAATTCATATCACCAAAGGTTATGATGATAAACCAGAAATAAACTGGATTACATCATTATACATGCTGCTTCCTTGCCTGTTATGTATTTTACGCATTGCACAAACACAGTTTTATCTGTTTTGTCCCTTTTTATTTGATCCTGAAAGATAAAGTGTGTGTTCATTCCATAAGCAGAAGTGCCTTATCATTTGTTAATAATGTGAGAAAATAAATGTTTATCCCTTCAAGCCCTACCCGTGAAGAAAAAGACAAAAAAAGACACAGGCAGCACATAAACTCACCCTTTCTAGTCATGGTCTTTGGACACGACTGGCCTTAACAGAAGTCTCTGGAAAGAACATGTGTGCTGAACCCCCCTGCCTCCCCTTTCAGAAGCCCCAACTTCTGAGAGCAAAGTTTGGCTCTCCGATCGCCACTGGAGATCTGCCGCTGTAGCCTATCTGTCCCTGGGCATAGCTTTGATCAAAGTCACACCACAAGACGTATCCTTGAGGGAAAGTTCCTCTCCCATTCTCTACGGCTAATTATAATTACAGCCCTTTTTAATTGTGCACTTTAGAGAGGACTAGGACATAGGGGCTGGGGAAGGGGCTGATTTTCTTCCTGACTACAGTAAAAAACGACGAGGTCTGAGAATAAAACCTGAAGGGATTTTGCTCATCCTCCGTTCATCTTTCAAGCATATCCACCCTGTCAGACCTCTTGAAAGTCAAGGATAATGGCGCTGCATGTATTTCCTAATGCACAGTGCAATGGAACAGCAACACGTGTATTGCAATCCAATGCAACCCATTTGTGTTTTGAAAAATATATTGACGTTTTGAAATAGAATGTGATGGGTAGAACTGTTTCAGTGGCACCCCTGCAGCCCTGAAGATGCAGTAATTCCTCTGCAGGTGATGTTTGTTGACCGGAACTATCGCTAGTAGAGGGCTTGCACTGGTCGTGCAACAGAGGCTCCCTGTGTAACTGTCTGTTCCGGCACGCACCCGAGAGAAGGAATAAGCAGTGAACTGGTTAACAAAATAATTGCATTGGAACATCTCTTTCTTTTGGGTGAGGCAACACCATTCTGTTTTGCTACCGGGGGCACTTTTTTAATTTGCTTTGTGTTGTCAAGCAAGAGTAGAAAAGACCATTTCCCCAGCAGCCAAATGCTAAAAAAGAGAAAGAGAAAGACAAATCTTCCCCCTTTTAGCGTGCCGGCCTTTAGGCTACAAGCATCATCTCGTGTGTTCGTCCCGCGCTCATTTCCATATCCAAGGCCGCCTCGGGGGGGTGGACAGTTCTGGCCAGGTTTGCTGGGGGGGTGGACCCTGGGGGGGGGACACAAGAGGCCAGGAGACAGCAGCTCTGCTCATTCAAACACTCTCAAAGCCACTTGCGTTTGAAGTTCAGCTCTGGCAACGGAGTCCAACTTGTACATTCCGGCAAACGTAATAGTAAGAAAAGGAGAAAACAACAAGTTTTTTTCCCCCCTCTCTCTCCTCTCTTTCGTTTCCCTGGTTTTCCCTCTTCAAAGCCTTGAACTCTCGTTGGTGCCCCAGGGTTAATTAACATGAACCAACAGCCGAACGATCAGAGAGAATAGAGAATCTCCAAAGGTGAAGTGTCATCAGGGAAACGTGCTGTCAGCAGGAGAGACGTGTTTTTCCCCTTCACAGACTAATGAAAGAGCAGCTAGCTCACACAGAGGGAGTATAAAGGCACACCTATTCAAAACTTTTTTTAAAATTTTCTGCCACTGCTAAAAAAAACCTAAATGTTTGCCTATAAACATTTTGATATCATTACGCAAAAAGCCCCAGATAACAGTTGATAATTTAATTCATTTTCATTTCTTTACGTAATGGGTTGTGCCATGGACTACAAAGTACTTCAGAGCAACCATAAAAACTACATACCTGTTCACATAAGACTAATGTGTTATGTCTTTATCTTCATTCCTGAATTTAGTTGAATCTTGGGCGTAAAACATTGAACTGTTTTTTCCTGAGGTGAAAATTACAAAGGATAATTCATTTTATACAGGTTGTTCAGTCACTGGCTACATGTACCTAGGTGTATTTTTTTCATTTTGAGATTTCTGAAGACATAGATCAGGGTCCATGATAAAGACAAGTTTGGAGCTGCTTGAATTGGTGTGAACAGGGCAATGTGGAGAGCTGATTTGGGGCTTTGATTAACATGGTGGCCGTTCATTTCTCCATGGCTCGTCCCTGACATTTGGATCATGCTTGAGTGTCTGCTTGGCTGATTTCCATCTCTTGCATGAAGGTGAGACAGTGAGTGTGTGTGTCAGTGACTGTGTGTGTATGTGCATGCCTACATGTATTTATGCATACATGATAATGCGTATGGTATGTGTGCGTGTGTGTGTGTGTGTGTGTGTGTGTCCATGTCACTGTGTATAATGCATGGTTGTGTATGGCTGTTTGTGTGTGTTTGAGAGTGAGTGTGTGTGTCTGTGTGAGTGTGTGTGTGAGAGAGTGAGTGTGTGTGTGTGTGTGTGTGTGTGTGTGTGTGTGAGTGTGTATGTGAGAGAGTGAGTGTGTGTGTGTGTGTGTGTGTGTGTGTGTTAGAGTGTGTGTGTGCTCTCCTGAGAACCGATTGTGGGGTGTCAGAGGACGTCCAGCACACAGCCTGACAAGGACAGTAGCATGAGGGGTGACCTTCCGAAGATGGGATTAAGGTACCGTGACAATTCTGGATTACAGCCGCTCTAAACCAACATGGGCTGATATTGCAGGTCATAGGTTCAATGCTAAATGCTAAAACTCAGATATGCATTCCCACAAAAGGACATCTGCCCATGTCTTATGATGTCTTATGATGAATGTAAGATTTGTGTTATTTTGTCTGCTACAGTTGAATTTTTTGGTCTATTAAGAGTATTTTAGACAAAAATAAAAAACCATGCTACAGTGTCTTAATAAGATCTATTTTTCAGTATTTTCGTAGCTTCAGTGACTATTCCCATTTTGTTTTTATTTAAGACTATTGCTTATACAAACTGTTATTTGTATTTGGACCACATTCATTGACATGCTGACCCCCCCTTGTTTTTCATTGGCCCCAGGTTAGTGTGAGACTACACAGTGAGCACTTTCAGCCAATCACAGGCTCCCGTTTTGAGCATGTTGTGAGGTCGCCTCTGAGGGCAGACAGGTCCCCTTCATTAAGATAATGCGTTTGATGGTGCTGATCCAAGCATTAATATGCCACCTCCTGTAATGTTTGTCTTAACCCATTCTCAGAAAATTATGATTACAAATAACTTGTACACACGCCGCAGCCGAAGCCGCTGAGGCTTGTACAAACAACGTGAGAGCGGGCGCAGCCTCCCCAAGACGATTAGAGCCACTTCAGAGGCAATCACGATTAGCACGCTGGCGCTGCGCCACGCATCTCCACCCACTTCCACCCCCACCTCCCCGCCTCCGCCCACCCCCCACCCCCAAATGATTCCCGCAATGCGCTCACAGACACTGTCAATAAGCCGGGGCTGCGCGGAAGCCGGGCGACACAGTCGGACAGGGCGCCCCTCCAGGAGGCGGAAGACCCTGACAAGCCGTCACCGTGACTGTCACCAGGAAATGCTCGGTCTCCACAGACACACCCCCCTCTCACCATCAACCTGTCACACGCTGACACACACGCGCAACTGCCACCGAGCCCTGGAAGAGTCGTTTGCTCTTCCTGCCTTCATGTTGGCTGCCTCGCTTTATGGGTTCCAGGATTGCTTTTCCCGTGGTCTTTCATATAAGGTCAGATTGAAAAGATGGAGAGTGGACATTCCCCCCTACCCCTGATGCAAACAGTCCATGATTGGGGTCCCATGTGATCATCTTTGTGAAATTAGATTTGGTGACACTTCCCAGTTTTGAAGACCCAGACCCAGTTTTGAAGAACTATGTAAAATTCCTTGGTGTCACTGGTTCTCTCTTGGGCTTGAACAGTACATGCAGCAGGTGTTATGATATCATTATATTAAAAGCCCCAGATAACTGTTGACCATTTAACTCATTTTCATTTCTTTGTGTAGTGAGTTGTGCTGTGGACATTGAGACAGATAAACCACAAAACACTTTAAAGCAGCCATAAGAAATACATACATATTAATCTTAATTCCTGAATTTCCTCAAAGCTTAGGCATCACACATTAAGCTTAGCACCGAGGCCTCCCTGTTTTGCTGCTGGTGTAGAATGCTGTTATCCATGGATCTTTTTTTTGCTTCTGTCCGAACCTTCTGTCCTGAGCTCCATTGAGACTCCAGGGAGGAGAAAGACATGGAGAGCAATGTCTCTGTCTCCTTGTATCGGGAGAGATGGGCTCAGTGGGAGGGTACGAGGAGCAGGAGAATGGGGTTATGTGCTCCAGGGCCAGGATGTTGCCTCAGTACCTGTGGATACAGAGGGGACTCATGCTGCCAGCACTATTAGCACTCAGCACCTAGTTCAGCCCAGAGCACGAAATGCTGCTGATCTGATAAACTGCCAAACAGTGTGTGTGTGTGTGTGTGTGTGTGTGTGTGTGTGTGTGTGTGTGTGTGTGTGTGCATGTGTGTGTCTGTGTGTGTATATGTGTCTATGCTCTGTATATAGGGATGTGTTACTTCTAATAGGGGTCAAAGTGTTCAGATTTTTTTGTTGAAGATTACATTATGAAAATTTAAAATTACATTATATTCATAGTAAATGTGCTGAATTATAGGACACTAAACCACATATTAGAAGTTTATTGGCACTTCTTTGTGTTGAAATTAGGGTAATTCAGTCAGAATTTAATATATTTGTACTGCTTTATGAAAAGTGAAAAATGTGTCATACATGCTTTTGTTACAAGAGTTTTATTTGTACTGTATCAGGGTGCGTGCCAAAGTTTAAGGGGATGTGTAATCCTGCTCTGGGCTCTGACAACATATAATGTTATTTAATTTGATTCTTTGTTATTATTTGTGAATTCCATCAATGGCATAATGTGGGCCATTAGGTGAGCACCTTTGCCAGCAGACTTATCACCAGGTACTCTTTTTGACAGAAATGGCTGACGTGAGGCTGGGCTTGGTTTGTGCTTTGATTGGAGACCTCCTGGCAAAATGAGGTTGCTGCTGGAAGTGATGTTGATGGACCAATAGGAGGCAGAAGACCAATGCCCCAGTTCAGTGAAGCAGACACTGTGCTGTAGGAGATGTTGTCTTTGATATGAAACTGCAACTGACTCAGTGTAATCATTAAAGATCCCTTAGTTACTTACCTCAAAGTGAAGGGGGCTCATTGTCCTGGCCAAAGTCCTAGTTTGGGCATCTAATCATCTCCCATTTTATTTGGCTAGTTAAGTCCCTGCCTCTCCACCATATCTGATGTGTGCTGAACATTCTGCATTGCCAAAGGGGTGACATACAGTAGTGGATGTTGTCACCATATGACACTTTTAGAACCATGCATGGCTATATATACAGTACCAGTCAAAAGTTTAGACACGTCTGATTAAGATAATGGGAAACAAGCATTCAAAGACATTTTGATCTAAAGACATGGTTAATTGCTTGAAATTTGTTTCTTAGACAGATATAAACAGTGAAGTTCGTGCCTATGTATGAATTTGTTTTTAATTTTTTTATTTATTTTTAATTAGTGTTAAAAATACTTTTTGGCTACTTTGAAGAATCTAAAATAAAAGATACAAATTTTGATTGTTTAACACTTTTGACACTTTTAACACTTTTATGGTCACTGCATAATTCCATATGTGTTATTTCATAGTTTTAATATCTCTACTATTATTCTAAAATGTATAAAACTAAAAATAAAGAAAAACCCTTCTATGAGTAGGTGTATCCAAGCTTTTGACTGGTACTGTATGAAATTCTTGATGTGAAGAATATGAACAATAAATCAATAAAATATGAATAACATCCTATTGAGGCTGAACAAACTCAATATCCAGTGTCATGACATAAAATGTGGCTTGCCAGATACCGCTAATAGGTACAGTTCATACTTTTGTATACTTTGATGTACATAAATATTCTGATTTCATATTGTATTGTCAAATGGGTAATAATTAATTTGACCTCTTCATGATTACATATGAAGAGAACAAATGAATTATATGTCAAATAATGTTGTAAAATAGTCACAATGTACACTTTATTGTGTACAAGACATTTAAAAAATATTTTTATAATATATTTATAGAAATTAAGTGGTGTGGTTAATTTTTAATATGTGGAGTAAAATATTTTGTGTATACTATTTTGAAGTTATGAAAAATATTTGATGGATTTTTAACATAGCATTTTCACATTTGTTACTTCATGGAAAACAAGGGTCAATCAGTCACAATCAGCCTCATTATCTCTATGCTGTATCAATGTTAAAATGTTAAAAAAACAGCTAGTGTACAAAGACAAGCTGATGTACAAAATGATTATTTGCACACTGGTACTAGTTCACTGGTATGTGTGTGCGTGTATGGAGATGGGGGAACAGTTCTAGATGGATACAGGCAGTTAGCACTTTACTTTTTTTGTAGTTTCCATCAAGTGTCTACAAAGCCGGAAGAGTGTAGAGATGGGACGGGAGCGGCAGTGATCTGCCTGTTTTGTAGCTTGTAGTTTGAGACTCATGAAAGACAACAACAAAGGCTGGGAATTCTGTTACTAGTTTGAAAAAGCTGGAGTTGTTAAAATGAGCTATCCTTCACTGTGGTGCCAGCGTGCCTGGAGGGTGAGAGAGATGGCTGCAATGGTAGGGGTAGGGAGGGGGATAGAGGGTGGTGGTGGGGGAGGGGGGATGGGGGAGGAGGGGTCCTATTTATTACATTCAGGATACTCAACAATGATAATGAGGCAGAATTTATTCATCTCAAGAGCGAAGCTTCACTTCAACAAAGGCTGGTGGAAAAAAAAAACAGTGGTCACAGCTAAAAAAAGAAACGAATAAAGGAACATAGTTGGGATGGGGTGGATGGAGCTGTGGTTTCAAGAAGCCTCTCTCTGCTGCTCGGCTGTGGAGAAGGAGCGACTCCTCTGGCTTAGCCTGTAGGAATTCTGGTTTGCAGCACAGCATCGGCGTCGCACATGCATAGAGGAACGGCTGCAGGCTGGAGCGCACAGGAGTGTTGCGGAGGACCTCCGTGGCCGCGTCCATAATTCAACACCCTGTGGTTTGCCAGAGAGACGTACCGAGAGGAGAAGTCGGGCTTCTCCTCTCCTTCGACGAGCCCCAAAGACGGGCCCAGGCTGCGTGGAAAAGAGCGGCCGCTGATACCATCTTTCCAGTGCTTTCCGCCCTCTGAAGCCGTCTGTAGCTCAACAGCTGGGCTTTCAAATTTTAATTTGGCTGTGTCTCTGAGAGATGTTCCTCGCCCCGAGGGCCAATCCACATGCCCATCCCGCACCCGGCTCTCAGTTTTAACTAGGGCAGACTGGCAGCGGAGCCTGCATTAGCTGCCGATTCGTACCGGGATCCACTCCACATCTTCTCAGGGCAGTGACTTGAGGTGGTCCTCCTGTCCAAAGGGGGCTCCAAACAGCTGGGACCAGTTAGTCCATCCTGAATTGACCTTAGATCAGCAGAATGGAAAGTAAGCCACTACACTGGCATGTGTTTTTAAATAGGTTTAGCTCCTGCAGCAATGTTCCCCCCTTTTTCAACAAAGAGCAAAAAGTTGTTTTTGGTGGGTTGTAATATCTGGGGGTGAAATATAGATGGGTATATTGAATTATCATGAAGTTTCTAACAAATACAAAAGGTCAAAAGTTGTGGTATTAAGTCTGCCATCTGTTGCAGTGTCAGAACTGTTATACTGTCAGGACCCTGCACCTTTGTAAGTGCACATTCAAACTAAGAGCTACACCTGGGGTTTTGGTCACATAATTTTTCTTAGTCAATACCAGATTTACAGAAGATTAATGTTTAATGTCCTGTCAAGCCATATACATTTGCTTCAAACTGGCACTGGTCAGAGACTGCAACTACTTTGGTGCATTTCTGTACTAGTGCCTTTTTGCCATCTAGTGGCAACATGAAGGTACTGTCATTACTCGTGGGGAGTGGCTCTCTCAATAACTTTGGTAGTGAGTGAATGATGGACATCAGCATTGGCTATATAGTTGCAGTCAAAATAATATCATTACATTGTGAACATTTTTGAATAGGTCCATTGCACAAAGGTACAATAACTGTCAAAGCAATCCTCTTTTTAAATGACCTGCAGGTGCACAGATGTTCATTTAGGGTATCCCTACACATGTAGTTTTACATGCTTTTTTAAACCAAATGTTTCTTTTCACACATGTACATTGACCTTCATGGCTTGGAGTTCCAATGTTTGTGGCATCAAATGACCTCATTTGGGTGGCAGGGAAGTTCCCGTGGATTTGGTTTTGATATCTCCGAGGGTGGGGCCTGTAACTGAACAGCATGTTATACATCCACATAAAAATGGAAAAATATGGGTGGCACTCTTCTCTTTATGATCCACAGATTAATCTGTCACTGGATATAAACATAAATCTCACGCACCGCTTTACAAAATACTATTTTACCTTCCTTTGTGCAATATTTTATCTTTTATTGGCAATAAACATAAAACATCACAAAGGGATAATGTTCTCATCAATATTATTACTTAATGATGATAAATCTGAGGGACACTGGGACACACATATACGCTACTGTACTGTACTTTGGGCAATGGATTTGCAATTATATATTTAACATAAATATCTGTGTTTTTTTTAGCTTTCAAGGTTATTGTTTGTTGGTGGAGGAGGTCACTGGTGACTCTGAGTCAAGGATGTATCAGAAGCACTTCTGTTTAATGTAGTTCCTTTATATACTGTACAAACCCTGCCTTTTATTGTCTAGGCATGCAGTGTTTCTCTCCACTGATAAAAGTGAACAAAGATGTTATTATCCAGTGTCTGTCTACTGCTGAGCTGTAGAGGTGCATAATGATTGGTTTTCATCTGTGTCTGTGTGCATGTGTATGTATCTGTGTGTAGTGTGTGTGTGTAGATGTATATGTAAGTGTGTGTGTGTGTGTGTGTGTCTGTGTCTGTGTGTGTGTATGCATGTGTGTGTGTTTATGTGTTAGTGTGTGTTTAGGTGTAAATGTCTGGGTCAAGTCTGGACAAAATGAAATAATTATTAATATCGGAAATGATACGCTCCTATCCCCTGCAGCGCAGTCAGACCCTCCTCCATCTTTAGCTCTCCATTATGTTGTGCAGGTTTATATTCTGTTCTGTATTCAGCCTGTTCTGCAGAGAAAATGCTTGTCTTTGGTGTTCTTTTCTCCCTCAGTCTGTGAAGAAGTGCCTTGTCAACGCTATGGCGGATCTCCCATCCTAGGAGACCTCAAACTAAACAGGAGAAATATATAGAAGCTGTTTGGTAGTATGCAAATCACTCTTGCTGGAGGTTAAATTAACATTTTCAATTAAAAAATTAGTGCCAAACAAACAAAGCAAAACACACTAATGATTAAAAAATCTAAATAAAGCCTCTTCACTGGAAAAAAAGGAGGCGGTTGCACAGTACAGCTTTCACTGCTGAAAAAAAGTTGGTTTTACTTCCTTTGTAAAACTGATTCTGATTTATGCATCTGTTCACTAGAAGGAATATAATTGGAAAAAAATTCTGGTACATAGGGATACAATGTAAAAGCATGCATTTGTATGGTTCATAACATAAATTTCTGTGCATGAGTACTGCAATATATGACCAGTGCTAGATTAGATTAGACAGATTAGACTGACCAGTGCTAAAGGGGAATATTTTGATCAATAATATGGGATGGGTCTGCCAAAATTGTTTATTTTTTACCTTTTGAGTGTAGCATGGACATGGCTAAGAATAGCAACCTGTCTTTTGAACGTATATACACATTGGGATCCTTGTACAGTTGGTGAATCAGATTTTAACTCAGCCCCCATGTGCATGTCTTTGATGTATATAGGGGTTGAATTTAGTTGAAATTAATATGTGTGAAAAACCCACTTGTGCATGTCCCAACCCATGTTCAGTTGTATACAAAGTCATTGAGAATGTCTGACTAGCTGGCCTGGTTGTTGGCAAGAACAAATGAAAAAATCATGGTGTAAAAGATGGTGCATCTATTAGCACAAACAGCTTTTGTTCTTTAGTGAGATGCTATCAGTGTAGATATTGAATCGACAGATTATATTTAACCTTTGTGTTCATGTCTGATGTCTGATCTAGTAATTCTATACACAGTGTATGATTTGACTCTCTTTCTTGTTAGAATCCTGCCCTACATGGTAGACAAAAATTGCGGGTGTTGATGGTGATCTGAGACTAAAGTAATGGGGTAGAAATAAATGTGCACAGGAATAGGCAAACTAGAGAGGCAGCAAAGTTAAATAAGTTTTTATTCTGATGTGCACCCAAAATACTTTGTTTTCTTTGAAGGTTAAATAATCCTCTCTAAAGAGAAGTCTTATGGCTCAGATTTCTCTGTCTTATGGGATTGGTCAGTGGACCCCTTGATCTGTAAGTATACCCCTGTGTCAATCCCTAACACCCCCCTGACACAAATACACACACACACACAACACACACACACACACACACACACACACACACACACACACACACACACACACACACACACACACAATATTTATTTTTAATGTTGGGTTTTACATAATTTTTGAGTGGCCTTTAATTGGTTAGCATGATGATGTGGCCTATATGGAATTATGACAGGAAAAAAAAATTCTGAGGTTATGAATGGGAACTCCATACACATTTTTTTTATCAGTTCAATCTTAAACTGATAGTTATGGTCAATGAAGAATGTCTCAAATAAGAAAAATAATTGTCTCTGCTTTTTGAAGTAGTCCCTTCTTTCTCAATAACAGTCTGTGCATATGAAATGAAAGTATTTTGCACATCTAACATGTTAATTGAGGTGATGTTGAGATGCTTCTGAGAATAATATCTTGTGCTTATGTATCTAAAAAGCTCAGAACAACATCAAAGCGGACCTGCAGCAGGCTTCAAAGATGGTTTTAGGCCATACTCTGGTGATGATTTTGGATTGTATTGCTCTAGCACCCCCTAGTGGCTGACAATTAAACAAAATCTTGCTTTATACTGTGCCATTCCAACCACCTGTATGTGAACTATCAGTGCAAAAAATCATAGTTAAAATGCCTCTAGTATCAAAGGGTACATTAAATTGAAGCACAAACCAAATTGTGGAAAATGATTCATTTATTTATTAGTTATTACCAAAAATACAAAAACAGAATTCAACAGTTCAACGTGATTCTGCAGTCTGTCTTTGTGATTCTTTAATTTTCAACTGAAAGGTGATGCATTTTATAGCAAACAGAGGATTCTAATACTGCAGTGTGTGCTACATTGTGTAGTGCTGTATGATTATGGGCCTGTATGTCTGTATATGTCCTGTGCTGGGCTCACAGGGGGCTTAAATAATCCTCATTTTGGTGTTTATGGTGTTTGAACACAACCTTCCTCAGTCATCACCAGCGCACAGACTCAGCAGCACCTTCTGGTAATCCCCCTTGGTGTGTTCCTGGTGGGGGGGGGGAAGAGCACGGTTTGTTAAGACAAAGACATCCTCATGGACAGCCTTCTCATCCACTCTGTCATTTGAAAAGCTGATGAAGCAACACAGGGAAGTCTGAGAGAGTGGTGAGGTGCAGGAGGAGGTGAGGCCTGGAGGCGTAGTGTGCAGTGTGTAGCTTGCAGAGTGTAGAGTGCAGTGTGTAGCTTGCAGAGTGTAGAGTGCAGTGTGTAGCTTGCAGTGTGTAGAGTGCAGTGTGTAGCTTGCAGAGTGTAGAGTGCAGTGTGTAGCTTGCAGTGTGTAGAGTGCAGTGTGTAGCTTGCAGTGTGTAGAGTGCAGTGCGTAGCTTGCAGAGTGTAGAGTGCAGTGCGTAGCTTGCAGAGTGTAGAGTGCAGTGTGTAGCTTGCAGTGTGTAGAGTGCAGTGTGTTGTGTGGAGTGCTGATGATGCAGCACGCGGTGCAGCCAACACAGTGTGTGGTGCAGGTGGGGGAAACTCACAGTGATGGTCTGGTGCAGCGACTTGCCAAACTGCTTCTTGAACTCAGAGCGGATCTTCATGAGGTCTACCTCACAGCGAGACACCATAATCCTGGTCAACACTTTCTCCTTGGCACCTTTACTCTGAGCAGACAGACATAGAGGCAGACACACAGACAGACAGTGAGATCTGTTGTATAGTAACCACTACAGGCAAACCTGAATATGTTCATGTCGTCTGTATTTGCTTGTCCATCTATTATTCATACCAAAAATGGCTCATGAACATAAATTATGGCAATGTATTCTGAATATATCTTTGAGATTATTTCCTTATTTTAGAGGTAACTCTGAATGGTTCCTGACCCCAAAGTTTGTAACCAATGTCACAGAGCACAGGTGTTCAGCTCCCTGTCTCTGTGATTTTTGCATTTCATAGAGCCTAATTAACTCAAGATTGGCTGTGATCCAGGTGTCACTCGATTCGTCATGCAAACATCTGATACGTTATAAAGTTTTAAATCACCTTCATTGCATCGTTGAGTCTGTTTGCGAAGTACAGCTGCTTGTTTTCAAAGCACTGAACTGTGAGGAGAAAAAGGGAGAGAGAGAGAGGGAGAGAGAGAGGGAGGGAGGGAGAGAGAGAGAGGGAGAGAGGGAGAGGTACATTTAAACAACCTGCATTTTGGTGCGTGTATTTTCTTTGGCAGTTCCACTTGTACTCTATAAAGTGTTCCTGGTTAGGGGGCTGCCTGAGGTTCTTAGGCACAGATCCACTGTCTCTTAGGGGCATCCCTTGAAATCAAATGTTGTTTTTCTCAAAACAGCTTGCAATTATGTTTAATAAGAAATGAATCAACTGCTAGCAGAGTACAAATGGGAGCTGAGGAAGGCAGAGCGCCCCCGGGCCTTTACAGTCACCTCACTGTGCCAGTCGCTATAGAATAGGAAGCAGAGAGCTGAGACTCAGAGACGCTGCAAACAACCATGACTACTGTGCTTCATGCACTTATGCACACATGATGTTACATTCATTTTAGTAGATGTTCTTATCCTGAGTGACTTCCAGCACAAGAGGACAGAAGTGTATCCATTCAAGTTAAATGAGCAACAGTGTCAGACCAGGCTAAGAACACTCCCAGACTAGTGAGTGTGAGTACAATACCATTCAAGCCCTATCACAAGTTCACTTGTGCTAATCTGAAACTAGACAGCCTAGAAAGTAAGGGAAACCAAGTACACACACTACCATACATCACAGTTAGTAGATCACAGTATCCCTAACACATTGCGATACTACATGTAAAATAAACAGCAAGTAATACAAGTAGCAGGTATTATGGGGGGACCGAGATGGAACTGAGATGCAGTCTGAAGATATGGGGCTTTAGTCTGCAGATAGCCAGTGATTCTGCTGTCTAGACCCCAGTGGGGAGTTGATTCCACCACCAGGGGACCAGTACAAGCATACACACACACACACACACACACACACACACACACACAAACATGCACGTATATAAATATACAAACATACATTCAAACATGCATGTGTGTGAACTTACACACATATGAAAATATACACGCATACATATATACACACACATATGGACACAAGCATTAACATGAGCATGAGAACACACACGCTCAAACACATGGGCATACACGTGCAAACACACACACACACATACACTTGCATGTGTACACATGTACACTCACACAATTACGCACATGCAAACACAGGATCATATGCATATGCATATGCATGGTTTCCACATATGCACGCATACTCAAACAATCATGCAAACTATCCAAAGTAATAAAGAATGCACAGTTCTCTCCCATGTGCCTCAGTGAGGATGTGCGATAAATAAATGTTTATTGTATTTTGAATTGGATGTGCGATAAATAAAAGTTTATTGTATTTTGAATTGTTCAAAGTTCCCTGTTTAATGAAAGCATGTCTAATACAATTTTTGCAGTTTTAATTTTGTAAAGTGAGGAGTGACAATGCCCTTATGAAGGCACAACAAATTTTGATTGATAAAATGAAAAATGTAAGATAAAAAAAATTCAATACCCAGAGTCAGGAAGGAAGTCTCCAGATCTCCCTTGACCTCCTTGCGGATGCTCTCCTGCATGTCGTAGGGGCTGTAGCTCTTGTACCTGTCAAACACTAGCCGCAAAAAATACACATTTGATTAATCTTTCAATAAACCACTACCAAATGACAATAAACCTCTGGTGTGTAAATATCCAGCTGCCATTCTGCAACATCCCTGTCAAGCTTGAGTGCCTATTCAAAGCTGCAATGTTGAGTTAGTGAAAATGGAGAGTTATACCTATGTGCAGAGTGCCAGATGGGGAATGAACTCAGGAAAAAAAATTCAAATGTGTTCTTATGTTGCTAACACCAATGCATTTCACATGATTTAATTTTCACCATTAGCATCCTATTTTCTGTATTTTGTCATATCTTTCCTTATGAATTAGCCATGTTAATATATTAACAAGGCATTATAACTATAACTCCTAAAAGCATCCAGTGCTAGTACAGCAATGTAGACAGGACAAGAGCTTCCTTTTAGTAGTTGGAACCTCCCAGATAGGTCTAATAGAGGAAGGGAGGAAGGCAGTGCTGACTGCCTCCTGCTCAACAGTACCTTTCTGCAGGTGGGGGATGCTCCTCTCTGTCATGATGGAGATCCAGGTGGCCACATCGGTTCCCTTAATTTTCAAACCCGCCTCAAACAGGGCCTGCAGGGTGGGGGGCGGGGAGGGGGATTAGGGTTAGGGTTAGGGTTAGGGGGGGAAACATTATGGAAGCTAAAGAGGGGGCAGACTGAATCCAGTGGTGTGGCATGGTGGTTAGGGAAGTGAATATAGCAACCCCAAACTTTCAGGTTCAGATCCTGGGTGGGTCACTGTAGTTCCTCTACTGAGCAACAAATGAAGCCATATCAAAAATATGCAGTCGTTATGTAAAACATATCGTATATAAAATATAACCTGTGTATGTTACTCTGGATAAGAGTAATAACCAAGCAAATAATGTTGGGAGCTGCACAGGTGTCTCATGAGGTTCTAGGCCACCCCTTTTCCATGGCATGAAGCTGCCGTTGTAAAGGTATACCCCTTAAGTGGGGACACCAGTCTATCACAGGGCCGTTAGCACAGTCTAATGTTTAAATCCAGAGGGAAATGACCACAACAACTGCAGCTAAAGCCACACAAAGTATATCACAACATATCATAAGTGTTATTGACAGGGATCTGCATACTGTCAGTGAAATATGCGAATCAGTGTTCCCAGTCACAGACATAGTAACAGCAAGAGCCTTTGACGTACTCTGGCATCCTCATCAATCTTTTCGTAGTCAACGACGCTGCTGGGTTCTGCTCTCTTTGTCTGTTGGGAGACAGAAGGGAGACAGTAGCATCAGTGTCCAAAAGCCCAGAGCTTCACATCTTCCAGTTTGTCCTTCGGCTGTAAAAAGCCGCAGTAAGAGGCTACAGCACTCACCTGCACAAGGGCCAGCAGCAGCTTTGCAAAGTTCCCAGATGTGTCACCTGCCACATCTTTTTCCAGGTCTTTCTTGAACACTGCAGGGGTAAGAGTTTTCAAAGACACCAAATGCTGTCAGAATGGCATATGCCTGTCTGAAGGCGTGCTGTCATCAGCACACTGAAGCCTGAATCCTGTATGAAAAAGGTTGTCTGGACTCACGCTCTTTGTAGACCCTTTTAATCTCCATCAGTTCTGCGTTGCTGCGGGAGCAGACAATCTCAATCAGGGTTTCTTCATCTGTCCCCAAACCCTGTGGAGATACAGGGAAGGATGTGAAACACTGCCTTAAAAGAGTTTGTTTTACAAAGCTGCAAGAATAAGGAGGTCCAATTTAGCTAAAGTAGACTTCCAAAAATTCAGAAAGGTGCATGGATCACTAAAAAGCAGCCACAATAGGCCCCTCTGAAACAAGATTTGTCAGTGTACCAATAGAGGGCAGCAGAGGTTAAGCGTGATCTTCTCTTTGTACCCAATCTTTTTGCTTTTAACTTCAAATTTTTATTCACTTTCAGTTTATAATAATTTGTCTAGAAAAGAAAACTGATTTGTTAGACAATCAGACTAGTTTGACACTGAATCTCAGTGGATTGGAAGAAATTTAATAAATGATTAGAAATATAGCTACCGCTGTTGCTAAGACTGTCCCAGCTGAAAAGGTAGGTGGATCTCCTTAGCTGACTCAAGCACTATGCAGTCTGCTTATTGAGGAATGGTCTCACAGACAGGGGATTGCAGACTTTAAAGGCCACTCCCACACAGAGACACCAATCCGGTAACAGTCTAAGCGGATCCTGTTGTGCAGAGCAGTTGAGTGCAGCGAGGCCTCGTGATGGCCGGTGTCAGTCACCTTCATGGAGGCCTTGATCTCAGAGGCGTCGTACTGAGCCGTGCTCTTCATCAGACCCAGAATCACAGTCTCCAGGGAGCCAGACAGCGCCCCCTTCAGAGCATTGATCATATCCTGAGGAAACACAATCCACTGTTTCAGCTACAGCCGCTCCTACTTGTGGAAAACTACAGTGTGTCTTTCACCAGTTCCCCAGTGTTCAGACAGCTCTCTGTAATGCACCTCAAGTGATATCAAAGCTTCTTGAAGTGGGAAAAGTATACATCAGATGTTTGTCACTGTATTTATTGATACCTAACTGACATTCAATATTCCCGCTAGTCTAAGGAAGAGGGACATCATTCACTGTTCATTATTTTAATAAGCATGATGGATCACTAATCCCCTTGCTCTGACCTTCTTTGCTCTCCTCTCGTAGGCAAAGGCAATCTCGCGCCTCTGGGAGTAGCTGCGTTTGGTCAGGATTTCGATGATGGTCTGCTCATCAACTCCTGCAAAAAACGTCAAGAGTTTGTTGGGTTTGGGAATCAATGATTCAAACAGCCCTTCAGTGAGATCATCCCTTTGTTTATTATATCCTCTGTTTATTTGCTCTGGCTACATCATAACAAGCTCAGTCAATTAAATTAAATAGTGCCAAACGTATCCGATGCTCTGGCTCAAATTAAAAAACAATCTTTGGATAACCTCAGTACATTTCTGCTGAAGGTCAATAACAAACAAAACACACAGCAGATATTCGGTATTCAAGATCCTGTGACAATCTAGAATGATGTGACAATCTAGAATGCTGTGACAATCTAGAATGCTAAAATGAGAAAACAAACTCGACTTTGGCTTTGTACGCACTGTTCTCATGCTGCTCCTGCAGTCAGTGAATGTGGCCGAGGCCAGTGGCTATGGCTTGCACCAGGGTGTTGGCCAGGAAACAGACCTAGTGTGGTTTGAGTGCACACAAGCAGGAAGATGACTCACTCCTCCCAGCTCAATCCATTCAGCTCTACTCTAATGTGGGCTGGAGCTAATTTTGACTCTCAGTCATGCCTTCTTTTTTTTTTTTTTTTTTGCTATAGTACAAGCAATTTTGCTGCTGTTGAAGCTAAGTTTTAAGTGGGACCTCAGCCAGTGGCTAGCTTTTCCAGTGGGCTGTAAACACTTAAAAAGCTGCAGAGAGCAGCTCAGGTGGTGAAAACGCTATAGCTCTGAATCTGCATGGTGTTCCCATGATGCTCTCTGTCATCGCTGGCCAGTGAAAATTTAGAGGATCTGCAGAGCTATAGTAGTCACATGTTCTTACCCTTTGTTTTGATAGCTGTCTCAATTCTGGCAGCATCCTTTTCCGGGTCAAAGTTCTCAAAGGGCACCACAGTTGGGAACTTGGGTTCACTGTCCTGTGGATTGAAAACATTTCATTACGCTAACACCATGTTTACATCACACCAAGCACAGAAAGGTGAGCAGTTCATTTTAAAGTGACTCAAAATCAGCTGTTATAGCAGTATAGTTTGTATGGTGCCAGATGGTGAACAATAACAGTATGTTACAGTGTTTCACTGTATAGGCCTAGTTGTGTTGAGAAAATTCCACTGTACTGAACCAAACACATGGACCGTTTGACATCATAGCCATCTTTCTGAAAGCACACATATCCTCTCCTTAAAAGACGGTATTGTAAAGGGTGCTGTCTTTACAAGATAAGTCCATCAAGTAACAAAGCTCAATTGTTTGACTAAATGATCACTGTGTGTGAGTGTGTATATCTGTGTGGGTTCTGTTGTTAGGAGTGGGGATGCCTGGGGTGTATGTGTCTACATGCATGTGGTAGGAGTGTTAGGGTGTGTGTGTGTGTGTGTGTGTGTGTGTTCCTGCTTATCATCATATTTATTGGTGCTCTAGATAAAGTCAAACCCATGATACTCACCCCACTCAGATTAATAGTGAGCTGACCCAGGAATTCACTCACCAGCGACATTGTAACCTACCTGTAAAAAATAAATAAAATAAAAAGAGGGAAGTGCAACCATGTCTCAGTTTTAAGAAAAGTTGAAACATCTGTTCTAATATTACTTATTAGTTTTCTCTGCTCTTCAGAGAATCATACAGAGTATCTATTTCATTACTGACGTGGACCACTCCTCCATAAGTCCATTCACTGTCTGTTCACAGACACTTCTATCAGACCACTGCCAACTAATTGTATTCTCAAAAAGAATTTGATTAAACAGATGGAGTTCTGAAGATTAATCAAGCTAAAACAAAAGTACAAATGGGCTCCTAACAATGTGGTTGAATCTGCCAATGCAATTCAATCTGCAGAGATTACTAACCTTATAAATACATTCCTCTTAACACAGTTCCAGCCAAACCCAATGGGTGTAAATCTAGCAGTTTCATAAATTCATGAAATTTACTATAAAGCAGCATCTAAAGCAAAGCTTTACAAAGGTAACACCAAACCTAATTGGAAAGCACAAAACTAAAATGGTTTGATGGAGAATGCAGAAGTGTAAGGAAAAAACTGAGACAACTATCTAATGAAAAACATCATCACCCACAAAGAATTCATTTAAGAACAAAATACTGTGAAACACTAATGGAATGTAAGAAAGCCATTAAACAGATAAAACTATAACATTACAACAAAACCCTCAAAGAAACTGAGGAATCCATCAACAAAAAACCATTCTGGGAAAGATTAAACAATCTGTCCACAACACAAATCCAAGAGTGAGCCATAAAAATGGCAACATTCTGAAAAAAAGTATTTTGAAAACTTTCATAAAGACATACCTTCTAAGGACCTCAAATTTGATTGGAATAATACCAAGGAAAAATTTAAAATCCTACAATCAGAACAATCGGAACCCACTTCACTACCAAATCTCTCTGAAATAATTATCAGAACAACTCCAAACCCTTAAACCTAGAAAAGCATGTGGCCTTGAAAATATCAGAACGGAAATGCTTAAACACAGCACTCCTGAGCTACTGCCTTAATTAAATTGTTCAGCCTAATTTTACAAGCTGGCAGCTTCCCTGAAATCTGGAACTGGGGGCTTCTATCCCCAATATATAAGAGTGGAGATAGATTTGGTCCCAATAGTTACTGATGTATCTGTGTAAGCAGCAGTCTGCATTTCTGGTGTATTCTCAATGCCTGAATACAGGCCTTGCTTACCAAACACAGTGTCTTGAGTAAGAGTTAGATTGGCTTTTTACCAAATCAGTGGAATACTGATTATATTTACACCCTACACACTCTAATTAATCAGCATTTTCACCAAAAAAAGATGAATTTTTGAATTCCTCATTAATGCTTAGAAAGTATTTGATTCTATTTGGCATGAGGTCTTATACTACAAAATTCTCCAAATAGGTGTAGGGGGTAAGGGTTATGATAAGAACATTATTCTTCACTCAAGGACAATGGATGAGGCAGGGCTGCAGTCTGAGTCCAGCATTGTTCAACATTTACATCTATCAGTTAGCTGTGCTGCTGAAACAATCTGCAGACCCTGGCTTCACTCTGAACATCATGGAAGTCAAATTTCTTCTCTATGCAGATGACCTGGTGCTGCTGTCACCCACAGCAGAAGGTGACAACACCCTAAAGCACACTCTAAGTTATAAGTACCTTGGCCTAAAAATGAGTGCTTCAGGGAACTTTGGTTAGGAAATGAATACATTGAAAGAGAAAGCCTGTCAAGCCTTCTATGCAATGAAAAGAAAATTCCAAAAAATAGACATTCCAGTTAAAATCTTTTCTAAAATATTTGGCAGTGTCATCCTGTCTATTGCATTATATGAGTTAGGTATGGAGTCCGCTCAATCAGCAAGACTACATTTAATAGGACAAGCATCCTATAGAGACCCTGCATTCTGCATTCTGTAGAAATATGCTACTTTTACAAAGGAAAACACAAACCAGTGCATGTAGGACAGTTTCCATTAATAATATATTTTTTAAAAAAGGCACTACAATTTTAGCTGCATCTAAAATCAAACCCAAGAGCTGAGCCCCAGAAAGTGCCCCCTCAGTCAGCTCGCTCTGAAGCTCACTAACCTAACTAACCTATTAACAGCTAAAACACACAGGTTTCCAAACAGCACTGCTAACCAACTACAAATTAGAGTAACCCAAATCGTAAAATGAACAAAAATCATATTTGGAACATAGGGATAATGAAACCAATACACAAAATAAACTTTGCTAATTGCTATCGGGCCCTAAACAGAGATTACACACTAGCAGAGAATCTCTTCACTGTCAGAGATACAAAGCAGAGACATCCTGACCAAGCACAGGCACCGTGACCACACCCTAGTAACTGAAAAGGTAGACACACATGCTCATGGCTACCAAACAAAGACAGTCTATGTGGTCACTGTGACACAGGTGAGGTAGAAACAGAGATGCACTTTCTCCTACACCGTGATCAATTGCAAACAATTAGAGACAAAGACTTTACATATTTTGTATTACACCTCCCTGCCCTTAAGCAATGGAAAGATGGAAGAGGGATTACAAATTGTTCCGGGAGAGGGAAATACTGCACCTTTAGCAGCATGGTACCTATTAGAGTGCCACACCCTGAGAGACAACAGGTGGGAAGCATCTGCCCAGTAACTGTATAAATGCAGATAAACAAATGTACATGTGTTTCTTTATGTGTGTATCGGCGTGTGCATGTTTTTGGTTGTAATTTTGATCCTGCCCAATGCAGGAAGTCAAGGTGTCTGGGGGCATGGTGGTCATGAGATCAGAAGAAGTCATTACAGTAAGGCAGGGGTAGGAAGGCCAGACCTGGAATGAAAGATGTGTCTGGTTTTTGTTCTATCCAAGGCCTTACTGATTCAGTTGTTACGCTAAATTAATGCAGGTGATTCATGCTGGATGGTTACATGCTGAGTACCTCAAGCTCACGGTCACCTGCACTAATTTATTATCACTCTCCACTCAGTTATGAGATGAAGAACTCAGACAGAAAAAAACAACCATCTCATTTATTCTAGGCCGGGCTTGCCAACCCCTGCCTTAGATTGTTCTCATTTTATCTCATGACCATCACCCTTCCAGACACTACATTTCAACAGGGTTCCCAGGACCGAGATTGTGTAGCCCAGCAGTAAGAGGATACAATGCCGTTGTTATTAATGTACTTTTATGAGTCATCTTCCTTTCGTCACCGCAGCCTAAGCCCAAGAGAGATTTTTTTTTACCATGGCACAGCCCAGAGTTTATAGTAACCAACAAACTAGTAACCAACATACAAGACAAGATCCCCAGAACAAATAAAATGCTCATGTTATGAATCAGGCATCATGCACCATCAGGGTTCCATAAAAAATCCGCTTTTGTGTGGATCTATTCTTTGATTTTGATATATGCTTGTGTAAAAAGGTTTGGCTGCAAACAAACTATCACATAGCTTTCCGGGGAGGCTTTGTAAGTATTTTTTCCTCTTGGCTTTAAATCTGTTTAAAACAACATAAAAGAATGAAACAACCAAAAGTCCCAAAGAATAATAATCTAGCTGCTTATTTACTTAGATATCCATCAGGCTTTTACTAAGCAATGATTGCAGGAAGGCACAGCAGTTGCCAGTGTGGTCTTAGATAAACAGTCTGGACACCTTTCAAAGAAATTCTTTCACAGACACACCCTGAAGAAACTATTCTGTGACGTTCTATGAGGAATATGTAGCCGAGCAATCAGCCATTATACAAAAGGTTTTAAACTGTGTCCAGACAGCCAGAGGGTAGAAATGTCTCCAGCATAGCATTATCAGCTAATGCTGACTGTTTGAACAAATAACATACATGTATTAAACAGAAAAGAAAATAGTTGCTGAGAAACTTATAAATCGTTACGCTTTTCTCTAAGCCGACTGATCATCTTAAAAAATCAAGGAAAGGTTTATAAGAATACAATATTTAACAAAGCAGGCACCATCGTGAAAAAAAACCCCTAAATGTACTGTATATGGTTTTTTTTTTGCGCTGTGGCTTTAACTTCAGTGCAGAGTGGAAATGTAAGACTTAATTTCCACTCGGGTGCTAGCATGGCTGACGTGGTCAGGATCTGTCTGAGTAAGAGAAGCAGTCACTCCGCAGTCCTCGGAGACAGAGGCAGAGTTACAGCAGGGACAGAGAGTGAGGAGCTGGGAGAGACCTTACCTTGATGAACAGAGCTGAGATGCTGAACAGAATGGCCCAAGCTATGAGCAGTCTGCTGGGTGTGGTTCTTTAATATCCGAGGCAGTCCTCACCCATCACCCGTCAGGCTCAGCTCCAGGTCCCACCCCCCCATGCGCTGTCTCCTCCCTTCCACACAGTCTTAACCCACTCCTGGGAGGAGCACGTCTCCCTTTACAGTGGTCTTTCAGACTGCGGTGCCAAGGAGGCATGCCGGCGCATGCAGCAGAGGAGTCTTAGAAGACAAAGTTAAAAGACAAAGAGGGAGTGAAGTTGTTTAGCATTTCCGTCATGGGACTGCTCAAGGACAGACTTCTGTTTTCTCCAAAACAAAATGTTTTTTGTTTTCTGGATTTGATGTGCATGCTGGCATCTCGCCACGATAACAAGCAGCCAGGCACAGTCTATATGTGGAGGCATTCCAGCTACAGCGACCGCCAGCATTAGGGACCTGGTGGCTTCTGCATGGTCATTGTGATATTCTCCAGACTTGTTAGAGAATTTTTATTTGGTAAGAGGTAACTGACAACAGGCCTCTTCCTGACTATAATATCCTCCTGGCATTACAGAAATGTTCTTTGTTAGCTGGCATGGCAGGTTGGGACACAATCATAAAGAAAAACCCAGAACCTGGATTCCATAGGGATTCCCTATGGCTGAAGGACATCTGCTAGCCTGCTGAGGTTTTTCTGCTGTGACTGTTCCTGTTTGGAATGTAGTTGGAATGCATCTCTCCTCTCCTAAGAAATGACTCAGGGGTTAGTTGCATTTTACAGAGGAGCTGCATTTTTATTAAGAGCATTTCAGTTGCAGTCTAAGAGAAAATGTGGTACAAACTCTCCAAAGATGTTCCTGCAGTACAGATGCTATTCCCATTAAGTGAAGCTTCGTAGTGAGAGCTTCAGAGAAGCCCTCAGGCCCTCTTTGAGTTGTATCTACCATTAAAAGATCATGTCACACCCTCTGACTCTCAGCTTTTCCTAGAAAAATTTTTCAATAAATCATCCATGTATCAATGTCTCTGGGACAAGGTGAGTTCTGTGAACTGGGTTCCCTCAGGGTGACGGTGTATGCAGCTCTGACAGGACACGCCCTTCACTCCCCTTTCAGTTCGTGACCTCGCAGCACAGAGTATCTATCTGATCCACACTGACCACACTGACGTGACCCTCACAGAATCTGCTGGTTTTGTTTTAGGTGTGACGTTGCGCTCAAAATTCTGCAAGCATTCTCTGATGTCTGTCCGTCTGATGTGCCCATTCAATTCACTGTGCCCACTTCAGATGATCCCCTCTCTACAGAGATCAGCATATTTCCGACAGCTGAAAACATATCTTACTCAAACAAGGCTCCCTGAGCTTGCACAAAACCTCTTATTTCCATCTTTGGACACAAAGCCCTACTATCCACCAGCTTAACCCAAAACCCCTGTCAAACTGTCCTGCCCCCACAGCCACCAATAGCAAAGATTTATCAAGCAACATACACACTGCACTTTCTTGTTGCAGGTCCATACAGGACTGATATTCCCGTTGATGAACACTCTACGTGCTCATTTGATGCTTGCAGGGGCTCATACAATGTACAGCATGTTACACAGTTGGTTCTGCTCTATTTGTTGTTTGGGTGGGGCCCCACATACCAGACCATGGTAGCACAAAGGTACACGCAAATCACTGTGAGCTCAAATCAGGTAATGAATCAGCAAGGAAAATCTCTCAGGGATGTTTGCATCATGGAATCCAGGAAACGAAAACACTCTGTCTACATAGAATGTGACATCACATTAGTGTGTTGTATGATTGTGTATGAAATATATACTCTGGGTATAGTACACTCTTGCATTACAATAAAATTTAATTTCAATGAAATTGTACGCAAAATGCTCTGTTCTTATAATGATTACTTAAAAAAGTTTTTTTTTTTTTTTTTAAGTTTTATCTTGGGTTAGTGTATGCAAAATATGCTGGTCGGTTCAGGGTTAATTACACATTCCATGTACAGTGTAACAATACCTCTTGGTATTACTTTGCCACATGACAGTTGCAAGTCTCTAGGGGTTGTAGTTTAAGGAATGTCTGAGAGTTTCCATAGTGACTCACACATTCTCGTAAACATCAACACAGACAGGGGCTTTTCACTGGGCAAGGCCTGCACAGCCCAACTTCCATCTCCCAGACTCAGTGCTGACTTGTAAAAGTAGCTGATTGCAAGCACAGTTCACACTGACCTCTGTTGTGTCTTTACCAAGCAGGAAAATACTGCATTTTATTCTAACATCATTAAACACAAACACATTTTTGGACACAAATAAGGCACACCAATAAGTTGCTATACATCATACATGACACAAATTCCTGGTACCATGTCCTTCATTGTTCATTTCACAAACTCCCTCATCTTATAGCAGAGGAAAAGTGATCATTACATTATTCGCATCTAGCAGATGCTCTTATCGAGAGCAACTTACAATTTTTTTTACAATGTTATCCATTTATACAGCTGGATATTTACTGAGGCCATAGTGGGTTAAGTACCTTTCCCAAGGGTACAACAGCAGTGTCACAGCAGGGAATTGAATCAGCAACCTTTTGGTTACAAGTCCTCCTTAACCACTATGCTACACCGCCGCTGAGCTCCTAGCCTGGTCAGTACAAAGGACGCTTTCCTAAAGCTTACTAGCCAATTTGTTCCTTGCAGAACCTGTCTTTGAATGACTCCTATTGGTAGGGAGGAACTTCACGCCAGGAGCATCAGTGAATGCAGAGATTCATGAACCCAGCCAGAGACAGACCTTCAATCTACAGCCAACAATTTATTAAAATATATGCACATGGAGACAAGCAGATTTAGAATCACAAGTCTACATTACTGACTCCAGAGGAGTTCCTATATTCCCTGAGCTCCCACCGGCTTTCAACCTAACTTAAAAGAACCAAATGATGGCACTCATGGCCTTGGAGCATTATACTATATAGCTTTACATATGGAGCGTTATATAAGTTATTATTATTATGTCTTTGTCTCATCCTGGGGGTGGGAGGGGGACATAGCATCTCCCTGTGCCTCTATCACCTGACTGTTCATCTGTGACTGTTAAGCTCACTATGTCTAATGGAGAATTCGTGCATACAGGAAGTTAAACAAGAAGTGTGATTTAGGTAGATACATATGTTTTGAAAGGAAAGCAAACCATTAGTGTAAATGATTAAAGAAAAGCACATTAAATTTACAGCAATGATTCATTGTGCTCCACTCCCCATTATTGACTATTTTATCAAAGAACATCAATTGGCTCAGAATGATAGCTCTTGTATGTGTGCAGAGGGTGAGGCTGGTATCTGTATCTGTTGACCTTTGATGCTCTGGAGAATAAAATGGGGCATTATGTTTAACACAGCCACTGTGTGTTGTATAGACTGAGAGTCCTGCCTGACTGAACAGGAGTTGTTAAAGGATGGCATTTTGGTAGTGTGCTCTCTAATCTGTCCTCCTTCTCTGCTGATGGGTTCAGTAGTTGTCCCACAGTACCGTGATGTGAAAAGAGCCAGATGTGGCCGCAGTGTTGTAGATTTCCCCTGGGAAAACAGAACCAGGAACCTCAGAGCAACTCCAGTTCATTGCGGAAACAGGCAGTGCTCCAATAACCTATATATTCAACATCATATTAATGCAATTTTTATGCTCCTGTCATCACTGACTCTTAGCCTGGCATCTCATTTGCTATGAGGTAGATCAAGCCTCTTGACAAAAACGTATCTAATCATCTAAACATAACCCTTCTCTATTTAAAATTCTGGAAAGCAGCCACTGGCAACATTTCAATATGTAATGACTGTTCAAGTAGTTCAGACGGATAAGATTAATAAACCTGACTAATACTGTCATCAGAGAGGGATTGGGGGATTTGAGTGTTTAAGGAGTTGTGTGTGGGTGTATGAAAGGTATAGTGAATCCAAATGGCAACCAGTCTTTACCCACCACACACCCTGATAAGATGAATCCGAAAGCTCTCCCCCAGAGCCCAACTACACAGTTTCAGGCTATTCGTTCTTATCATCTTCTTTTTATTTGCATTTTATTAGAGGTTGCTAATGTACTTGTTCATAATTGTTTCCTGTTTTCCTGTATCAAATAGCCTAGATGGAGCTAGTTCCCGTTCTTTAAATGGCACCTAAGGCTGTTGTTTATTTTATAATTATCACAGTTATGAACATGTGTATCCGTATGGAACTTGAAATTTTGCCATGCCAATTATTGTAAACAGCACCAACAACAAAAACGCCCTTTTCTTCGGTTCTATTTGCTATTAATACAAAAGATCACAGAATGTTATGCTACTTTTTTCAAAAGGGTTTTTTCTCTCTTCAGATTTTTTTGGGGGTTGTGGAGTATTTCTGAGAAAATTCTCATTACCTTTGCCAAGGATTAACAGGTGGGGTTCAGCAACAGGTTGCACAAATTCCTGTCTGAGACATGTTAGTCGTCTGCTGAAAGCCCTCAGGTGTCAGGTAAGACACATTTCAGATGAAGGAGCAGGAACAAGTGAGCCTTTTTCGTCAGGTGGGGTGAAACTGGAATTCCATTTCTTTAGTTTCTACAACAAATGCCTAGCCTTTTTTTTACTTTAATGTCTTCTTTCACAATTACGTTTTGTTGCAGTCACATATAATTGTGAACATTATTCATTTTTGTCCCCTATTTCCTTTCCATTACAATTAAGCATTATCGCAATCAGTTAATCTGTGTGGAATGACACAAGATGTATTTCACAACAACATTTACATCAGGGGTTAGAGGTTAAATACAAATAATTTATTTTACTCAAAGAAGTAGAATGAAAGGAAATAGGTAATCACACTGTAAACCATCCACATGCAAAGTTTAACTATACTCTTCAAACAGAGAAGAAAGCTTTCAGGACACAAAGTACACTGCTCAAAGGGAACACTTAAATCACACAGTGGATCTCCATGAATGAAATATTCAAATAGAAAATCTTCATTGTTATACATTGTGTAATTCCTTGAGAACAAAATGATGAAAGAATGGTCAATGGAAACCAAACTCATCAACTCATTGAGGGCTGGATTCAAAATCACACTGAAAATCAAAGTGAAAAATTAAAATCACAGGCTGATCCAACTTGTGTAAATTTCATCACGACAACTCATAATGTGGCTCAGTTGTGTGTATGGCCCCCATGTGCCTGTATGCACTCCCATCAACGTTTGGGCATGCTCCTGATGAGACGGCGGATGGTGTCCTGGGGGATCTCCTCCTAGACCTGGACCAGGGCATCAGTGAGCTCCTGGACAGTCTGTGGCGCTACTTGGCGTCGTCGGATGCGCCAATACATAACATCCCAGAAGTTCTCAATTGGATTCAGGTCTGGGGAACATGAGGGTCAGTCAATGTAATCAATGCCTTCGTCATCCAGGAACTGGCTACACACTCTGGCCACATGAGGCCGGACATTGTCCTGCATCAGGAGGAACCCAGGGCCCACTGCACCAACGTAAGGTCTGGCAATGGGTCTGAGGTTTTCATCCTGGTACCTAACAGCAGTCAGGGTACCATTGGCTAGCATGTGGAGGTTTGTGCAACCCTCCAAGGATATGCCTCCCCAGACCATCACTGACCCACCACCAAACTGGTCATGCTGGATGATGTTGCAGGCATGTAGCGAAGGGCGAGAGCAGTCACCCCACCCGGCCTTGAACCCAGGTCTACGGGGTACCAAACATGCGACTTTGACTGTGACGCCAAAGAGCCAGGCTCGTTGGTATGGCAGTCAAAGCACATACTCAACCGTAGTGACGGCACTCCGTCACAAGGCAGCATAACGTTCACCACGGCGTCTTCAGACTCTTTCACGTCTGTCACATGTGCTCAGTGTGAACCTGCTCTCATCTGTGAAGAGAACGGGGCGCCAATGGCGAAGCTGCCAATTCTGGTGTTCTCTGGCAAATGCCAATCGAGCTGTACGGTGCTGGGCTGTGAGCACAGGTCCCACTAGAGGACGTCGGGCTCTCATGCCACCCTCATAGAGTCTGTTTCTGACAGTTTGGTAGCCTGAGTAGCCTGCTGGAGGTAATTTTGTAGGGCTCTGGCAGTGCTCCTCCTGTTCCTCCTCACACAAAGGAGCAGATACTGGTCCTGCTGCTGGGTTGTTGCCCTTCTACGGCCCTGTCCAGCTCTCCTTGTGTAATGGCCCACCTCCTGGTATCTCCTGCACACTCTGGAGACTGTGCTGGGAGATACAGTAAACCTTCTTGCGGTGGCATGTATGGATGTGCCATCCTGGAGGAGCTTGACTACCTGTGCAACCTGAATGGGCTGCAGGTACCGCCTCATGCTACCAGGAGTGACAAGAGCACTAGCAAAATGAGAAAACTTGAGAAAAATCAGTCAGGAAGGATCAGGAGAGAGAAATGGTCTGTGGCCACCACCTGCAAAACCATTCCCTTTTTGGGGGTTGTCTTGCTGTTGCCTCTCCTGTCCACCTGTTGTCACTTTCATTTGCACCAAAGCAGGTGAATTTGATGCACAATCACTTACGCTTCCTAACTGGACAGGTCGATATCCCAGAAGTTTAATTGACTGGGTGTTATACTGTGATGATTGAGTGTTCCCTTAATTTTATTTGAGCAGTGTATGTCATTTCTATCTAATTTTGAAATTAAAGTTACAAAATTAAGAATCCATCCTCCCTTTTCAGTAGTATGTTGGGGAGTGCAGTATAACACAGTGGTAAAGGAGCAGGACTCATAACTAAAAGATTGCTGGTTCAGTTCCCTGCCGGGGCACTGATGCTGTACCTTTGGGAAAGGTGCTTATCCCACAATTGCCTCAGTAACTATCCAGTGGTCAAAATGGACAATATGCGAAAATGTAACACATGTAAGTCGCTCTGGATAAGAGCGTCTGCTAAATGACTGTTATGTAATGTTGCTTTTTTTGGAAAGCGGGGAGGAATGCCTGTTTCCTAGGACTTGTGAAAGGGTGATTGATTGTTTAACAAACACAAACAACAGACTGAGAGCATACATGTCCAAGATGAACAAAAACATGCTGTGGCTTAGAGGCCTGACTGAAGCCACCCCTGCACAGCCAGAGAAGTTGGGACTGAAAAACGTGTAAGTCTCATCTGTGAGGGAGCGGTAGTCACAGACATGCTTGTAATGCTTGCACTGCTGTAAGGAGATGTTTCACAAACCCTCAGCAGGGCCGGTCTTCTCAGGTGAAAGCACTGCTCCCACCTGAACCAGGTGAGAATGGTCGCACACCTCGCTAAAGGAAGACTTCAAAGATAAGTTAAAGCGCTGTCAATGTTAATAATTATCAGCTAAATGTAGCTGATTCGTCAATCAATGCAGAAAGACAAATGAATTCGGCTGAGCGAATGATGAAACCAAAGGCAATGGGATCATGGGAAATGGTGCATGGGGCTGGGGATTTTCAGATTAATTGGCACTTGCGGATGCAAGACGGAAAAAAAATCACAAAAACATGAGAATTCATGGCGACCGTTGAAAGATTTGCCCTGTGAGAGCTTTTTTATGTTTTAGCCACTACTGGCTGCAAATACTACTCACCTGTAATCATTATTCATGACTTTTGCCTCTCTGTTATGAATCAGATGTGTGAGATAGAGAGTAGTTGCATATAGCTATAGTTGTTGGGGGCTAGGTTTGGGATAATTTGGAGGGGCAGCTGACAAGAAATGGGTTTGGCCAGGAGACACCCCCACACACCCCCATGTAGCGCTCATGTGAAGTGCCAGGAAGCGTGTCCTTGTCCTCTTTAAGGAGAGCTTTTCGTGCAGCTGATGTGAACGTGGCCTGGGCAGGGGAGAAGGCGAGCCGACAGTCAGATCAGAAATAACGAGCTTTTCGCATCAGGCGGGAATAACGATCCCGGCTCAAGCGCGGAATGTCTGCAGTTGTTTTCACATTGATTTCCACAGACGGGCGGCAAACTTTCATCCCCCCCTCCCCCAGTGGCCGTGGGCAGCCCTTTTACCCAGCCTTCCCCTGTGGTTACGTAACACGTCTCCCTCTTTAAAGAAGGATGCAACATGCCGCCACAGGGCCCGATAGCCTCCATGGTAGCTGATGCAACATTTGAAAAACTTTTGTCCTTATGTTCCTCCAACATGAGAAAGAATTTTTGATGAGACAGCAATACTTCAGTATGCATCTCACATGCAATATCACGGCACTGTCAACTTCCTGATAGTTGCACGCGTTTGGGGCTGTTGTGATATTATGCAATTAGCCGTAGCATGCATATAAGGGGAGTAAGTAAGGTCAATGTGATTATAATCGGACCACCTCCACACTATGCATTGAAACAGAGTATGAAATCATCAGATATGCTATTATATGGAACTGACAGGAGTTTTAGCTTTCTTTGAGGATGAAATGACTGGTGTGTTGATGGCTACACTAGGTGGGAGGAAACTCTTTGCTCTCCACCCTCAAGGACAAGAAACTGGTGTGAGATTATCTCATGTGCAAACAAACGATCCTCTGGACAACAATGTAGTCTTTCCACATTTTATTCTTCAAATTCCATTCAAAAAGAGTCTTTTCACACCAGGAGAGCAGAGGCTTCAAGTGGTGAATTAAAAAGGATAGATGAAAGCATGAAGCTGAGGGAAAACCATAAAGAATGGGAACTTAACAGGGTATAAATTAAATAAGGCAAAATCACCCCATGGTAAAATAAAAGACAATCAGTCACAGAACCCAGAGGTTATCTATTCAAATTGCAATCGCATAATAGCGCAGTGTGGCCATTTCACAAAAACACAAAAAATACCAAAATAACTGACAAAATATCAGGAATTATCTGCTGAGGCCCTGACGCCCTCCCAGGCAACCAATCAAATAATTTTTTGGCATTTTATTTAAATCAACTAAACCTTGACTTGGGTCAGTCAACATGCAGGACTAATTACAATAGCAGGGAACAGGCACTCTTAGACAATCACAATCCCAAATTATGAGACCCAACTCCTTCACTGGGGTATTTCTTTATCAGAGACTGCAGGGTGTCTACCTGCTACACATGGACACCGTTTCACAATGCCAAATTTTTATGTGTACCTGCAGTGCACTGTATCTTATCGACCTCAAGCAAGGTATGTATCCTGAATTGTTTCAGCAAACATACATTTACATAATGTAAACTGCTCCACTAATCACTTTGAATAAGACTGTCTGCCAAGCAAATAAATAATTTTGCATTTCTCGCTGTGTGTTTTTTGTTTTTTTAATCTTTTCTTTTTCTTTAATCTTGCTAAAACTGTTTTTCATTTCAACATGGGCGGCCAGGGTGCAGTCTTGCAGCTCAAAGCTCAATTGTGGCACTCCCATGTTCTGGACACGCCCACATTTGCCTAACAACTAAGCTGGCTTCTAAAGAGAAAGAGGAGCACTGGGGGGTCTGAATTTTTGAAAACTGAAAGCTTCTCTCATTTCCTCACCACTGTGTGTGTCATGTAAAAAAAGGAGAAGAAGAAGAAACGCAAATGGTAAAATGACTCATGGAGGTAACAAAGTCTTGAACAAGGAATAGAGATCTTTGATTTCTCTTTTAGACATCAGCATGCAGGCATAATAAACCCACTTAAAGAGAAAATGTGTTGAAAGGAGTTCAAATGGACACAGTGTTTTTTGCAAGAATATCTTCCTCGTTCAAGTCTTATCAGAGACAGAAAATGGCTGAATGATTAAAAAAACAAACAACAACATGGCACAAAGGCATTGCAGTGAATAAGGGGTTGCTGTGTGCCAGTGTCCAATGCCGCACTGTTGAACAGGTATTGAAAACAACCCTCTGACTTTCAGAAACTGTGGGAGTATACCTGCTAAATACACTTTTGAATACACCTTGGCAGAGTTTAATCAAAGAAAGGTCATGTCACTAGACACACACACAAATCTGTCACAACAGCTTAGATGTCTATCAAGTCTTGTTGACAGGTGTTACACATTTAACCAAAACACATCTTGATGATTCATTTTTAATGAAGGGGCATTCTTTACAGGCTCAGAGTGTTACATCATATACTAGGTTATTTCCTGCAACAATTCTGTAAACTCAGAATTCCCCCCCCCCCTGCCCCCAACCTCCCAAAAAATGGATCACTCTGAAGCCATTTAAAGAAGGCAAGGTTGCAAGCATGGGTACACAAAAACTCTATGCTCTGTAAGAGAACAAGTGTTTAAAAGTGCAGCTTTATGTTCAGTTCATACTGAGCTTGGCTCCTGGGATACTGAGAGAGAAAAAATGAGGTATCCTTAGCTGTATGATTTACAGGATGCAGGGTTGTGCAACTTGTGTTCAGATGAAAAGGTAATATAATACCCTAAGATCATATATATTGCACAGGTAATAGATACCATAATCTCCTATATATTGCACAGATAATAGATACCATAAGCTCCTATATATTATACAGAGATTATACCGTACAATGTTACACTAATTCTCTCTGTACACAGATTGTTGCTTCCAGGCAATTCACACACTGACCAATACTGAAACGGAAATGATCTTAGATGCTCCTGCAGCAATTTTGTTTGCTTTTCACAAGCGAAACAGGGGGTGGTATGGCCACATAGCAAACAGGCTCCAAACAGTCACGTGGCAGTGTGAGTCACAGGGGAAGCAGCTGAGGGCCAGGAGAGGTTCAGACTTTATAGCAGGGTCCACTGCAGAACACATGGTGATTATGCCTTGCTTTTTTATAAAGCGAAGGAATGCAGCGTTCAGTTGGCATTCTTTTATCAGAGAACACATTCCAATGGCTTGCTTAACTCTTGCCTGAACTCCTCTTCCCACGCTGCAGAAACTCTACTTTCTAGAAGGACAGTCTTGGGTAGATGAGACAATCTGTCATTCAGATATCTGAGAGGGTGAGCTGGAAGCAGACCACAGCCTCAGTGCTGAAATGTCAGAGTCTGGCTTTATTGTGGACATCTGGAGGAACAAAGCCACGCCTAAATCAGGTGAGGGGTTACAGATTGATTCCTCCCTGAAATGCTGATCTTGGATCCGCATCTCCTTTTTACAACATTTGAGGTTAGAACTGAAAGTACCCAGAAGAAATCCAGGATTTATGAGGCTTCACTGCTGTAGTGAATATGTAATACCATAGAGAGCCGAGATTCATTTTGGCAATTGTGTGTTTTCTCTTTAGTTTTGAGAAACACATCTAATCCAGTGTTACCTTTTTCACCACACAGGCAAAATTATGAATGTGGTAATCCCTGAAATAAAAGGAAAAAAATGTTGTGTAAGCACGGATAAATATTGAAATCAAGTCAGTTACGTTAATGATAACTTATAGTGTATTTGCACTTGGCTGTGGCTGTTCTAGTGGTCGCTAAGATATGTAAAGTATGACACTTTTATCAAGTGCATTCAAGTTGTTTAAGGTTAATTCTGTTGAACACAGTAAAAAGGCTCTTTAATTTAAAAGAACCAAAGTTAGACAGGAAGCCTGATATTTTCTCAGAGGTAGTGGGGGATGTTGCACAATGAAGTTAAGATTAGCCAAGTCACATTTTTAAACCAAGGCCCCACCTCTCTTCTGCTTTCATTCCATCACAAGTAGGTGTTTCTGTGGAAATATGGCCATCAACAACACAGATGTTTCCTGCAGAAATATTGATCTATCTATATCAAAACATAGCAAATCTTACAGGGACCCAGGGTTGTTGCCTGAAGAATAGTGCTAACCTTGCCAGCTGATGGCCTGAATCAGGGCGACTGCAACAGCAAACATTTTTTCGTATTACCTAGATTTCTACTGCAGCAATTCACATTCCCTCACTCAGATGTACAAGAGCAGTGACCCACCTATGCATAAAAATGACAACTTTTGTTTTGCAAGGTCAGGTCCTTCTCATTTTACATCTGACAAAAATATACACATTTTATAGACAATCAGGGTGGCAGTGTAGCATAGTGGTTAAGGAGCACGACTTGTGACCGAAAGGTTACTGGTTCGATTCCCCAGTGGGGCACTGCTGCTGTTCCCTCGGGCAAGGTGCTTAGCCTACAATTGCCTCAGTAAAATATCCTGCTGTATAAATGGATAATGCTGTAAGTCACTCTGGATAAGAGCGTCTGCTAAATGCCAATAATGTAAAATGTAATGTAATCAAAGTCAAACCCAGGGAAAGGTTTGATTTGGACAACATATTGCAAAGAGATGCAAGGACACAACTGCCCTTTGCCAGCCAGAGAGGCTGGACAGCACATTTACTAACTAAGCAAGTCCAACTTTATGGAGTGCTCCTGCACCCCAATACATGATGATATGACAATATTATGGAGCTGACCAGCAGTGCTGTACTACAACACTATAACATAACACAACTCACTGACAACACACACACACAGGAGGATGACTGATTACAATACTACTCTCCCACACAATGATAGCAGTCTTTTACATGACATTATGGCACATATACACACAACACAGTTATACATAGTACACATGATACTCAAAAGAATTATCTTAGCACCTTGTCCAATGACAGCAGCCTATAGAAGAATGCAAGTCACAGCCTCATTACAAGGTGGCACCACACAGACTCACACACACATGTCTATGGGCTACTACCATTTTTATCCCTTATCTGTCTATGACCTACTGTTATTAGTGCAAATTGTCGGTTTTAAGCACCACAAAACTGTATCATATCCATACTCTGTGAGAGAGCAGCACTGATCACCCTTGGGGAAAACATCATTAGGATTAGCGAGCTAATTAATCAGAGGACCTAGAATGTAGACTAATTAGATCTGCAGCGCAGACTGCAGATAAGAGAGAAAGAAAGAGATGGGAAAAGAACATAATATGGAATCAGCTGCAGTTATGGGGCCTTAGTAGAAGGCAGCAGATGTTTGTGTGCTTAACGGAAAGTGGTTGAGTTAAAGGGTTCCAGCTGTGTGTCTAATTCAGTGGTTTATCACAGCTATCTGTGGGCTCTGATCATGCCTCCTCCCACCAACACACACACACACACACGCACACACACACACACACACACACACACACACAACCATGGTCCAAGTCAAGTTAATATATGCACAAAGAGGAGTGGGTGACTCATCAGCTCAAACAGAGCACAGAAAGCTGAATGAGGCAGGTCTGAGACATTATTGCTAAGGCAAATTGCAGATCATTTGAATTATGATCATTTCAGTCCATTAGCTGAGTACCTGCCTTTACACAGGATGACTTTAAATGCTTCTCGTGGTTTTGTACATTCTGTAACCCATTCCTACAGATTGATACTTCTCTGCATTCACATTTCAACTGATGTCCTGCCAGCTCTGAAATAATGAGTAGCTCACAACATATAATGCATATTTTGGATTAATTTTCTCACCTTCTCTAATTTCAACACTATTTGCTGAGAGTCTTGCCTTTCTTGTGTCAGATGCTTTTGCACCATCTAGTGGATTATATACAAACTACATGAATTAGTCCACAGGATAAGACTGTACCACACATGCATAAAATATGTTCAAGAAAATTATATAAATATATATATATATATAGTATAAATGTCATTAAATATTATTTAATACTAAATTTCATGAGAGGGCCACTTGTATCTGCAAGTGTAAGAGTGCAATCGCATAGAGACATAGTGTGGCCGCTTGACAAAAACAAAAAGCAAATAACAGACCAAACATAAAGAATTATTATCTGCCATGGCCCTGGCACCCTTCAACCAATAAAATTACTTTCTATAGGTCTATATTCTATATAACCCAAATAAACCTTGAGGTGGGCCTTTGGAACTTAAACCACTTCCCCTTTAATGTCTTGGAATAGGCACACAGGTCCTATCACCAACTTTGGCCATCACAATCCCAAATAATGACCTGAATATTTCATAAATAACAGAGGCGCTGTGGCAATTAAAGAAATGAAAAGAGCAGCGTGTTGTGTGTGCACTTCTCATGGTCTGGTCCAAGTGTGTCATAGTCCATCCGTTCAAGATCTTCCTAAGAAAATTCTTGTAGGGGTTTTTGGCTTTTACGTGATAGCATTTTATCAACAAGAAGTCATTTGAGCTGTCAACATGAAAAGGTCTTCAAGAGTGAAAAAGAGATATTTCATAAAAAAAAAAAAAAAAAAAAAAAACATTATGTTTACCACCTTATTTGATTTGCAATGAGCAGAGCATTCTATGAAATAAGATTGGAGCCCATAAGTTTCATCACAGACTTGACGAAAAGGAGAGATGAGTGACAGGTTTTAATTAAGCTTCATCTTTTTACATGTGGGATGTGGTTCCTTATGAGTATTAAGTATTTTAGAAACCCGTTTTCTAAACACTTTTGTTTTGGGGGTAGGCATTCTCAGAAATCAACAGAAAAAATTCTTGATTCCAATCAACTGTGCAGCAAATAATTTTACTCACTCAGGAAAAAGATTTGCACAATCTGGGGTTCGATTTAGAGTATAAAAGGAGAGTATATAATTTCATTGGCAGTGCTTGTGAAAACAAGCACTGTGAAGCTGGGCTCTCCTGACAAAACCTTGTTCAGGATGGGTTCAATCAGAATTTTTCCTTGAAAGAAAAATAGCTTTCTGGACTGAGGTAAGGGCTGCAGTTGTCCCACATCTGACAGAGAGGGATGTATATCTCTTAGCTCCCTATAGCTCCCCCTTGAGGCCAGCTCTGTAACTGCACCTGAGTTTCAGGAGTCATGTTTATGACTGTGTCAAATGCATTACTTCCAGTAGGAAACATGGCGTCTCATTTTCATGATGTACATTATTTCTGTTCAATGATGACACACCTCTGTATGTTGCTATGTTTGTAAGTCACAAACTGCAATAAACACAAACTTTGCACCACACCATGTCTTTCCAAATTAAATGACTATTTCTATTTTGACTTGCATTAAACAACAAATGTATAAAGAAACAAATAATCTGATGTGACAAAATTACAGACTTGGTGAAGGAAATCATAATCTGTGGAAAACTATTCCCCAAGAATTTAGTGACCACTCAATTACATGTCAAGGTGATCAGCTGGTGCAATGTGATCTTTATGACCTGAGAGCAGTTTCACGCCAGGTTGCATAGCATCCTGCCCACCTCCTGGCATCCCTTCAAGTGGCATTCTGCCATGGATTGGAACCAGAGAGCGGTCAATGGTCAGTTCTGCCTGCATTTCTACCTGCAGGCAGGGACATTATAAATTGTGGAGCAGTGTAGCATAGTGGTAAGGAGAAGGGCTTGTAACTTTGCCGTTTCGATTCCCTGCTGGGTCACTGCTGCTGTACCCTTGGGCAAGGTACCTACCTCACCCACAAATGCCTCTGTAAATATCCAACTGTATAAATGGATAACATTTAAAAAATGTAACTTTATGTGAACTTCTCTGGATAAGAGCGTCTGCTAAATTACAATGATGTAATGTAATAATGAAGTGCTGTGCCCAACATACATTCATATAAACACTGATGAATTAATGTACTTTATAAATACACTTCCACTCATATTATTTTATTATGACTAACACATATGGACAGGATACAATACAGGATGTGGAAAAAGTGATTATTTTTGCTTGTGTCGAGTCAAAATTGGTGTCAATTTAACTGTTGGCTTGTGTACTTGACAAATAAAGTTAAAACAAGACAGACTCACACCAAGGAAAGAGACATTACAGAAAGAGCCCATTACAAGCTGTCATTTTTATTATGGGGTAACAGCACATCAAACACATCTCAAATCGATGTGTCCAATGCACTTTTAATAAAGGTAATATTAAAGGTACAGTTTCTAAGTACAATATAACAACATTCATATTAGAATGAAAAGTATTTAAAAGACAACATTAAATTTCTTATTTTCTTTACAGCGGTATTTACAAAATGAATCAAAATACTTATTTTTTTATATTTAAGAATCAGACAAGAAGGAGCAAAGCTACCATTGTGAAGAGACTACTCCTAAAGAGAATTTCAAAGAGCAGGAGAAAAAGTTAACATGAATCATTTGTCCCCATTTTAAGATCAGTAGCAAACATGTGACATAAAAATTTGTGACAACCCCAATCCTGACTTTACAGTTCCACAATTTATGTTGCTTTAGTACGGAACAAATCCCCTTGATCTTACATTTAAGAAAACACGGCAAAAGGAGATGCAAATGTGTATGTGTTCTTCTACAGACACATCTGCATACTCAAAAATACAATTCTTAAGTCAATTTCCTGTATTAGATAAAACACTTATAATTCATTCAGCTTAAAACAAACACACTGAAAAAAGGATTGTCCATTGTTTTCTCAGACATCCAAAACTGGGTTTGAACCAAATTATTCATTTATTCTTTTCCTAGCTAATGTCAACCAGAATGCCCTCATAGTAAATCTCATCTTCTTGTTTTATTTAGATATTTTTTTAAGAGACCTTGTTATATGATCTTCAGCTGTTTACATTTGTTGACTGGTACAAAAACATACATTGGACTTGGCAGATTCATTTTTCTTAATCGGCTTGAACAACATACTTTGCAAAAACAACCATTGTATCAATGGTTCAAGCAATTATATAAACATAAAAATTATAAACACGTAATGAAAACCATGTGAAATTAGTTAAAACATGGGATTGACAGGATTTACCCGTGTGTGCAAACACATATGAGGTAAATTAAGACATAACACAATAGGAGCAGATTAATATTGTTTAAAAATCCTGCAACACAGAGAAACACTCCATCTAATATATCCTGAATTATTGCGAGCATATTCTGGCTGATATTGGCTGCAAAAAGAACATGAAATAAGCCTTCCCATATACAGCATATTTCTGTTTGTTAACACTTAATACAGGTGTCTGTGAGTCGGTCCTAAAGACAATGTTCGGACGTGGACACAGGCTACCTAAAAAAAAGCTGCTTGTGAAAACAAAGGTCTGTGAAGCTGGGCTCTCCTGACAAAAATACTCATTCAGGATGGATTCAATTAGAATTTTTCCTTGAAAGAAAAATAGCTTCCTGGATTGAGGTAAGGACTGCAGTAATGTCCACATCTGACAGAGAGGGATGTATATCTCTTAGCTCCCTATAGCTCCCCCTTGAGGCCAGCTCTGTCACTGCACCAGGGCTTCAGGGTTGACCTGCACTTTTCACAATCAGGAACGCCACTGAGACAAAAAAATAGACAAAATACTGCCGTTTCAGCCAAAACTAAAACACTTTTTTTCTGAAAATTGGAAACACGTGTATTGCATTTCTGCCTTTCATTAAACTGAGGAACAGATACTGTTTCTGCTAATAATCTTAAATTGAGAAGGAACAAGAGTCACATCCCAAGACTAGCACGCTGATACAGGTACTCGCTGGGTATTATAGTCATTTTACTATTATCTTCATCATCATTATCATTATTTATTTATTTAATCCTAATATTAATTATGCATCAATACTCAGTGAAATTAATAGGACAAATAGGGTGGCCTAGTTCTAGGAATCAAGGTTTTGTTCACAAAAGTAACTTACCTAGCACCACACATCAGAATAACACAAAATAATTTTTCAGCACACCCTACCCCTATCAAACTAAGTCTAAAAGAGAGTAGTATACTAAAACAGAGATATTGTACAGCATGATGTCTTTAATAAACAGATAAATATTTGCACTGAGTAGGCGTTTATAGCAGTATTTTCATCTTACCTATACAGACAGAAGTTATAAAGTTACCTCTATACATGTGATCAATAATAACATTAAATATTGTGAATTAAAAGCAGAGAGAGAGAGAGAGAGAGAGAGAGAGAGAGAGAGAAGAGAGAGAGAGAGAGAGCGAGAGCAAGATAAAAGATACAGGCCATCTGAAGTTCTTTGTTCTCAACATAGGAACAGAACCAGTCAAATATACAGATGAAGAAAAATATATCAGAAAAACAAACAAAAACAACAACAAAAAAACCAAAACAAAAACAAAAAAACAAAACAAAAATAAATGTGATAAATAAGAGGTTGTATTTACATGCAGATGTCTAAAACCTATGCACAAAATTAATAGTACAACATTTATATTATTGCTTGACATTCGGTTATGGCTAAAAGATTTTTATTATTATTGTCAAAAAAGGTATTCTATGTTGCCTTTACTATGCCTGCTGTACTTTGGAAACCGAGAAAAATGTTTGAAAAGATGCCATGGAACGGATTTATACAAATCTTTTAAAAATGAAAAACGAGGGAAAAGACCTTGCAAACTCACCATTGACCCTGCCGTTCTAAACTCATTAAAGCCTTGTCTGGGTTTCATCCAATGCCTATCGTTCTTATCCGTGCATGCAAATACATACACACAGACACACACACACACATGCACACGCATGCATGCATGCACGCCTGCATGCACACATGCACACTTGCACATGTAACCACACACGCACATGCACACCCTCACGCACAGGCACACACACACACACACACGGATCCAAATCTAGAAAACAGTGGTTTGCCCATAGTTTCTTTCTAGTCATATTACTGTAACAAATCATCTGACAAACAGCAAAGCACAGATAAAGGAAATAGCAGGCTAAAGTTGTTGTCCCTATCACTAAATGAAAGAGGACATTATTAAGCCAGGTCACAGGGATAGCCAAATGCCAGTGAAATACAGTTCTGAAACACAGTTTTGCTCACTGAGGAATTTCCAAGCTTTTTCTGGCCAGTTATGAGATCTCATAAGATAAGGACCATCTAGAAACCCATGCTACAATCTACCTGTGTCTCCTCAATTGCAATGCTCAGCATACATACAAAGCCTGCAGTAGATTTCTTTTTTCAGTTCAATTCAAGGGGTCATAAAGTGATGTGCAGGTCCAGAAGTGGCTACCCTGCCTGTCTACAGTGACATGCAAACCTTCCCAGTTTTCCCAGGATGACCCTACATCTGTCTCTGTCTGAAACCCAGAGGGAAAATATTGCTTATAATACATCTCATAAAACAAACTAAATGATGACTGCCGATGCCACACAGGCAGTCCATGTGGAGGAACGGGCAGAAAAGTCATTGTTGGTTCTTGGCCTGTGGTACTGAGGTGTGTATCACATATTTTTGTCTGAGATGGGACCCTGTTTAGTACCTAGTATCTGAGATTGTGTGCTGGAATATTTCACCATGACCTTGAGGTGAGGCGGTAGGCTACTACAGCGCCTACGCGCTACAGCCCACAGTGGCTATACTGAATGCTTGCACGGACAATGTGCAGAAACATTGGTGGAATGCATGCAGAGGGGGAACTGCATCTGGCTGCAAGTATTTTATCCTGCTGTGAACATGCTAGTGATGGATGTCCAGAGCAATGCATCGCATGGCAAGCATGCAGTTCCTTTCTTATGCGAGGGCCTGATGTGATTTTCCTGGCTGAGATCTACCTGGCCTTTTCAGCTGGCTTTTTTTTTATAGGAAAGGGGGGGATCAGCAGAAAGATGGCATCAGGTGCCAGCTGCAGAAATGCCCAATGGGCAGTACTGGTAGAAATGACCAATGTCCAGATAAGGGAGGATTCAGCCAATCAAAAATATTTAAATGGGGCACACCCCAAAAAAAAGACAATTTATGTACTTTCATTCTTCATTCTTCATGTACTTCTTCATTCTTCTTTGGTCCTCAACATATCTTGAGACAACAGTCACAAATGTGGAGTACTTGTCAGACTTCAGTTTCTTGACAAAACAGGGCATATGCTGAATATATGCTGGTGCCTCTGTCACAACCATTATGGCAATCATTGCTTACTATTTCTTTATATTTAAGATTTGCTTAAAATATTGTCCTCAAAATGTTGTGAAGGGTTTGATACTATTCCAACAGCAGGATTCAGCCGATTTGACAGTGACAGGTAGAACTGGCAGTTTGATGGTTTCTTTCATCATATATTCTACAGCTGGTATCTTCGTACTGAGGGATGTGGGCTTCTCTCCCCTTGGTTATGGTTGAGTACCAGGATCTACTTATGTAGTAAGGCTATCATTTTACAGAAGGGTAGATACTGGCGAGAAGGGATCATATGTTTTCTTTTCCAATCAGGATAGAACTGTAATCTATAATGGATTTAGATGATAAATCACCTTCAATTAAAAAAGCGAAAGGGATTAAAAATTAACTTTAAAATGACTGAAGGGATGGAAATCTACGGAAAGATAACAGACTCCTGTTGACAGTATTTTGTGCATGGATCCTAAACACAGGTTTAAAGCTGCCATGACAGTTAATGCAGAGATAAAAGGATAGAAGTTAACATCTTTCAGGATGAAAGGAGCATTAGCAAATACAAAAATCAAAGATAATATTGAAAAAAGTCTATAAATACACCCCCTTTTTATTGCACGATCTAAAAAAAAGATCTCTCAACGCATGAAAGTATGCATGCATACTATCAATTCCAGATGCACCCAGCACCCAGAACAGAACGTCTTTCAAAATGGTCAAAAAATAAGTAAATTTAAGAAACCATAAGATATTTTAAACAGAAAAGCAAACACTGCATTTCCATGCACTCCTGGGGAGAAATACCTATTGCCAAACAAGACCTCCTGACTTGAATACATATCACTCTTCACCTCCCTGAGCGTTCCTTATCAAATCCAATGCCCAGCTGAACCACTGGGCCAGAACCTCATATCCATGTGGATTGTCATTCACAGTCTCAGAACGTGTCTCTGGATTTGGAGAGATAGCCATAAACTCTTTTGTTAGGATGGCACTGAGAAATAAACTAAATGCAGGGATTTTAGATCGTGTAAATACTGCACATAGTTAACATATTGCTATAATAATATATTTCAATATATCAGCCCAGAACAAAATTTTAGGGGAAATGTATATTTGGTTTGCCTAGAGGAGAAGATGACTTCATAATCCAAATTTAAATTGACCCTGATGGCATCATTTGGTTCTATATCTGTCTACACAAGACTACACTGGACAAGACAAAACCTGCACAAGACACAAAAAATTAATGATTTTATGAAAATATGGTTTTGGCTATGAACAGGCCTGCTTATTCCATTTTGCTTTTTGTTCTTGGCTTTTAAATGACAGTGCAGGAAAACAGATGAATTTCCAAATCCCTCCCCCATCGAGGTCTACAGAAACACTTTTATGGCCACCTTATATTTCAATCTAGAAGTCTTCAGCCCATTAGAAAAACTGGCAACTTTCAATACAACAATGTGTCCCTCTTACTGGCTATGCCACAGGGAATGCTAGTGGACTATATACTGATATTCCTTAGAGGACTACTTACCGACATTCCTTAAAGAAACACAACGGGGGGAAAAAAAACGAACAACAGAATCGACCAATGACAAAACAAAAATGATTTCAAACAGAAAGTGTAAAGGTTTTCTTCCACTCTTCCCTGAGGGAGAACACACACACTCCAGGTGTGTGTGCCCATATTGCACAGCAAAAGGAATGAATAGCAAAAAAAAAACAACAATGAAAAAACAAGACCCTCCTCACTAAAAGTCAAACCGAGATCCCCTGCTATTCCAAACACCAACTTACTGTTTCCTGGAATGTCATTAACATACCATATACCTTGCTGACACAAAAAAGAGCAAGTGTGAGTCTCTTCTATGGCACATTTGGGGATAAATGACAAAAATTTACACCAACATTTACACCAGCATGTCACACAAAACAAAAAATAACTGCAAAGCATGATGAAACTATTACTTTTTCTACATCAACTTACATTTCAAATCCCCCTTTTATACAAGTAACATCTATGCTAATTATTGCAGGAAAAGCGCCACCTGTTGGTGCTCTCTCTCTCTTCTCTCGGTCTGTCTCTCTTTCATGGCTGCTATTATGGGTTACAAAAATAGAAGCTTCACTACCAGACAAGGCTTTGAATCTCTAATTTCTTTCTGTTATTTTACAGTCAAATGCCAAAGGTCATTGTTGGCTGAGACCTATTTATAGAGAAGTGGTCACTGATGTATATAACTGATTGACACACACACAGTAACTCTCAAACACTCTCTCTCTCAAACACACACGCACAAGTGGAGAAGGAGATCGCAAAACAACCTGGATGGATTATCTGATGATGTAAGAGGGATTAGGGCTGTTGGTGTTCACAAGAATAAGCACTCACACGATCTCTCTGTCTTTCAGCTCGATGTTCCTTGCCCTTCTAGAGAGTAATAAGAGTGCTTTCTCCTCTTCAACCACTAGGTGGCATTGTCGGGTTAAGGAAAAAAAAACGGTCCACAAATACACAGCCCTAGCTGAAATTAATCCAAGTAGTAATGTACCTTCATTAGATTACCCAAAACATGCAGAATTCATTACAGAGACTCATAACCTTACTCTTGCTGGATGTCATGTCTGATTCTGACAAGTAAGGTACAGTCAGGATTTCAACAGAAGCATGTGCCGGTAGAGAGGCTGACCTGTTTGTTTGGGACCAAGTCGGTTACATCAAGCAGGAGCTGCAAGATGCAAAACAGGTGTCATGACTGAACGTGCATGGTTGATTTTATGACAGGGTGAGCTAAGCCTGGTTTTCTGGGTGCCCAATCAAAGGGACACAGCCTAACGACAACATGAATGAAACAGAGCTCTTGTCTGAATGCTGAGTCCTGTCATTTCTATTTTTAACTGAATGCACTGACATGGGGGCCTCTTGCTAAACTGCAGCAGGAAGAGTGGGAGGGGCAGCGTAAGTTTTTGGGCTGGACCTACATATATGTCCGATGAAGCAACATGACAGCAATTCTTAGAAAATCCACCGCAAAACTTAGGTGTTCTATGCAGAAGATAAGGAAGTCTTGTCGCTCATGAGCTTAAGACCACACTTTTGCTCTGAAGGCAGATTCCACTCTCTGGAGAAACTTCAGACAGTTTCTCTGATGAAACTCCAGCAGCCCAAGCTATCTAGTGAAGGCGAAATTTAAAAAGTGACTTTTCTACTTCTCCAGGTCTCAGCAATGATTGGACTTCCTGACAATGCCAACAAGCAAACAGCAAAACACACGGACTCAGCAGCGTCTACCTTTGTTGGGACGAACCTCAATGACTGTGGTTAAACTGGTATCTCTTGTGCACATGCAGAACATCACTAGGTAATACACAAGTCTTAAATAAAAGAAAGGTGCAAATAAAAGTGCCTTATCAATTCAACAATTAAGAATAGTCTACCTACTAGTATCATACATGTTATTTAAAATAGAATCTATAAACATGACTTTTTCTGTATAGTAAGTACTTATGACTGTATACCCTGTAGTACATTATAAAACAGGTGGAATGGGCCTCTTTCTTATTGTGGTGGTTCTCCCAGTTTTACTGGATCACCTCTCCAGTGAAAGATTAATGGCAGATGGCCTTACGTGATTTCACAAAACAACCATAGAGGATGGAGTCTTTGATAGCTAAAGTTCATTGTATTTAAACTAGAATTACCAGAATTCTACTTTTCACTGAGACGATTGTCCATAGAAAGGTGCAGTTTCTTTCACCATGGCGACAGACCCATGCCATGCCCCCCAGGATCCCCACGTCACTGTGAGTTTGCATTCCGATGCACTGCATTACAAACAAAAACAGCGGTAAAACACAAGAGAAAGAAAAGCCTGAACTTGACTGACACATGCATATAGACTGTTGTTAACTTAGCAGGTGTTACAAGCGCAGCGGTTGAATATGATACATTTTAATCTGTGGCTTTGGCCCGATCACCCCCTTTTTCTCTGTGAGAAAGGTACAAATGGAGAGTGTAAGCTTAAATAGATACATGAGTTTACTTTTCATCTTGACAGAAAATGGGAAATTTGAGCTCCTGTGGGACAGTCAGATGAGTGGACCATGGGGTTGTTGAAAGAAAGGAGATGAGCATGACTCAAAGGAACACTTATACTTCCTCAGTGTATTCTATTTGTCTACATCAAAACAACACAAAACAATTACTGCCAATGTAATAGTGATCGGTGCCAAGAGTAAGCCATGGGGAACACCCTGAAGAATATATGCATGGGAAGGCCAAGTTCAACCCCAAAGAAAGATATTCTCTTTTAAAGTGTTGTGTCTTAGATTTCTTTCCTTCCTTTCCTTTCCTCCTGGGCTCAGGGTCCCACCTGTGCTAATAAACCAAGAAAACAAAAATAATTCAACTACAGAAACAACAAACAAACAACAAAAAAACCAGAAATAAAACAAAGAGAAAAAAGCAAAAAAAAAAAAAAATACAAAGAGAAGAATACCCCTCCCCCCCTTAAATTGTGCAGCGTGTCGGCTGTCCTGGTCTGAGCAGGGCAACGGTAAAGTGTCAGAATCATTCAGCTCTGCTTCTCCCGACATTCCAGACAGTGTTCACACCGGCACCCAAGGCCTGTTACCCCTCCACGGGCATCGACTGCTCGAAGTCCGAGCCGAAAAGCTCCTTGTAGAGTGGGGGGAAGTGGGCACGCACAATGTCCGGGTATATTGCTTTGAAGGCTGTCAGCTTCTCTGTATGCCTGCTGCACAGGGCTCTCAGTGTCGACACTTTGCATATCAACTGTGAGGAGGAAAAAACAGACAAACAGGGGTGTTATTATGTTTCGCAGGCACCGGAGGGGCCTGCACTGTGCAGAGAAAGCGGTCTCGCTCTTTAATTGCGTGCAGAGTAGAGCAGCTGACAACAGTCGTGATGCGGTCAAAACTTTCAAATTCAGTCTGAGTCCTCCCATCTTCCTGAAAGGACTGTGTATGCACCGCAATGCACATATTTGTAAAGACAACAATACATTCAGAGGACCTGGCTGAGCTTTCTGGTATTTCCTGTCTTAGTGTTGGATTGTGAAAGGAGTACATGCAACAATATAATAACAGGCTTGCACAGCCCCAGGTCCTAGTCTTTTGTTCCAGCCCGTCACGGAACCACCTGACTGAGCTGATCTCTGTCTTGACTGAACCAACAAAGCATCCTCATCCTCCCCATTTCTGAGAGTGTTAGTAGTTTAAAGAGAGCTTAAATACGTTCTGGATCATGGTCGTTAGCAGAGCTGAGTAGTCCTGCTGTATATGACAAAATACGACACCAGCCAAAGGAGGATGCAGTTTGTCACATGCTGCCCAGACAGGAAAGGGACCTGGATGGGTGGGACTGTGAGGTGAAAGGGGCCCATGCTGGTACCTTTGTCAGGATTCCATCCTCTCTGTGGTTCTTCTGGAGGATGTGCTGAAGGGCCAGCTGGATCTTCTGTTGTAGTTTTTCCACCTTAACCTTCTCCTGAAGCCAGGACCGATCTGTGTGTGGGGGGTTATTTATTATGTTTATTAGCCTCCTGGGGGGGGGGTTAGGAGGCTGAAGTCAGTCAACAGTCATTACCAGCACTCCTGTGTATTCATTGAAGAACACCAGCCAGATATAAACATGACATACAGACATGTCATAATTCTGCTATTCCCTTCATTAGGAGACATACTGATGATGAAGGGGGAGATGAGTATAGACGCATACAGAAATATGCATCAGAGGGAGCGCGGGTGGAGACATAGCCCAGTGGGACTGGAGCTTGCATCCTCTGGTACGCCGTCAGTGGCAGAATGCTTTTAGTGGTGCTTACCTGCAGACATCAACACGAACGCGGAGAACAGGGCGATCTCGTCCTCCGACAGGTGCATAGAACACAAGTTCTTCCCAAACTCAAAGACGGAGCTGATCAAGTCATCGCAGCCTGCCGGAGCAAACACAGACGGAGAGAAAGGGGGGTGTGAAAGGAAGAGCGCGGTGGCGTAGCGTAAGGACAAGAGCGGAGCACAAACAACAAAAGATAAATAATGCAACTCTGGCACTGAGCGACATCTTATAGGCACGGAAAAAGCCTTTTTCACAGAACCGTCTCTTTACAGCCTAATCATATTTTGGCAGACGGGTGGCGTTATGCAGCCAGGAATTAAGTCACTAATGGGCCCCTTTTTCTAGTTTAATCAATTATTGGAATTCACAGAGACACGGGACGAAGCCACCGTGACTGGGCCTGCTCCGCCTACCCCCTCCTCAGGCGTCCCCAAGGGGAAAGCAGAACAGTGTGATTTTTGTTAGAGAGGCCATGCACCCATGATACTGAATAACACGGCACTGTTCTTCCTCACCCAAGCCTCTCACACACAGGATTCAAGATGCACCCAATTAAAACAGTCAAACAGCCTTTGTGTAGGCTCATTAATATTTTTCCACAAACTACCTCTGTGGGGCGGCTGTCAACATTTCAGTGTGTGGGAGCAGACACAGCAGTGAATATATAAAGAGGATAAATATATAAATACCGATTTTTTTACAATAATGTCATGTTAGTTGTAGTTAAAATGCATTTATTTCACTCTGCTGAGCACTGCCCAATTCACCATCTATTCAAGAGGGGAAAGTTAATGGTCAGACTGCAAAACACTGGAACTGTGTTTGTTAGAGATATGGAGAGGCAAGTCAGCTCACTGACACACACACACACGCGCGCGTGCGCACACATACAAATACAGAGATGAAGCGCTTACCTAATGATTTAAAGACATCGGGCCCAGCGTACTTCCCGTCGAAATAGACTGTGTTATTCTGAGAGTCAAAGGCACGGCACATTCGCACAAAAACAACCTCCAGAGAGCCTACAAGAAACACAACACATCACTTACATTAGTCCTCCTGTTTTCCATGACCAGCTGCAGGCCTCTCAAACCTGTTATAACCCCACACACTTTAAGTTAGTCCTCTTTTGTCTGCGAATGTTTTCTTCGCTTTAGATGGAAATTATTATGTTTATTAGCCAATTTCACTACGCCAACAATTACCCAATCAGACAAATATGACTTAAGTGTTAACACATGGTTTTAAGATCTCTGGAGTGAAAAAAACAAATAAAAAAATAGGCCATGACTTAATCGCAAATGAGAGTTAGATAACACTACCTACAAGCAAAAACACACAACTGAAGTAGTTCACTACAAAGTCAAAGGCAATCTAGGAATTACGCCTATAAGGGAATATAACACTATGTTGCACCCATACTTGTGAAAGTCTGCCTTTTTTGACCTGTATGACTGGATTACAGGATAAAAAAGATGTAATGGAATCCATTAGTGCGCAATGTGAAATGGCCATGGTTTAAAATGTCACGTTAGGCTCTGGATCTCTGTCAGCAATTTATTATTAATATCAGCAGCAGTAATGCAAATGATAAACACACAGCACAGACAGCCTGTGGGAGGTGTGTGTGTTTGTGTTTGTGTGTGTGTGTGTGTTTGTTTGTTTGTGCAGCAGGGAACAATATGCCAGCTGGTGCATAGTACAGTCAGGGAGATGAAGGGTGCGATGGAGCTAGCACTGCAACCACACTTATTTCCTCTGTCGCTTATCTGACACAACGTTACGTCCCACGTTTACAGTAAACAAAGGCACTGAGGGGAAATAACCACAGCTCCATCCACCACCCCTGTGTGAAAAAGCCAGTTCAAGAGACTTCTTATTACACAACGTGGTTCGTTTTCATTGCCAGTACCCTCATCCAAGGTAACTTACTCAGCTCTCATTTTACATATAAGACATTCATATAGCTGAATGCTGAAGCTACCTTTTCCAACCTATTCTACCTTTCTCATAGCTAAAATAGTGTCATATCTGAGATTTAAACCACCAAACTTCTAGTAACAAGGCCTTTTCTCTAACCACTGTGTCATATTTTAAGGGTCTGGAACACTGAGCTACACAAATACAGCTAGAAACTGCAGGACTGTTTAATATGATAAGGCCCTGAAAAGAGATTAACTCACACTTTCAAGCTGGAAAATGACAATTAATTTTCTAATTTTATGCAGGGTTATGCCACTTGATGGATACTGACAAGAAATAACAAACCTCTGGATTTTTCTTCATGTCATAAAATGATTTAACAAGTATTTGAATAATCCAAGTGTTTGATTAGTGAGAGTTCTCATGTTCAAAGATTCATACTAATATGAGTATATAATTTTGAGTATTTTAAGTATTTGAGTATCTGGTCTCATTCCTAGTGACAGAAAATGACAGGAAATAATCAATGTGTACTCTCCTAATGATCAATGTGTACTTACCTGATGCATACTTTCCTAGTGATGAATGCATACTTTACTAACAATGGATGTGTACTCTCCTCAAGCTTTTCCATAGCTCCTGTGAGCTTTTTCCTGGAATACTGCAGTGTCACCAAAGATATTCTGTATAGTATCCAGATTTCCAGCTCATGTGTTCCGTCAATCCTTTTTACTCTCATTCTCAGCAGGGTATTGGTAAATGGAGTTTCTAGTGCCCTACGCATTGGCACACAGCCCTTTGTGAACTCATAATGAACCAGCAAATTAGAATGCTTTCAGTCTGAACAACAGTAGGCAGAATTTTATTGTAGTAACAACAGCAGGCAGCTGAATATATGCTTGCTAAATAGAACATCTCTGGTCTGAGGGGCTTTGCTGACGCACCTGCTTTCAGAAGCACGATCTGGTCGTTCTGACACAGCTCCATGAAGCCGTCAATGCGCTTGGCGAACTCCACGACGTACTGAATGGCCTCTGTGATTTTGATGGCGCACAGCTGCCACATGACTTCCCTCGGCTGGGAAAAGAAAGCAGAGGAGAGAGGCCACAGAGGGCGTCTTGTTAGCGCGGTGTTGATAAAGCGGTGACGTGACTCCTGTAGGCCCGATTGGGGCGAAAGCTCCCCGTCCGTTGGTGGGACGCACAGGTCCGGTACCTTGTTCTGGTAGCTCTCCATCTCCTCCTGTAGGAAGGCCTGCCAGGTCATCTGTTGCAGTTCCTCTCTCAGGTACTGACATGTCTCCATGTGGGACTTGGAGATGTTCTGAGCCAGATGTTCTACAACGGCAACAACAGAGGCAGCAATGGCTGGACATGAGCAGTGAGAATTTACACAGCGCACACAGCACAACGAAATGGTATGATCCATTCACTGGGAAGGTATAGACAATTGCGTATTCCTTATTTCATTACTAGCAATTTCACCAGGAAGAGGGTTGTTGACATTTTTTGTTACTGCCTCCCGGGGGCTAAGAGCTAAAGAGTCAATCAAAATCAAATTGAGGGATAACAAAAACTGAAGATGATGGGGGAGCACAGCATTCATCTTGGAAACAAAGGTCATATTGCCTCGATTAAAAAAAAACCTACAGTGCAAAAAATGTAATCTTTTTTCAACGTACATTTGTTAAGAGGAAAAGGGTTCCAACGCACAAGGGAACTTAAAAAAATGATTTCCCCTGACGCGTGCCCTGCTGGATCCTGATTGGCCCTAATTAATGGAAACTAATTACGAAAAGGCGCTTTTAATGAGTCTTGGAGATGAGTTTCCAACCTCCTGCTATTTTAAGGCACCTTTTGTGTCATTTGCCCCCCGGTTGAGCTCTTCCCACTCGCACCCCCCCCAACACCCCGCCCACCCAAAACACACACTCACCTAGCTCTGCCATGGACACGGTGGGGGAGGTGTCCCCGTTGGTGAAGGAGCAGTAGGGGAAGAAGCCGAACCCCGGGGTGAAGTCGCAGATGGGCTCCGGCTTGATGCCGTTGATGTCCAGGCCGGACTGGTCTGGGGAGGGCTGGATGTCCAGGTAGAAGCTGCTGACGGCGGAGTCGGCCTTGCTGCCGTCGGGCGTGTGGCCCTCCATGTAGCCGCTGAGGTCCTCGTGCAGCTCGGTCAGGCCGTTGGCGGCCAGGCCGTAGGTGGGCGTGAGCGGCTCGGCCTCGCCTGGCTGCTGCTGGTGGTCGCGCTGCTGCTGCTGCAGGCGGTGCTTCTGCACCTCCGCGTACAGGCTGTCCCGCTGCTTCTTAGACATGCGCCCGAACTTCACCGCTGCACAAAGCAGACACACGCATAAGAGCCTGCCGTGGACAAAGCCTGGAACTAATCGCTGTTTACATTGCATCACACTTTGTTTAGACTACACTGCCCTGTTTCAGACTGGCCAAACCCTGTATAGACTATTCAATTTCTGTTTAGACTGTGCCAAACCCTGTTTAGACCACTCCATCTCTGTTTAAACTGTGCCAAACCGAGTGTACACCACTCCATCTCTATTCAGACTGTGCCAAATCCTGTTTAGACTGCAATAGTCTCTGTTGAGACTAACCACACCCTGTATATACTGCAACAACCTGTAACTTCTCTATCCCTGTTTATAAAACTCCATTAACTGCAAGAATTCCACACACTAATCCCTTTTCAGAGTGTACCAATTCCAGGTTACCGAATGTCTCTGCTACTAATATATTCATCCCTATTTGGACCGCACCACCCCTGATTAAAATGCATTAATCCCTTTTAGAGGGCACCACTTCCACTTAGAAATATCTTTTTGGAGAGCTGTTTGGACAAACTCAACCCTGTTTTACAGAGCACCAATGTCTCCAGATTTCACCATTCCCTGTTAAAACTGCACCAATCCCGGTTTCTTAGAACCCCAGTGGTTAGAATACTGAATGTCACAGCTGTTTCTCCTAGCCTGAGGGTGTGATGGGGTGATGGGGTGGGTTGATTATGTGTTTCTGAGGATACCTGATGAGGCACAGGGCATTTCAGGCTCAGATATAATGTCTGTCTATACCAGCTTTACGCGTGTATTCACCTCTCTGAATGAGAGAGAGGACACAGAGCACAGAGATAGAGATTCTATTAAGAATAAGAAACACAGCCTCTGACTCAACATGAAACAAGAAAAAAACAAACCCATCAAGGTCTGTGTACAACAGACCTGATCCCATGCTCAAAGTGACCAGTGACAGCCACTGCGTCCCCACACCCCCCCTTTCACCCCCCCAGGCAAAAGCATGGCCGGGCGGTGCGTGCGCTGTCAGCCTTGAAGGATGGAGGGTACAGCAGGTGGAGCTCCACAGATGGAGGGCTGTGTGCGGAGTGGAGGCAGGGGTCACCTTGCCTGTCCTCATTGTGTGCGGGAGCAGCGGAAAGGCTCAGAAGGGCTGGCCTGATTACGGCTCCTGTCGCCGAGCCCAGTCTGTCCTGCGCGGGTACAGAGCGCAGCCCGTCGCCCGCTACGGCAGCCCATCGCCGTGCCCGGCGCCGCTCACCTGAGCCGCTGTTAATGGTGCCTCCGCAGAGGCACGCTAATTACCCTCATCTTGTAAGGGCTACTTGCTGTCTGCCCGCCACCTTGAGTGGATTTCCATACCGTCCCATGACGCGCCCATGTCCAAGACCCACCTCCTCTGTTTTTTTGCACACTCCTCTGAATGTACTGTCCGACTACGATCATGCCCACGACCCCCAATGCATCTTGACACAAAGGTCCTACACACCCCTGCGTAGCACACCAGTGTATAAAATTTTGGGACACATCCATGGTTTCCCCACTGTACTTTATGTTCTGGCATACGCCCACAGACCCCCTGCTGTGCACGATGTTTCGGGACATGCCCGCAGGCCGCCGCTGTACTTACCATCCCGGGACATGCCCACGGCCAGGCACTTCTGCAGCCGGCAGTGTTGGCAGCGGTTGCGGCTGGTGCGGTCGATCAGGCAGTTCTTCTGACGGGGACAGGAGTACGCTGCATTGCTCTGCTGGCTTCTCCTGAAGAAGCCCTGAAGGGGGAAACGGGAACGGGACAGCCCCCACACATGAGGAATGGGCTCTTTATGCAGCCAGTAAAGAATGGAAACCCCTCACACAACACAATGGAGTGAGCGTACCATGCACTTCTCACACAATACTCTGGACAAGCTATAATACACACATCCCTCACACAACACAATGAAGAGAGTATATCAGAGACCACATGATGCAGACAGCACACCCATGTGTTTGACATGACATGATGAAGAGAATATCTATACCCCTCACACACCTCAATATACCCCTTTTATATGCTGTAGTGCAGGTCATCTGTAAAATGTCATGCTAATGAATGTGGCAGTGAAACTTTTAAACCTTTGCATTTACAATCCACTAACTCATCTATACACTGCAAATTACCTTCCAACTCCTCCAGCTGAACTAAGATCTATAGTGCATGCATCTGTCGTTGCTTTAGTTGGGCTGATAGTTACAATCATAAGATATGCATCCTGCTTGCTTCTTGGCTATCTGTATTCTGTACTGCAGGTTCCAATGCTCTGTGAGGGTCTTGGATGAGGGCATCTGCCAGATTAATAAATGACCAATGATAAAGCGCTGCTTTATCTATACTTAAAAAAAAAAGATGAAAGAAGCATCCAGGTTCTGGAGAGTCTCTGCAGCCTAGCCCTCAGCGCCGGGAGTCGCCCCCAGCTCAGGGGATGAGCATTAAACAGGAGGTGATGAGCAGTTTGAAGGATGGAGCTGGGGGCAGGGGCCTCTGTTGTCCTGTGGGGGGGGGGGGCCAGCATATGCTGCTGCAGCTCAGTGCATTCCCGCGGAGAACGGGGGGGGGAACGGCGTGCCGCGGTGAGGTCATCAATGTCGATTATCAGGGGCTGTGTCGCAGGGGGCGCCGAGGGCCGGGCCCACCGATTTGATGCCTCATCTTTTGACAATTTTCCTCTTAATGAATTGATTCTAGCACATCATTAACATACCCCCATTCCACCGTTCGATACACATATGTCTTAATTAGTTGCTCATTGGCTGTTTAATTACAAGAAAACAGCTGACAGCTGCCAAGTTGCTTTCTAATGGCTGCCATTATGAAAGTGGGGTATAACTGTTGGTGACAAGCAGGGCTTTTTCATAATGCCGTGATTTATGGTCCAAACTGGTGTACTTGCACATATCATTAAATGCTTCTGTGCCTGAAGTAATTAGCAATCATTAAAGTTACATTTCAGCAGTTTCTTCCACAGCCTTTTCCCTTTGCTTAAACTCTCATCTTGAGGGAGCTGTGTGGTGTTTCTCTTGCACAGGATGAACGGCAAAGATACAGTCACACATCTCTGAAGGCTTATGACCCACCAGGTGACAGGAAAGAAAAGAAGGTACACAATAAGCAAAACTATCCATGTTTGAGTGTTTGAAATGTCGCAAAGGTATTTAAAAAAAAAACACTGCAATAAACTGCAACAGCTCAGACCAATTCATAGCAGGTTGCCTTTTTGGCTAAAACTTTAAGAAGCAACAGTTGCCTCACTCACTCACTCACTGAGTGACTCCACCAGAAGCTTCACCACTAGAGGGTAAGTCGCAGGTGCTGCACAGTGCCTGTTCAGTTCTTGTTAAGATTTTATTTGTACATGCTGTAGACAGGTCATGGTCTGATAATGCACCCTTAGACACAAACAGAAAAACAAACCCATTCTTGTCTGGTAATAGTCTTAAGAACTGAGTCATCTTCACTGCAGCCTTGGTAGGCCTTTTTTTGGCTAGTTTGATATTAACCTCCCAAAAACACTATGGGTCAAGTGGAAGTAAGAATGAACAAACCCTAAAAAAGACAGAACATTGTCATGTTCTGCAAGGCAGTGTTTTTCTTTGCCTAAGTTTTGAACTGGCTTTCCTGCACATCCTGCTCTAATAGCTGGTACATTGTATAGTCTACCGGTCTACTTCAGACAACATCTATTTACCACTGGGCAGGTCAGAGACAGGTGACGATTCAAGAACTTTATTCAAAATTAGTCTGAGTATTTGTTCAAATTATCGACAGGGCCAACCAACAAGCAAGTGATGAATACAGCAATAGTGAATTTATGTTGCATGTAGATATGAAATTTTAAGGGAGACAGTGAAATCAAATCAAAATGAAATAAAAACTATAAAATTTATAAATATCTGCACCCAAAAGGGCACCTCTTTGTTGAATCTGCGCTAGGTTTCACAGTCAGTAGAAGCAAAGTTATTCTAATTTTTATCCTGGAAAGATTATCAAACAGATTTTGTTGAAGCTCGCCAGAAAAGTTTTCCCTCAGGAGCAGACCTGGCATACAAAATTTCATCTGGACCGGGGTTGAAATGGCTGAGAAATTATGTGCCTGAAAATTGAGTTTAATACTGAAGTCTGGTGTGATCTTTACTATGTGGTGCTCTTACCCTTTGCTGCTTTGAAGTTCCATCCACATTTTCACATCTCTGTCTTAGTCATACAGACAAAAAAACCACACGTTTTGTGCCTCCTCGCACCTTCTCACATGCAAACACACAAGTCCACACAGGTGCATGTGCAGAAATACACACATGCAACTTTGCCACACACACACATGCATGCACAGACACATGCACACGCACACATACACACACAGACACATACAGACACACACAAACACATACACATTTGTGCACATATGTATGCATGCACACACACACACACACACACACACACACACATGCGCACACACTCACACACGCACACACACACACACACATGCACACACACTCACACACACACACACACACACTCACACATGCACACACACTCACACACACACACACACACACACATGCACACACACTCACACACACACACACACACTCACACATGCACACACACACCACCACAACAGAGGAGAGAATAATGAGGTGAGTGACAGCAGAGGCATGAGCTGTCTTTCGATGACAGCGCGTCAGAGAGGCAGCGTCCACAGCTTTTCTTACCTTGCATCCTTCGCACGTTATCACACCATAATGGATTCCTGATGATTTATCTCCACAGATCTTGCAAGGAATAATTTCGATTTGAGCTGCAGGGAGAGAGAGAGGGAGAGAAAGGGGGTTTCAGAACTGTGCTGTCACCTGTCACATCAAAGATCTCCACCACAGTTGAGCTCTAGTACATGATACAGATCTACAAATGCATCTGAGGGCTTGTTTCTTCAGCTCCACACAACATTCAGACTTCACAGTCTTGTATAGGCATAGGCCATTTTGACTCAGAGCACTAATTCTTAACATTGTGTCTTCCTATATTGTGGTTATGCAAACAGGAAAGCTTGCCTGTTATCCTATGATGTTAAATGTTACCCCCCTATTCATACACATACACAGACACACTGACACACATACACACACACACACACACACACACACACACACACACACACACACACACACACACACACACAAACCAAGAAACAAAAATGGGGGCGATCAGGTAACTCTACAGGGCAGTTGCAATGCAGTACCACACACACACCACAGAGGGAGGATGAAGTGAGGACCCTAAAAATGTCTGAACATGTCTAGACATAAAGTCAGCACTGCAGCCTGCTGTTTGGAGAAACTGGCTTGTAAGCACAATGGTTGCAGGCTTGAACCCTGAGAACAGTGAGGTAATTAACCTGCATCATATCAGTAAAATGTCCTCTTGTACAAACGACAAATATGTAGAAGTGATAGCAAGACAATTCACCCTGTGCTGTTCACTAAGACAATAAATCGTCTAGTAAAGTACCGCGATGTATATAATGGAAGGGGCCCATATTTGGGGACAGCGGTGATTTGTGGCTGACCTTCCTCCCTTCAGAGCACGAGACAGCCCTAGGAACGTCTGAGCCACAGAGATTTCATCTCCATTACTGCAAGCACTGACGCAACAGCATTCTGCTTCGATCCTTATCGCCCCGCTCCGTCCCTTGAGAACGCTCCCCATGTTCCTTCAGCTATCATCACGGCACATGCCAAAACAGCACCATCTGATAGCAGCTGGGGAGAGCAAGTGCCGCAATGTGCTTTTATGAAAACACCGCCCACCAGCGCAGTTAGCCAATAGGAGCACAGATTTCTATTGTTCTCTTGGTTGTTTGAAGCTCTGCAGTTGGGGGTAGAGTTGAAGCATCGTGGATGAATCCCACAACACAGATAGCCTCAGTACAGTGCAAATATGTACACATAACAAATCATGCATCACGTTATGAGATCAGTTATGAACAACGGACATACTCTGTCTTGTTCCGTAACTCTAAGCTGATTAAATATTGGGAACAATATTAATAGGTACAGTTACGCCCTTCACGCGACATGGACTCGGCAGTCACGCCAGTACCTTTAGGGATCAGATCCAGACACCTGCTGCTGTACTGGGAGCGTATTTATACCAAGGACACCATAGACGACTGCATATTCCTTGGGCGCACCTCGAAAATCCGATGGCTGGAAATTAACTCCCTCAAATCAACCTCCGCTGTCGAGCCTCAACCAAACCGCAAAGCCCACTTAATCAGCCGCCTGCAAGCTGCTGTTGTGTCATTTGGATAATGTTGCCGTCCCTCAGTCATGCCCAAGGGTTGTGCTTTGTACAGAGCAGCTGATCCACTAACCCTCATACCGAGAGCTGCCCAGTTCACCATGTTACGAGCGGCCCTGCTATTCAGAAACATCAGCGAGCCACGACAGAGTCGCCAGCACGACCCGTCAGCAAATATCATATTAGCCATTTTAATGTGCTAAGGCAGTAAAAACTGTCGACTACATTACTGCCAATTCCAAATTGAAATCCCCTCCCCCACGCTCTGTCAAATGATTCAAGAGGGCTGTGACAAAAGGAAGACCTCTTACTAGTATGAAGAATTCTTCACACTTTAGTCTATTGTCTTGTGTAACATCAGTTAACTCATCTTGTCAGGGATGATTAGAGTGAACATTAAAATGGACGGGGGGAAAAAAAAAAACACATGCTGAGATTATCACGGAGAGAGTGCTGTTATTCCATTTGGGGGCTGTGCTGCGACTGTGCGCTCACACAGTGAGCCTCTGACGGCTCGCTCTGCGCCTGGGTTTATTTTTGTTTCCCTGTATGAATATTAACAGGGCATTGTATTTCTACTCCTTCAGCATTTCCTGCTTCATTACTTACATGATTTGTTCTGACGTGCACCCGCGACAGCTCGAGCGTGCGGTAATTAAGGCTGGCTGCGGCCGGGGCATGGGGGCGCTGCGCGCGCGGGGGGCGGGCAGCAGGTGGCAGTGCAGCGCTGTGGCCGTCTCCTCGGGGTGCCCCCTCTCATGCCGCCAGCATCCCTGCTCCGCTTTTTCCCTGTCTTTCTTTTCTCTCTCTCTCTCCCCCCTCTCCTCTCTCAGAAGGCAGAGCTCAGAGATGCCTTAATTTCCCCTGAAGAAACAGTCCTGGCTACACACTTGCTCAGGCCTGACAGAGCCTAGGCCATGGGGGGGGACTGACGCCACACATACCCCCACTGGCTAGCCGCACACTCATCAAGCGCGCTCACTCCGGGTCTAACATTTAAAAAGTCATTGTTTTCCGTCTGGCTCGGCGCCACGGATGGCATCGGCTTTGTTTGCGTCACTTTTAATCAGCAAGAGGGCTAAAGCTGGTGATGGTCTTCATGAGACCTGACAAGCAGGGATCATTTCCTGACTCAAATTCCCTGCCCCCGTGGCAAAGTCACAGGCCAAGCTGCTGGCAGAGGAAATGGTCAGAGAGTCTAGACGTTGGTGAAAGGACATGGTGAGGATCAATTAGAAAAAAAAAAAAAAAAAACAAAGCCGAAAGGTCAGATCTCTTCTTCAGTCGGAGGACCCCTGCTGACATGAAGTTTTAAATTAATATTATTACAGATACATGAAATTGATATAGTTGTTTTCACACTGAGGTTTTCCGATGTTCACAAAGTCATCTACTGAATGTTTAGTTATTAGTTTATCCCCTGAAAACTAGAATGACATTGCATTTTATCACTACTGTGTTGGCTGTGTCTTGGATAAGGGCATCTTGACTCTCTCATAAACAACACTTTAGACAGGGATAGTGGTTTACAATTAAACCACAAGGGTTGTTATCAAATAAAAGGCAATATGCCTAAGTACCTGGGATAAATTAATCAATATCTATTGACATATGAAGTCATTTATTGCACTATGTCTCTCCTCTGAGTCAATACTGCATCTGTGCTCAGCCTTTCTTCCCTGTCACTGATCCTAGTTCAGTTTGACAGTGGCTGTTAGAGGCAGCATAACCACTATTCATAGCATCAGAGACACACACACACGGATTCAGAAAGACAGCCCAATATCTACTCATCTCATCAGCTCTCCATAACTCACAACATTGCAAAATGCATGGCTTTTTTCTGACAGTGCTCTGGACTGGTCTGAAGCACATGAAAATGATGCATTCAGAAATGATAGTATCCAACCACTGCTAAATTTTTCTAATTTTGTTTTATTACTTTCACATTTGACCTGATCATCACATACCGGTATGATTACGATGCTGATGATTATTATAATTTGATTAGCAGATACCCTTATTTAAGGCATCTTAGATAAGGTCTGTTTTCATCCATGTGTGCAGCTGGTCATTCAGCCCAAGTGCTTCTGGTTAAGTGCCTTTCCCACAGGTACAACAGTAATGCCAGGATTCAAATCTGCAACCTTCTAAAAGTCCAATTCCGCAATGCCTGAATAATGAATTTTTTGCTCCAGCGCCATCAACAACTAAGGGATTGCTTATCCTCGTAGATAACAGATTCTAACCACAACAAATATGGTACAACAAACAGACCTCATCATTTTTTTTAATCTGTAAAATAATGGCGGAATGTCTTATCATTTGACGTCGGCAATGTTTTCTCCAAGGACCTTACCATATAAAAACACAAACGTCACTGTACGTGCAAATACAGACATGCTGACCTCTAGTTAGGACCAGGTCCACCCTGAGGTATTGACAGTCTTTGCCCCTGTCAAGGACAAGAGCATGGATCACACATTGAGTGGAGAGCTGGGGGGGGCCCCTGATCTCTACCATCTAGCTCCTCTGCGCAGTACAGATGTCCCCGATCAAACCCGAGAGCATGCTTTCTGTTATCGTGGCAAAGCAGGCAACCAAAACCTCTCCCCGCGCACGGGAGAAAAGCTACCGTCTCATTAACGAGAAGACAAACGCTTCAGATTACACACGCCACCTGCTTTCCTGGCCTCTGTCAGAGCTCGCCGAGTGCTACTCGCATCTTCCGCCCCGTACCGCTGACATCAGCATCGGGGGTTTTCTTAGCGTGAGCATTTATTTTGTCTCCGCATATGAGCGCCAGTCCTTAATTTGCACCCATGGAACATCATTTAGAGAAAAAGATTCAAACTGCCATGTTGACACAATGCATAGAACGTAAGTAAACAAGTTGATTTGCTAAGACTGAAAAAAAAAAGTCCCCGTGACTTCTCGAAGCTAGTCAGCTACATGTGGAAGGATCGCTGATTAATAACTTTGAGCTTTTACGGGAGGCACTTTCACCATTCTGCACACATTGCAGTATAAAACCTGCCATGGCAGGGCTTTACTGACTAGATGAACTATTTTAGCAGATCATGAAAATCTACACACTCAGTTAGTCCTAGTTACAGACTACAAGATAGAAACACACAGGCTATGGTTTCTGAGTGATATAGGGAGGACATCAAAGCAAGCCATTTAGTGGAGGCTTATGGACGAAATGCTGGCTCTGTGTTTCTGCATATGTATTTATAGGCATATCCTGGATGCCATTTAAGAAAAAAAAAACTTGTTCTAGTTGTTCTATACTCTTTGCAGACTTAAATTGCCTTGATCACTCAAAATTCTGACATGACATTTCAGGGTAGAGATTATCAGTTAAGGGACAGCAGACAGAACACTACAGAGGTAATGCTGCAAAGCTGCTGACAACCAATAAAAGACCTGTGCCTGCCTGACTGACATTTGATGGTTGTCAGGAACAGAGTGCGGTAGGCTTAAAATGCATCTGCCATGGCAACCTGGGAGCATGCTCCAGCAGATGACAAGGGCTTCGTTTGTCTTAATTATTGAGATAAAGAGAGGGAAGTCAGATTTCAGCTATAGCCTACTCCTTTACTGCCTTTCCTATGCACATGTTTATTCATTCATCAATTCATCACAGCACATACATGTGATCTTCTCAGTTTGAATGGGAATACATCTCATGAGCACACACATCTTTTTTCTACATGAACATCTTTGGAAACAGTGAGGAATTCCAGATAACACAAATAATGGCCATGATACTGAATCAGTGTTTATGTGGCACTGCTTTCCCTTTGGGTATCTTACTGAAAATGATCTGCTTTGCAGTTAATATGTGTGGGCATGTGTGTGTGCATGTGCGTGTGTGTGTACATGCGTGTGTGTGTGCATACATGTGTGTGTATGTGTGTGTGTGTGTGTGTGTGTGTGTGTGTGTGTATGCATTTTTCTGTGTTGACAGCTGCCAGTGACCAAATGACGCAAGACAGAGGCCCCATGTTAGTAGATTATGTAAGCCATTGGAGGGAAAAGCAGCGTCTGTGTACAGAGCATGCATTATGTGCAGATTAACACTTGTTATCTGCTGTACAGGGGCAAACACAGTTTAATCAAATTCTGTACTATCATAATTTCACAAAATGATGTGTGCTAAGAATAAATGCATGACTCATTGATGGTTACCATCTCCTCATAAACCTCTTCTTGGCTTTCTACATGCATCACCACGAAATCCCTGATTTATCATTCTTTTACCTCTAACATCAGTTGTAAAACAGGCTATCATCTAAGAGTTATGAGAGCTTCATAAATCTGTGCCATGGTTTATTTGGCCCAGTTTTTTCCTGACACAGTGAACAGCAATGGATGTTATCATTCTTAGGTCATGTTGCATTTGGGCTGAGGAAATCAGCTATAGTATTATAAACAGACAGTTAAAGCCACATTAGCATCCACAGAACCTGAAACAAACAACACTGCTTTCATACCCTATGGTAGTGCTGTCACATGACCTATCTGAACTGCAGATGCCATTTTCTTTTCCCAAAGAGCAAGAAAGAAAGGTTATTTGAATGTCAGTGATAAAGGACGCTGGCAAAGAGAACAGACAGAATAACATAAATCTGTCAGTGGTTTAGGGACTGTAATGTCTTGGCATAACGCAGTGTGGCGTGTCTGACAGCATTCTCTTCGTTACAGTTCTGTGAGGGAACGCACTAAAAACGCACTCTATCTTTTACATCGTTGCTCTGTTCTCTTCAGCTAATGCGCGCACCTGGGGAAATCCCTGCATCATTACTGGAATCAGAAAACTTTCTCATTTTAAGCAAATATAATGAGGGGAAAGCAACAGGCATCCAAATCAGTAAAAATAAACTGATTGCAAAGAGGTGGGAAAAATTTGACCTGGCGAGGAGGAGCTCTCTGGCTTCAGGTTGTGCCCTGCCTCATTCTCTGGGGTAAATTACAGGCCTGCAAATAAAATTCACAAGAGGCCTCACAGGCCAGCATTGAGGAAATAAACTAAATGAGATCTAACAGCTCTAAGATTCACTATGATCCTTGCAAGATTTCACTACCACTGTACTATACATACTAGCCCAAGGCTGCTCTTGGTTTAATGTATATAAGTTTGTGAGTGTGTGTGTGTGTGTGTGTGTGTGTGTGTGTGTGTGTGTGTGTGTGTGTGTGTGTGTGTGTGTGTGTGTGCCTGTGGCCATTAATATTCCAACACCCAACACAAGATGCCTTTAAGTAAAGCAACATTTCCCTATTTCTTTATCCACTTGACACGCTTGTTGAAACGCTCTTTGACACCCACTGAACATGAGGCAAATAGGAAAAGAGGAAGGAAAACATCTCTCTCTCCCTCTCTCTCTCTCTCTCTTTTTCTGATGGCAGAGCAGTAATTGGGACCCTAATTTACGTGTTGTTGTGGTTCTGATTGACGAGCTTCCTGACAGCGTCTGTGTGTTTGCACTCTGGGGGATACAACAAAAAAAGCCAGAGTTTACAAAGCAGATGAGAGCGTTTCGAAGAGGAGCGGCATCCACGGAGCCACACAGCCCTCTGGCCCAGCCCCCCCCCAAACCTGCGCGCCGCGGTTCTCTGTGAACTCTGACAGGTAAAGCTATTCCCTCTGAGCATGCACGCTCCAGCGCCAGTCCCCCTTGGCAGCAGCAGTATGCCTCACTCTTACCCCTGTGCCCTTCGTCACAGTGTGCATCACCGAAGTCTCTCTGTCACTGTGTGCTGTAGTGCCATCCATCCCCTCACTGTGTGCGGTAACACAGTCTTTGCTACAGCGTGCAGCGGTAACATCTCTCTCCATGTCACAACATGCAGTGGTGCCATCTATCTTTTCGTTGTGCGCAGTGGTAAAGTCTCTTTAACCCAATGTATAGCGGTAGTGCATTGAATGCGTAATCTGCCATTCTATATGGAGAGAAAGTCTCTCTGTTCCCATGCATTGTCACAAGCTCTCTCTCTGTCACCATGTGCAGTGGCAATATTTCTGTCTCAATGCATTGGTAACATCCCTCTGTCACCATAAGTGGTAATGCCTCCTCCTTTCATTTTCCACAGTTGTATTACTTCTTCTATCTTGTTACTGTATGTAGTGATTAATTATTTTTTGTCACCATATGCAGTGGTAGTCTCATGCATAATTTTTCTCCATATCCAGTGTGCAGTAGTAAAGTCTCTCTGCCATGGCACACAGTGCCAAAGTCTCTCCATCAGTGTGTGCAGTGATAAAGTCTTGCTATGTGCAGTGTGGGAATATTACGTAGCCTGCATATCTCATGAGCATAGTAATCTTCAGAGGTTGAGTGTGAGTAATATGTACTGCATATCATAACAACTGTAAATCAAATATTTGAACCTTCTTTTATCTGATAATGGATTCAAATCCAATATAGTCCACATTAACATTAATTTCAAGATTTTGTTTTGAATGTATTAATTTTTAAAGAATAAACACTGACGCACATAGACTCAAGACATTTTCCTCATGTAGAATTTCAAAGTTTCAACAATACTTTCATTGGAAAATAGCTCTATAGATGTTTAATTTGTAGTGATTGGATTCCCGTCAGCTTTGTGCTTGTGTACAATTAAGACACCACAAGTGATTTTTTTGAAGCCTTGTTATTTTAGTAAAGATTTTCATACTGGTTTTTCATTGTTTGACACCAAAAATAATGAAGCCCTCAAAACACCTATATCAGTTACACAGAGATATCTCTACAGAGAAGCACAGAGACCAACTGCATCTTACAAATGAACCATAGAGCTGTGCCAGTGTGCTTCTCTGATAATTGTGGCATGCGTTTACAGGCCTATGATAGCTTGGAGAATTTCTGGTAGCTCAACGCAATCTTTTCTCTGGGATGCTCCTTTACACAAAGAAAGCTGAGTTGTGGGGGATGATGCACAGAGAGGCCATACGCATGAAACAAACATGCGTGTAGACATGGCCTCACGGGTGCTGGCTGCAGGCCACACGACAGACGGCCTGCAGAATCCGACTCTTTGCTTGGGGGTGGGGATGGGGGGAGTGGGGGAAACGGGGGTGGGCCCCTGCAAGATGTTCTCCCCCAGCTCAAGCTGATGCTTCGAGTCAACGGGTTAGCGGAGCACCTGGACCACGGACGAGGAACATGGAGACCCTTTGAACCGAAAGTAATTGTCCCAGTGTGCTCGCCATGGGAAGGCATTTCTCTATAAACAGGCCTGGCTCCTGCAGCAAAAGTTTAATCATGAGCTCGATTAGCGCTGATGAACCTGAAAACTCCCTGCTTTGGTTCAGGCTGGGGAAGATCCTTTTCATTCCGAATGAAATACAGTGATGATGAACAGTGTGATGTTGGTAAACTGATCATCTAGGGGAGGCGCTATACAGCCACAGGATGAAAAGATGACAACATCAGGCCAGTGAGGGATTCTGTTACCTTGCTGTCAATAAACTTATACGCAATTTTAATTTATCACCCCTAATGAAACAGGAATTATGATGTCACGCTAACTTTCGGTGACTAATAATTTGATAACAGTTAAGGCTTAGGTGGATTTTGACAATATTTTCTCTCTGAGTGACTCAGTTATGGTGGATTTGTGGTGTCTTAATTGTACACAAGCACAAAGCTGACGGGAATCCTTGCCCCAGTCCAAGAAGGTAAGGTGTCCTTTTCTTTCCAGGAAAGGGATTTACCTTGTGACCTAGTTAAAGGCTGAAAACAGGCACAAACCCTGGATTACCTTCCTACCCCAGTCCCAGCCTCCCTAACTCCCTCAGACGTCAGCTTAACAACAGAACGGTCAGTTCATCTGCCTCCTACTGGCTCTGCGTATCATACAATAGCAATAACATTATTCACATTGCTGGATGTCACTGATAATTGACACCACAATATCAGATTGAACTAGCACTGTCTAATGTATTTCAGGACGTTTCAACTAAATGTAATAGTGTGTATGTTCAAATCAATCACACACTTTCCAAATGAGTCAGTTTGGATTGAGACACCCACTTATCGGCTTAACAGCCAGCTATCTGTTTCACCCCAAAAGCTTTATTTTTATTGTCTCCCAGTACTTTTACGATGAAACCTTAGCCTTGGTAGTTTTGAATGTCCCCTAATTCTGGCCGATGCAGAATAAAATGGTTAAACTCAGCAAATGGATGTTATATTTTTTAAGTCTGTTATTGGTTTACATTCGGCCTATGGCCCTGATGCAAAGTAATGCATGCAATGTGTGCATTACCTTCTGCTCATTCAGGGAATGGGCAAAGGAGGGGTGAAAATATCACTTTATTATCTTGACAACCCAGGAACTGATAAGGGTCTGAGCTGGCATTTTTAGGCTCTTCACGGCCTTCATTCAAAAAAGCAATCCAGCCTTGCATTCCCTAACTTTTTTCTTGATAGTTTACCTCAGAAATGTCAAGGTAAACAACTTTGTGAGGCATTTTTCTCATGCGCTGTATTTTTTGATGGAATAAAGGTTTGTCGCGACTGATCGAGATGTTATTTGTACATGTTGTTTAGTAAAATGTTTTCTCATCTACAAAAACATTAGATTATACCATACCCATAACAACCATATAACATAACCATATAACAATGATATTGCATTGTCTTATACCCTAAAAGTATACAAATAATAGGAGCTTAATTTCCTCTGTTATTGCTTAAACCAGTACAAAAAGAGCAAGAAAAAATAAGATACTACAAAGTCAGAATGCTTTACAAAGAATAAAATTTCAAAAAGCTCTCAAAGATCATTGAGCATGACCTTGCTTTTACCAGCTAGATACAAAAGGTGTGTTTTTTTCTAAAGAAGTGTTGTGGTGGGAGATTTGTATGGCACTTGAGAGCTTTCACAGTCTAAGCATCTCTGCTGTAATGGAAAGAATTATACAGTCTCTACCATTCCACCTGTGAGCCTTACACTCGTAACTCCGGTGATGAAAGACCTGAAGAGGATGCGCAAGATGAATGGCACCAACGAGTGGCCGATACTTAGAGGGATGTGTGACTGAGACAAATGGCCCTTGTTATATTAGCTGGGCTACCGAATCCTGCTCCTTGCAGATTTACAGCGATATCCCTGCAACCTGAAGCGTCCAACCTTTAGCTGTCTTTCAAGGGATCGGCTGTCTCAGGGTCATTAGAAAGACAGCTTCGCCCTGCCCAGTGTTCAGCTGGAGTCTCGCTGCTTATCAGTTTGCAGGCTTCTTTTTTTTTCTCCTCATTTGCAGGAGTTATCTAGTTACTCTCATTCGCCTCTGAGATTCTGTACCCCTTGCAGGTGCACTGTGCAATAGAAAGACCTGTTGCATTGTCACCACTTTGACAGCACCTAAAAAATGCATTTGAAAAAAAGAAACCCACAAGTGCCACCGCGGTCAACAGCCTTGCAGATAGAGTATCACAATCCATAATGCCAAAGCTCACTATCAACAACCCTCCACCTTACTGCATGAGTGTAGAGACTATAAACAGACATAAATATGTAATGAAAGACAATCATAAACATGGATTTTAGAAGCTGTCTTGATGTTAAGTTTCAGCAAAATCTGTTGATATCAAACTACAGAACCAATTTGCACTGACCATTTCAAATACATTTTTTTTCTCTTCAAATTACCCATCTGTCATGAGCCATAGAGAAAGTGAAAAGATGTCTGCATGACTGCGGCAGGTTATGGGGTAAGGTTTTAGCTGTTCATACAAATTCAACAGTGAATAAACCCTTTCAGTATCTTCGATACTGGTTGTATTGAGTCAACAACAGCATTGTGTGCTTTTCATTAACACATCAATTCTGTAGTTTGTCTCATAAGACAAAAACGTAACTTTGAAATGTGTGAAATCTGATTTAAAGCAATGGAATACCCAGGTAGGCACTGTATTAACACAAACTTAAGATTACATATTTTATAATCAAAACATTTCCAAACTTTTCAAAATTCCCTAAATAAATTACAGAAAGAAATAACTACTCTTTGCAAACTGACACTGTAGAGCTCTGCATTTGTGGGCACTCTTATTCTAGGTCTGCTCAGATCATCTGAAGCTGTTCAACATAATTACTATATTTAAACTACTTCTAAAAATCAAATGGACGATCAAGCTTTTCTCTTTTGCAGTATTTAAAATTGGCACCCAACAGATTATGCATGATATATACACAAACACACACATACACACACACACACACACACACACACAATTGTTTCCTTATACAACAGCACTGGAAGACCATTTGTACCTCTCACACCTTTGTATCACTGTCTGCACTGTAGATCACTACACTACTCTGTCATTATTATGTGTGCTTTTACGTCTCATTTCAACTTCCACAAATCTGCAGACAGCACATTCCTGCAGAAGGCAAGATTATCTTGGCAAGCTATGGACCAGCACGATGCTTCATCATGTCTGGGATACCAAACATAGTTCAATCTGTGCTTACCAAGCTCAAGTCCTATGCAGCACTGTTTTCATAATATCACAGGTATTGGCATGTTTTTGTTCAACATGGTGGGATCAGGCAGTAAAGTGTGCTTTACTTTAGCATGCAGGAGAAGAGGGGGGGGGAGCTACCTTCCCATGAACCTATTTAGTAACGCCCTGGGAAAGAGGCCCGCGGCTCTAATCCTTGGTAAATAAAGGGGTGCCAAGATTAATGATTACATAAACACACCGAAAGCCCTGGAATAATAACTACCCTATTCTGCTTGCATGCAAAGGCTCTTTTACAGTCAGCTGACAGACACAAATCCCGCCTGTTCTTCTAGAACCAGCCCGTGTCTATGTTCTGTGGCCTCATTAACACAAGAACACAGTCAATACTTTCCATCAGGGGAAAAATCACTGCGCAAACCACAGTGAGGGAACAATTGAGTCAGAGCTGACTGTGGGATCTCCGTAGCGTTGTGGCCTTGCTGAACTGCCCTGCCTGGATCACAGCTCTGTGATCTCTACCCAATGCCCAGCCAAGTCACAGCTCTGTGATCTCCCGCAGTCACCTCCCCCAGTCCAGGTCACAGCTCTGTGATCTCACACCAACGCCCAGCCTGGGTCACAGTTCTTTGATCTCTACCCAATGCCTAACCAAGTCACAGCTCTGTGATCTCACACCAATGCCAAACCAAGCCACAGCTCTGTGATCTCACACCAATGCCCAACCAAGCCACGGCTCTGTGATCTCCTCCAGTCACCTCCCTCGGCCCAGGTCACAGCTCTGTGATCTTCACCCAGCCAGTCACGGCTCTGTGATCTCACCACAATGCCCAGCCTGAGTCACAGTTCTGTGATCTCACTGCCCTGCCCTGCCCAGGTAACAGCATACATTGTCCAGCCATCTCTTCATTGAGAAAGAAGCCTTCCTACATGTTCTTCCCAAAGCCCCTCCGAACACAGTCCCATTTCCTCCTTTTTTAAAATGTGACATCAAATCGACAACATCAGACAAAAAGACATTTCAGACCTTGCGGTGAGCAGACACAATTACATAATTTTTAATCAGAGGTTCGCAAAACAAATTCTCCAAAAGCGTTCTTCCGCCCCCGCTGTTGATTACAGGGAGCCCGGAGAACTGAGACTGGAAAACCGAGAAAGACGAGTTTTACAGCTGTCAGCAAAGACAAATATCTACATCTTACACCTTATCACGGGCATGTTCGGCAATAAATCACCCTCACTGGTACCGCGAAACCATTAAGATGCCATAAGGCACACCTGCTATCACCGTGTTCATCTCATTACATTCCGGTGTGAAACGCTACAGCTGAGCACACAGGCGCTGTGCTCTCTGTGATGCAGGCTGTGGCGGGGTGGGCGGAATGTGTGGCGGGGTGGGGGTGTGGGGTGTGTGTTGGGGCGGGGTGTTGGACAAGGTAAGAGTGCCAGAGGCAGATCAGGAGGGTGTAAACGCCAGGCCCGGTGTGAACAGGGACCGCAAAAAAAAAAAAAAGAGCTGGGAAGGGCCTCTCCTCTCCGGGACGCCTGCTCTCCACGACGGACGTGGAAATAAACCCCGTTTAATGAAGGGTGAAGGCGGGAACCGGTGGGACCCCCCGAGGCAAATTCATTAGGAGATGAAAACGCGTTTCCCGCAGTAAAAGCGCCGCCTGCCCCAGCCCTGCCGCATGTTTAATTTAGGCCCCTCTGAAATCACACAGCCCAGTGAGTGCTGATAGCGGCCAGGAGACTTGAGAGCTGAGATGAGCGACCGTGAATAACTCTCTCTCTCTCTCTCCCCGCATGCAGATCCACTCTCACACACAGAGTGGGCACCACGCTCCGGTATAAGAGGATACGAGGGGGTTAAAAATTGCATGTCCTGTCATTAATATCCAGATTATTATAAGAGTACTGTAATCTCTGCTTGTAATTGCTGTGCACATTTAATTCCACACATACACACAGAGGAGGAAATCCTGTCTCCAGACCCACATCAAAGAGCACTGGATTATTTATTTGCTCAACAGACACATTCACCCAGGGTGAATTACATAGCTTACACTTTCATTTACATATTAACAATTCATACCACAACATAATGACTGGAGCAATAAAGGCTTGGCACCATACTCCAAAATATAGCAGCAATGCCCCACTCAAGTTTTGACCCTATAAGCTTCTGGATACAAGCCCCCGACCCCCACTAGTAAATCCACCCTTTTGTTCCATGTATCTCCTATATCAGCAAATGTGGTTACACTACATTATTGTCATTTTGCAGATGGTCTTATCCAGAGTGACTTACACAGGTTACAATTTTATCCATTGCTACAGCTGGATATTTACTGAGGCAATTGTACCCTCAGTAAGAGTAAAACAGCAGCTCCCAAGTATGGAATCAAACCAGCAACCTTTCAGTTACTAGCAGTGCTCCCTACCACCAAAACACATTAGCACAATAGCACCATTGTGGAGTAATGGTGGCAGGACCTGGCCTTTTTCTCAGAGCTTTACAGACTGAAACCTTGCAAGGGACTCCGCTGTGCTACTCTTTGTGCAGGGTGCCTAACCTGCATGGCTTCAGTCAATATACAGCTGAGAAAATAAGTAATGTATAAAAAATAAGCACAGTTAAGTGTGTGGCACATAGTGGTCTGCTGAACAATTTATGAAACCAAAATAAAAGAACCCAACAGGAGCTGGTGCTAATGTATCTCACTAGAGTGAGCACCCAATACCTGCACAGGCTCCAATTTGTCAGTTCATATTTTTGCTGAAACTTAATGATAAACAAATAATATTGAGTCTTTTAGCCATCCATAATGCTTGAGTAATTTTTGGTCTAAAAATGTTTTTACAAGTGAGAAAGTCTGAAAGAATGAAGATGAGCCGTTTATGTTTATTCATGACAAATACAGCAGCTTTCAAGTTTTTTTTTTCTGCCCCGTCTGAGGCAAAGGTACATGACCACCAGTGCTAATTAGTCAGATAACTTAGGATGGTACAAAGGGAAAGAAGAAGCTCAATTACCTTTGAAAAGATGGGATAATTACCATATTAACATGTGAATTGGACATGGTTTTTTAGTGCATTGTCCCTGAGGAGGTGCTTTTCCATCTTTTACAGACACTAGAGCAAGCTGAGGTCCAGCCCTAGGTGTCAATGATAGCATCCTGCCATTTATTCTGCCTGGGAATACAAGAAGGGAAGCAGAACACTGCTCACTGTATGGTAATTCAGCCAAGCACATTTTCATCTCACATCTACTCATCTTCTGTCCTTATGAATTTTTTTGGTTTATTAAGGATGTCGACTCGCCTTGTTAGATGTGTATAACCGGCCTCATGTAATTAGCAACTCCTAACCTTTTGGGGGCATTAATTCCATCTGAATTATGGATTTGTACATCAAAGCACACATTCCAATGGAGCTGGTGCTTGAAATTACAGATGATTTGAAACCTGCAATTATTTTGTACAGCATGGTTGCAAACAGCCTCCCTCTTTATGTCTCCCCGAATCCCCTGGGTTTGCAGTGAAGAATCCTTAATCCACTCCAGGGAGCCAAATATAGAGTTAACTCTCGATTTCAAAGCTCAGATGCACGGCCAAAAAGCTAGCCGTGCACGTAAAGTGGGAAAGAAATCTTCCTTTTGTTTGCTACAGAGATTAGATTTATGTGGTAGCTCAGCTACATGGAGTAAAAAGCAGCCCATTGCTAGGGGGGATGAAGTCCAAAGAGCTTAAATAATAGAACATGAGCACATTTGAAGTTGTCGCCTCGTCCTTTTCGGAAGCATTAATTGAAAGTTAATTAAACAATCAATGTCTGCTCCTATGTCTAATGCCGTGGCTTGTTCAAGTGTCCAGAGGCTCTCCAAATGCACTGTTTGCCGGGACATTTAGGAGCTTAAATACACTGAGTCAATCAGTCGCCCCTCAACCAAGGCCGTGCTAAATGTGCTGTGCAAAGCAAGGATTAAAAATGGAGAAAACACAACTTGCATAAATTATCTCTCTCTGAAATACACACACAGTCTCATGCAGACGCATGTACACACACACACACACACACACACACACACACACAGACACACAGACACACAGACACACAGACAAACACAATACCTGTGTAGGAACACATGAAACAGGACGAACAATGAAAATATGAATTAACTGGTGCTAAAGAGAAAGTGTGATATGAGCCCAGAGTAATAGAGGAGTAGCTGTACTGATTGGTTTGGGCAGTGAACTGGTCCCCCATCACTCTGTGCCGTGCTGTACTGATATGCTGTTTTCAATTCATAACCACAAAAACAGGGTCTTAGCACATTCATACCTCACAGCCACATTAAAAGCTAGGGCTATTCTGTAAAAAAAGAAACAGTTGGATGCACGAAGCTTTTGAAAATCCACCTCATAATGTGCTTTTTAGTTTACTCAGTATGTGCTTGGTATTGAATGTCCAAGTAAATGCTTTCTTTCCCTGTACTTTCCTTTCATACACTTACTGACTTTTCTGTATAAAAAAAAACAAAAAAAAACCAAAACAAAAAAAATAACCCAACATTAATTTCACCCTTCAATTACAAATGCATGTTAAATGATAATTGTGAGGTAGACCCCTGATATTTTTGCAGGGAATGGCCCTAAGTGCCCTTTAATTTTCTGTCACAGCAGTCCGTACCCCAGTGGAATAGGATCTTTGCTCTCTCATTGGCTGATAATTAAATTGTGATGAATAAAAAATGGCATGGGGGTATTTAATTTAATGAAAAAACTCATTGAGGTGGTCACATGACCAGCAAGTTAAAGTCCCTTTCTTGCCTTTGCGTTAATGGTGATCTCACAGCACTGACACACGTGAATCTGCAAAAGCTTTCTCCGTATCATCTGGACGCAAATATGCCATGTATCCTGCATCCCATGCTTAACTGTGTTAGACAACATATCATTTTATGACATACCTGGCTGCATGTCAAAAAAAAAAATCCACCAGCTTAAATCACCCTGTAGACCAGCCTCGTCCTTTTAAAGTACGCTTCAGTTCAGTGAGATTGTGTCAAATTTATTTAAAAAATGATCAAATGTAAGATTGAACACACACCATGTCTTACTGATAGCAGAAACCTTGTACGCTGTTAAAACATGATAAATTCATTCCAGTTTAGGAGTCACTGCTTGAGTGGTTAAAGTACATGTACGGAATCTGATATAATGTCAAGTACGCCTGGGAAATCATTCATTTTAAAACACTATGTCTGTTTACTGTTCATGTTTCAGTTTATGAAAAAACACAGAGACTAATATAAACTGTGATATATTGCCCTATGTTACAGCACTGCTGGAGTTTTCACACCCGCGATTCATTTCTCACCTTAGAAGCCAAATGATACCTCTAATTGGCTGTGAGTGTGGCTATTTTTAACATCTACAGCTGCCAGATAACGCAGACTGGCTGTCAGAACTGTTGTGTATGTTAAAAGGTTGTGAACTCTTTTCAATTTACTGCTATATTTGAATGAAAATGAAAATGCACATTCTACTTGTCTGACTGATTGACATTCCTTTTTCCTCGCTGAAACCAAAGGAAGATTAAAAAAAGAGTAGACTGGAAGGAAATGGAAACTTCAGACCAGGTTTCTCATTGCTGTTTGACATTCCTTCCTAATAATTACAACACTTTGAAAATAAATGAAAGCAGTCTCAAATCACTGGGGTTGGAGGGTGGTGAGGGGGTTAGGAGAGGAAAGAATGTTGCTCATTTTATCAATTAGACAGAAGGATGACTTGTCTACACAACTATTTTGAACAGTCTGGAATTCTGTACAGTTACAATAAGAAGGTCTCATATCCTAAAAATTATTTAACTACGTGGTTCTGACAATGTCTGTAGGATCAACGCAGACACCATGCATTAAAGCCTGAGGTACAGTATGACCACACAGCCATAGGAAAGACAGAAAGCTGTGGTCTGACAACAGGATTTTGAATGGCAGAGTACTGTAATACAGGAAACTGCCTGCTGGGTGTGGATCTTTTGGTTAGTGAACTGCTCTTGGAAACTAGATGTAATTTCTTTTGTAGATCAGCATATCGGCTTCTGAATGTGGTCAACTCTCACACTGAAGTTTTGTTCAAGTGGAAATTGTCCTTAATGTTCTGAGTGAGATGTCTTAAACTATCCCTGAGTTTGCACAGATGTCAACACTTACCAAATTTCAATGTAATATAAAGTTCAGACAGATATTAATATCTATAAAAGAGAAACCTGAATCACAAATATTACCACATAAAAGACAACATCATGCACAAACTAAAAAAGGGACCACTACTTCAATAGATCATTCCACTTTAATGTGAAAACAAACATGGATTGTATTTTAATGAAAAGATTGAGCAGGAAACATGATAAATAAGATCTGGTTTGTTTTCTCAGTATGATCACTGTTTCCAATAGTTTAATGACATACATTCCAAACTCATAAAATACCACACAAATGACCCTGACTGTCTAAAAGCAAGGTTTTCCTGATTCACAGACTCAACGGCAGACTTTGCACAACGGCTTGTAGATTTTTATGGCTGATCCCAGAAAAAAAAGGGTTTTACCAACACTAATTCACCGAAAACACAGTTATATAATGCAGGCTCGCACTGATGTCGAATAATCCACTGACATTGCTGGACAACAGCCATGGAATAAATCTGATTTTCGGTGATGCAATCTAGAAGGCAGCTAACAGATCCCAGAACCCCACACCTTGTCAGATAGCAGAGTCACAGTAAACCATGGGGCGGTTGTGAGACAGAGGCCCTTACCTCTCACCACCTTACAGGACGAAGGGTGGTGTTTAAACAGCACAGGCCCGGAGGCACTGCGTCTGCAAAGGCTGTGAATTGATATGCAGGGCAGGGAAAACAGGTCATCGTTCTCTAAACATATTGTATTGCATATAAACACAGGGTGAATCAGGGCAGTAGGACATGCCAGGGACTCTGGTGCCAGAGAGGGCATTTGTATGCCTCTTACTTATGGTGTTTTCTGAGCATGCGGTCATCCTGTAAACTCTACCAAAGAAGAGGACTGTTTTCACTCTCTGTGTCCCTCATTCTTCAAAATATCATGCAAAAGCAACTATATACATTACAGACAGACATGACATGGAGTTTGTTCTTGAGGTGTTGTGATCCTCCCATCAAATATTGGTGGACAGCAATTTTTAGCATAGATGTGACAAGTTTATCATAATTTTTTAAGTGTGTTGCACATGACTTTAGGACAAACCTGAAATTTGGAGGCTCTGACGCAAGTCAACCTCCAGGTGTCCTGAGATGAATATCAATCTACAGGCGTGACTTCAAGTGACTTGGGCCTCAGGGTTACGGTGACTACAAAGTTAGACTTTCCCAGACCATGGCAAACGCATTGATCTTCAATATTTGCACCACGCTCCGACAGATATGAGGGGCAAAGATGATGGTTGGAGGCTATTCCATCCCTGCCCTGAAAAATGACCTCACCAGGGCAGAGAGATGGAGGACTGAGTCACCTGAGTCACATGCCAACAGCCTCTCTAAGGACCAGCACAGCCATCCCATAGCACAACAGGTCACAAACTATGAACTTGTGATGTTTCTACTCTAAAATAAAAGTCTTGCAAGAACCCATGCATGTCAGAATGCCAATCCTATGGTCAAAGCATGTAACTGCATGACCTCATAGACTGGATTCAGATTACATGTTCTGGGATGAAAAGAACAATTTTTTACCAGTGGTTATGACCGTTTTCATACAAAGTGAAAAACTAGAACCATATGTAGCTTTAAAATTTTTTGGGGACATCAATAAAGTTTACTAGGAAACACTGGGCAAAGTGATTTGCACATTTTTAAGCAATAAGGTATTTTTCCCCTCTATGGTTCCAAGAGAGAAAAAAAAACCCACGGCGCTGAAGTTCTGTCACTGCACTGCACAGAAAATAGAAAAATGAAAGTTCTCTGCTCACATTTAGTCCTTTTCGGATTCATTTCAAGACATCTAAAGAAATTCATATCTGGCTCGACATTTTCAAATTCCATATAACTCATCAAACTGCCTTACATGTGAATTGTTTATAACCCTTTTGAGGGGCTGGATATCTCCTTTCATGCTTCATAGAGTCAATGTCAAAACATTTAGGCGCCAAAGTCGGATTACATTGTAAGAGTGATGTTAGCCTATTGCCCAAGGAACTTTATTTGGTTCTAAGGGGAAATTCTATCTGTATGTACAATTCTGTACATGTTCTCCACACATTCCCCTGGCCTTGGAGCTATATGGCACTGCGTTGTGTCTTTAGTGCGTGCAATACAATACTTTATGCTTTTAAAATCTAAATACACCCCAGGAACAAAGAAGGGTGGCAACCATGTTTCTTTCTTTCTCTCAAGCACCACAGCATATCAATTACATTTTGCCAGTCTAGTGGCATGAAGACATGACTGGCGCCCCGTCACAAAGATCCTTTAGCTTGGGGAGTTTTCGAGGAGCACTTTTTAATTTCCCTCTATGCTCGTTACATTACAGAATGGGTCACAGTAGGGGACTGTTCTGGAGCTCCAAGCCAAAAAAGAAACACACCATTCTCCTGGTGCGTTTGCCTACATCCCTGCCTTGTGTAATTGGCAAATTTGTCAGGTTACTGTGCAAAACAAACCCCCGTCTTTTTGGCAAGCACAGGCTGCGTCATTAAAGGAGCATGATTTTTTTGGAGGGGGTCCTGGAACCAAGCATTCGGCCGCGGGCTGAAAGACAAGCCCGCCTGATAAAATGGCTCTTTCTTATCTCCGCTATGCATGTGAAAGGCTTATGCTGTCTCCATGACAGATTCTATGCCTTGTCACCATGGGATTTACTGACACGAGAACCAGGGGAAAAAAATTTAAAAATAAAAACAACAACCTATCACATACACTGCCTTGTTCTACTGCTTGTCAACCAATGCACTGATGTCTATGAGAATGAGAGAGCCATGTCTCTCAGCGACCTCCCTCCCAAAAAAAAGAAAGCATAGAATCAGCACAGAAATAAAACATGCTGATTTTCTCCACTCATTCCGCTCTACTGTTATTCATATAATTTCAATATTAAAGCCAAAAAGGTACTATTTTGCCCAAACAGGAAAGCTCTGATCATATTCAGGCAATGAGTAAATATGACGGTAAAAAGAACATTATCCACAATTACTGAAATAAGGAAGCATTTGTAGTAGAAAGATTAATCTAGGTATCTTCTTCGCAGGGCACCATGATTCTTAATCTGCCAGCCAATCATTGCATAGTCAAACTATACTGCTTTAATGTATTTTTGTTCCCTTTAACTAATTTCTTGTGTGACTCCTAAAATAAACATAGTGCCTCTTTGAGTTGCAGCTGTATAATTTATTAGAACAGCGAATGCAATTATTTATTTATTTGTTATTCAATTTAAGCCTCTGTACTGTCATCAAAGACTAATCAAAACCTTAGAGAAAACGATTTCAATTACTTTTTTTGAAGCACCATACAAACTAAGGGTGTGGCAACACCAAGTTCAGGTATCAACGCAGTCTTAATCCTGACAGAGCTGCATTCTCACAAATTTTTTTGTCCAACTTGTTTCGTGTTCAAAGATAACAGATGTGTCTTTTGAGTTTGAGTGCTTCGAGCACTGCAAGTCAAATCTAGTGCTGAAAAAGAAATGCAAGACAGCAACACACAGCACACAGTGAGTGTTAATTACAAGGCCAGCCAGTTCACAGGTGGAGACCTTCATTAGCGTTGTATGCAACACTCCAGTAAAAAAAAAAAAAAAAGTTTTAATGAAAATGCGAAAATGCACCTTGTTCATGGATAGAAACTTTGCTAACCAACTTCCCAGACCTTTCTTTTCCCTAACTATATCCTTAAAGGAAAACTACAACCGTACGTGTAACTTATAACAATGAGCAACATCCTGTGATTTAGAATGCTCTCTATTATGAATAAAAATTAACACCCTACTGAATTTAACAATTGCTCTGATATATTCCTCACTGAGTCTGATGTCAGCTTGCAGAGTTCCAAGTCAAAGCTACTGCTGCTGTAAAAAAAACCCAACCCCGACCCTCATTGACTATGTGGAGGATGCAATGATTCAGGAAACAAGAGGCATTTTGCTCCTGGCTGTATTTCACAAGTGTGTGGTTCAACTAGCTACAAAAAAATGAACTGTTTTTGCATCCTTGTATTTATGATAGCTTACCAAATACTAAAGCGGAAACTAGTTAAACTAGTTAAAAAGACATCACAGCTGTGGTCAGGATGGCTGGGGCAAGGCAGCATGATTTGCCTGGGTAAGCCTCTCCCAGGCTTGGCCTGAGAGCTGTTTTGTTTTATGTTTAGAGCCACAGAAGAAGGGTTGCTGCCTGCTTCACCAAAGTGAGCAGCAGGTCTTCATGACACCTCATCTCTGGCCTGGCAATGCCTCACACTCAATTAAGTATCCTGCCTTTAAAGCAAGCAGGCCGCTGCCTGGTGTTTGTGTCAATCAGCATTTATTACTGAAAATCACCAACCACAACTCTATACTCCTATTGGGTTCATTTAAAAAAGAATCTACCCCTGCTGCATGCTATCTGTTTGTTCTGATGTAAAATTTAAAATCTTTTTGACATTAATGCAAGTATAAAAAATACAACAAATTTATAATTCAGCTGCAAGTTACGGACAAAGCACATTATGGCTAGGAGGAACACCAGCTAACACCGACCAAAGTGAACATGGTCTGTGGAGCAGATGGATAAAGAACAAAGAATGAATGAACAGTCCATGGCTCACTATCGGGTCAGAAGCACAGCCCGGAGTAGGGGGCCTGGTGGCTGTCATTCAAGGAGAAGTGAAGTATAGTTTGCACCTGTAGGTTGACTTGTTTGTGCCGCTGGAAAACAGGCATATGACCAAGTGTGATTTCAACTGAGAAGGCAAATAATCTCTCTCATTAAAATGGCAACCATTTAAAATGAAATGCACTCTTTTTCTCCAAAATGCTGAGCCAAACCAGATTACAGGACAATTCTGTGTTGTCCCAATGTGGCCACATTCACTTGAAAGACTGGTGGCAAAAGTGTTGTATTTGCTGCTTTCAGCACACAGCCATGGTTTGAATTCCTTCATGCACCCAAGGACACGGCATGTTGCATGGACATGGGATCACTGATTACCACCGTCCCTATCGAATGTCTCTGTGATGTCACAGCTCCAACTGGAGAGCATTTACAGACCGTATGATCAACGCTGTCCAAGGCTCTGTGCTGAGTTACGATAGCAGTGCGAGGAGAGGTGATGCATGCTATTAGCGACCGCACTGGGAATGGGTCGATACGGGCAGTGGAGTCAGACACTGACTTCAACTGCTTAATAAACAGGAGCTTTCAATTTTCAATCTTCATTAGAAAATTGCCATTACGAGCAATTTTCTGCTGTCAGAGTGTTTCGATCGCCCGTCTTCTCCGCAGGCAGGAGCCCCTGTCTTGGTGAACTAAATTAAAGCATCTCAGAGCTCGTACCTCACCACCATAATGGAAACTAAATGTTGAAAAAGAGTCTTCTTCAGACCTTGTTGATAGAAAACAGCGGTGATCTAATCCACACATCACTCCCCTTTCCCCAAAACCACCAGTGTTCTCACGTCACACATCCCTGATGAGATCTGTCAGGGTTTGAAGTTTTCAGAAATCCACGCCATGTGAGGAGCTGAACCCGGCAATAAAAGTCTATTTTCACTGCACAGCCAGGCTTTTACAATCCGAGCTTCGAGAGACGCTGCCAGGAAATGAGGCGTTCCTGTTCAAAAAATCAAGATCAGATATGACTCGGCCGCTTATTCCTTTCATATTTTTGCCATTATCATGAACATCTTAACCCAGCAGAGACCATGGCATTTAATTCCTTGTGGCAGTGGGGGAGACTTCCACCTAAGCTACAGGTTTGTGGATGGAGGCTGTGGATTAGTCTTTAGAAGGGTCAGAGGAAGCTCATGATTCTGCTTTAGCTGTACAGGGGAGTACTTGGCCTAGATGCACCTCCAACCAGGGCTCTCCTGTCTAAAAGCCACACACACACACACACACACACACACACACACGTATGCACATAAGCACTCACACACACGCACACACACGTATGCACGTATGCACTCACTCACACACACGCGCATGCACGCACACACACACACACACACACACACACACAGGTTTGCCTGTTCAATGCAGTCAAACTCAGAAGGTAGCTGAAAACCTTTTGACGCAGAGACAACAAAAAAAAAAAAGCCCCCACACTGAGCAGGCTCATCCTCGTCACTCACTCCCACGAGAGAACAAAGGCACTTCCATTCCATCAAGCCAGACAGCTGTCAGTCACTATGGGGAAAGGATTGGCTGAATGTGAAAACGTGCTATATTAAGATAAATATTTTATACAAACTAATGCACTCAGGACACCGAGGAGGGGGGAATGAGAACGAGTAATTATCTAAACGCCCAGAGGCACAAAATGATGGAGATCATCGAGTGTGGGAGGTATTTATGATGTCTAATGAAGCCGCTCATTCTAAAGGAGACAAGGGGAGGGAGAGGCGGAGTGAATGAGTGAATGTACTCGGCATTGCAGAGGCAGTCCGCATGGTCTGACCAGACCTGTTACATAATTCAGCACAAGGCCCCGTGTTCGTCCTCACTTACGTACTGTGTCTGCTATTGAGAACTGTGGCCACTGGCTGCCAGGATCACTGGTCCACCCTACTGGAGAATGAGCGACACACGGAAATGGTTACCGCCGTGTTAAAATTTGAAACATGACACTGCTGTTAGTGGAAAATATGAAAGTGAATATATGGACTGTGATCACTCTGTTTGTCTTTCAACTCACTCATTAGAATGAGCATAGCAGAGCATAGCAGCCTTAATGTAGAGACAGTTGGGCTGTTTGTGAAAAATCATATCGAGGGTTTGCTTTGGGAGGTACAGTAATGACACAAACTCTGAAATAATACACGGGCGTTACCACAGAAATGACTGATTTCAGTCCTATCATACATTTTTTCTCTGTTACTGTAATTCAGAAACAGAGATTAGGCATGTCATGGCAAATGGTGCAGCTGCTCTGAGCTCTTTGAGGAACAGAATGTCCAACCATTCTAGGCTAACCTGGTCAACAACTTTGTAATCAACAGTATTCTAAAACTCAAAAATCAAAAGCTACTTTACTTTGGAAAAATTGAATGGGACTGTGTTGAATACGGAGTGCTTCTTCTTACCAGCATGAAAATTTAAATATATCATTAAGATTCACACACCAGACCTGCTCAACTGTCATCTAAATTGCAAATTCTCAGTTTGCAGTAAGACAAGCTCATTTACTCTCTATGGCTTTGACACTGAATGTTGGGAAACAAGAGTGTACTGTAGGTAACCTAACCCAATGGTAATGCACACCCCAAGATCCTGACCAAAACTCCAGCTTCCTGTAGATAATCAGATAATTTCCCATTTCTCCAACTATCATGTTCATCTAATCCATTAATCAGTGCCAACCACCTAAGACATTGCTGTTCAAAGCCCATCTAACAATGTAAACTGGGACTTAAAATTAGGGTTAGGGTTAGGGTTAGTACTGAAGTACTGAACCAAAAAAGTATTATGAAAATATACCAAATACATTACAAAGATTATGTATTGTCACTTTCAAATTTGTATTGATGTAAGTAAATGTACATCAAATATGCTTCACAATACTTGCATACATGAAACGGACAATTTTATATATGACATAATTTAACGTAAGTTCAGATGAAAAGGACAGAAGATACAATGAGAAGAGACCAGAATCCGGGGGCAGAGAAATGCCTGCCTTCAAATAAGAAATTACAGCTTGCAAGGCAAGCAGTTTGTGTTTGGCTGTGACTGTGATTTGAGCAGATTGCAAAGAGAAAACGTTTGAGAGGTGGGGGGGGGAACGGGCTGGTGCGGGCGCGCTCCCCCCCCGCACACACTGCATGGAGCTCCCTGACAGCTGAACCACAGTGGCAGCCTCTGCCAGTGTGAGACCAAAGCCACACGAGGCACACGGGCCCGCCTCCCACCGTCCGAGAAACGCGACAGCGGATCAACGGTTGGGAGATGGCGACGCGGCCGATGATGTGCTCTTACTGCGTCGCAGCTTTGCCTCTCCTAAATCCGTACCGCGGCGATCTTGACCACAGCCTTCAGCTGGTGTGACTGTTATGCCATTGAGAATGACCTTTCACCCGTCAGTCTACTTCCTGTCAATCTGAGGTGCCTCTGCAGAGCAGGTGCAGCTTCCAGCATGGCCAAGTTCTGCAACTTTTTAAAGAATACCTCTTCTGACTGCCATACAAGGAGGCAAATGGCCAAGTGTACACACAAGCACAGACACACATGCAAACACACCTGTGCAGGCACACATGTACAATAGCACACACATTAAGCATGCACATGGGAATGCATGTATGATAAAGCACATGCATTCCCATGCACACATATACATGTACACAGACCAACAATGGACACACACACACACACACACACACTACACATATACACATACTCGTACAAGCACTAACACAAACACAGATACACACACACACACACCCACACACACACACGCGTACAAACACAAACACCAGCTTACTTTGCACTTAATCAAATGCTTCATTTAAAATCAGGCTTTGATGATTTTGCTCGTAACACCTTGTCATGTTCCTCCAGTGGGCTTCTGGGAATGTGATAATTGCATCCCTGTAGCACTGCTATTTGGCTGTGAAGATGTGCTGGGCTGGGAATTGGGAATTACCAGGCCCAAAAGGCACACGCAACACTGCAGGTGAGGGAACAGTATGAGGTGCCTCAGTACACCTCGCTGATATAAACACACTCTCTAATGAGCAACTGTGTGAACACATCCTTTAACACCTACCAAATAGGGGGTTTGGTAAGGCCCTTTTCCACAGTCAGAAGGGCTGCTAACCACCATCCCAACCCTGCAGAAACATTTGACTGTCACCCGAAGACACGGCTTCATTCTTTGAAAGATGGAAACAAAGTCAGACAGAGATGCAGGAAGTTTTCAGGAATCATTACCAGTGCGCTATCATCCTGAATGACTTTCAGCCAACAATTTCCCAGCACCAGAGAAACCATTCCTTGATTTTGTATAGCTTGTATTTACAAACAACGATCACAGGGAAGAACGTACGGTCAGAGTCAAATCCATTCCGAGACAACCTGAGTAGAATAGCTTTGCCTTCACTCACCAACTGCTTCCATTTAGCTACCAGAAAACAAAATGATATTTTTTCAGGAATAGGATTAGACTTCACATAACAAACTGATTGAATCCGCAAACCCTTTGTTTTCTCTGATATGATAGCATACAAGTCCCTGAAATTAGTCTCAGAGAATGTTTTTCCTTTGTTTGTGAAAAAACAGCCCATCCCTCCTAATTTGCATTTGTCTTTAGCAGCTCCAGTGACATACTACTATAATGATGTGTGATCTGTCCTCCAACTACACTACATCTCATAGGAAATTTCTGTTGCCTCTCTGCTGGATGGAATTCCAGTATAAGGTCAAGGTTACACATAATTCACAGCTATATATAGACTCGAGCTAATATGGATGTGTTTAAACATATTATATCTGGCAGGTCTCGCAGCATCCCTAAAGAATATCAAACAGCAAAAATAAATGGGGCTAAATTCAACACACTACATTACATGTGCATACACTTAGGGAGAATATCTGAAGAAAAGTGATTTTAAAGCAACACTGTCCAAAACAGAGAACCATTTAATTATACTCCCCACGTTTTAGCTTCATACATAAATGGGTTTCTTTTTAAATGAGGGTAGTTATTGTTGATGATTTCTTTGAATATTACATCATACTGCTGGAGAAAAACATGTGGGCTGTAACAGGCAGCTCCTTCTTTCAAAATGTGCTTTCTCAAACTCTGTAGTTCAAAACGTATGGGCATCTTCTTGGAAACTACTTGTCACTTTCTTTACCGAAAAAATGAAGACTTTTGATAGGCTTACCAAAAAAAGGTAGGAAAGCATTTTAATTCTCCAGGAGAGAGGGCTTCCTATGAAGTTTCATTTCGCAGGGCCAAGGGGAGCCAAAATGTGTCAAGACTGGTGTCTCCTTTCAGTGGTTTAACTGTTAAGAACCCCATCCTGCACCGGCCTTCCTTTTCCCATATCATTTTTCAGTGACACATACTTCCGAAGGAGGAATTGATCAAATGTACTTTCTCACACCCTGCCAGGGCCTTAAAGTGAATCAATTAGTGAGATTCTGTGTATGCTTCTCGTCACATATATAATGCATAATTACCACAAAAATGTGGTGATGAGAAAGAAATACTGTAAAAAAAATACAATAGCAGAGTCTGTTTACTTACGATTGCTCAACCATGGGAAAGAAATCCCTTATGTATTAATTATAACAATCCCTACACCAAAGAAAAGAGAAACAACACTTTCCCATTCAGATCAAAGACCGAGGCAAAGACTAATCAATGCCTTTAAATATGTCAGGGTTCAAAACTGAATTTTAAACCTACACCATTATCAACACTGCTGCATGTTCTTGAAACATTTAAGGAGGGCAATCTTACCATTTTGTACAATAATCAGCAGTCAAAGACATCCAAACTGTTTAGGACACCAACACTTTGAAATCTGTCACAAAGTATATGGGCACATGGACACTAAAGAGTGTGTTTTAACATCTGGGGCTGCAGAGACCTTCCAAAACAAGCAGAATCAGATAACCCGTCCATCTGTCTTGGGAAAATTTAATGCCAGTCTTTAACAGAGAAGAGTAGTGGTAGAGCCAGACCCCAAAAACACCAGGCTGGGTGCTCTCCATGTTTGCATGGAGCCCAGAGATGAAGGGCCTGAACTTACAGGTCTATAGGAGGCATTACTCTGCGTTAATCTGCTGATAATAGACTGCAATATATATATGTACTGTAACAGCTTCACAGACTGATGCACTTGAAATACAGCTAGACACAAATACCCAGGAAAAGCATTGTATTTTGTTAAGTAAGGGGATTTTGGGGAGAGTTTAAAAGACCAAAATATGCAAGCAGGCAAGAAACACCCCCAACACAGACAGACACACACACACACACACACACACACACACACACACACACACACACACACACACACACACACACAAAATTACACACCAGCATATATTCATCTCTGTCTGTCTGTCTGTCTGTCTCTTTCTCTTTCTCTCTCTCTTTTTCTCTCTCTCTCTCTCTCTCTCTCTCTCTCTCTCTCTCTCTATCTCTTTGTCAAACACACATACATACACACACACACACACACACACACACACACAAACTGTGGTTTTCTTCTATGACTGAGGCTTTCAGCACCTCTTGTCTTCATGTTTGAAACATGGTGGTTAGACTGTTACATGGAACACATCTCATTTGCCTCACACAGATGCGTGTCCTGTTTTGCTTTCGATCTATTACACGTAGACAGAGCAGAAGGCTGCCATGTATGAGAGCACAGACAGGGTCACATTTGCTGCTATATTTACTGCCCTGGGAATCCACAAACACATATGACATTTTTACATTCATACTGTATATATACTGCATAAATTCAGACAACATTTCACAGGTTTTTATTTTCCATTCATTTCACTGTTAGAGAGCTCAATTAAAAGAGCCAGCAAGCTCTGTGCAAAAGTCCTGAAGTCAAAATAAATGTGAAAACACCAGGGTTCTTTGTGCAACAAAGAAGCCATTGCTTTCAATTAGTCTGATGTTTACATTATTGCTTGTCTTGAAGTGCAAAGCCGAGTAGAAAGTTTTGTAATATCACTGCAGATAAGTACTATATAGTAAAGGAAAAGTGCACCAGTGTGGCAGGATCTGCACTTGCAACTGGGACACTACTATTGCATGCTTAATATTTAGCTAACATGTATTGTTTCAGTAAGTATTAAAATAAAAATTAACTGTATGAAAATGTAATGGCTGCTGAATTATCAATCATTAGTTGAGAAAACTTTTTTCTTCTGCTGATTAATCAGTAGTTTAACTGGGTGTTTTAAAATGCTGCAATCTAACTGTGATACTGCATTGTCAATTATTCAGTCTTGATATTACCTGGATCAGTATTCAAATGCTTCTTGATTAACAAAAAACACCAGGGTTTTATTCTTTTTCATCTATATTTATGAACTAAATCCTAAGAAAAACACATAAAATAAACCTTTTGTATCAAATTCATTAATGTTATGAATATTTCTGTCATAAAGAGGGAGTGAATTCAGATCTCAATGCGATTTGTCATTGTTTCCGCAGGAAAAAAACTGACACCTGTAACAATCAATGAGGAAAAAGGTGAGCTTTAGAACAGAACAGAATATCAAATGAACTGAAAAGCCCATCCCTGTTAGAGTCAGACCAGCATGTGATACTGCCACACAAAAAATAAATATATTGAGAAAATATTTCAGTGAATATGTATTTTAACTTCGATCAATATGTTACAAAATAAGTAAATTACTGCAATTTTCATATATTGAAATATATTTATGCTTTGCATTAATATACTGTGAATGTACTTGCCATATATCCTTGTGCTGATCAACATATTTCTCAATATATTACAATATATTTAATTTTTGTATGGGTGCATAGTTGGTAATTCTAAACTGCCAGGTAAATTTTAGCAGTAGTTAGCCTAAGCATCTGATGCAAAAGAAAGGAATCCAGTTATTTAAACTGTATCCTGAATACAGTAGCATTGATCTTGCTGGACTTTTTCGACATAAAATTATATGTACAAATCACTACACGTATTTGCTGTGAAGCTACTAAATATTGTCAAAACAAAAATTAATCTGTATCCATCTCACATCTTTTTGTACTGGAGCTATAAAAAAATGAACTGAGGGGAAAAATATCACCCTTCCTTGCTGTCAGTCTGTCCTTTTCTTGACACTGTCACATGCCAGAGTGCCTGACCACCAGCAGCTAAAAAGTTTCTTAGAGGTTGCAATGGTGAGAGTGTTCAACTCAACTAACGATGGACAATATTCCATCATTTTCTGTATGTAGTATAGTGACCTATGTGCTCAAGATTAGCGTGTGTGTATCAAGGGGTATATACATGGGTACAGTTCAGTAATATGTTAACTGCAGTGCTAAATGCTGTTGCCATCAGAAGATAGAAATGAGTGAAAAAAGTGTAAAAGAACTGGACAAGTACAGCCTGTCCTCTCTTATGCTGTGTAGACCATGATTTGTAAACCCCAGAAAGATTAGTCTATGTGCATGTCTATTTCATTGGCCCATGTCTAGTTGGTTGCTTCTTGGTCACTGTAGCAGGCAGCTAAGGCAACCTCAGGGACCACACGGAACCTGGGCTTACAAAAAGTAGTTTTTTTCCAGAAATAAATGCAGAAAAAGCTTAGCTAATCCTTAGTACGTTAGTTTTGAAGGCTGAGAATTCATAACACTACTTACAGATAGAGGAAATCATCTCACAATCAGTACTAAAAGACCTTATTTAAGTAACAAAGGAACAAAAGTCTTTTTTTCTGAAAGATCAAGGGACTGTATAGAATCTGTGCATCTTTGGCACAGCCTACACAGTATTTGATTCATAGTATTATCTTGTGTAATTTTTGCGGTTAGATGTGACTCATGCTATGTAGAATAAAGGCCATCTGATCAACTGTCTTTCTGTCTTTTATGAAATACAGTTATCATATGTAATACTGCAGTGCATCTAACTGGTAAAGTACACAAACTACAATGATATATATATATATATATGTATATATATATATATATATATATATATATATATAACACATATAAGAGTAATATATTTTTCCAGGTCTGATATGATTTAAATTCTGTTTTTTTGTTTCATGAGCACAGTTTTTACAACTTGGCTTGGATGTTTAAACAAAGCCCTTGTGACATTACTGCAGTACATATTACATTCCTATTATATTGCAAATTATACTTATGTTTCATTTAATTTTGAATAAATGTTCAAGCATGTTAAAACAAACAATAATAGACGTTGTGTTTCCTTTATTATTCATGATCCAACTGAAATACTGGATCATGCTCAAAATACAGATTCATGAGCACCTTTGTGCAAAATTGCACTATAAATGTATAATTAACCCGCATTCATGGTTCTTACTGCACTAGCATCCCACTGAGGAAGCCTAACTTTATTTGTACCAATTTGCGACGCAGTAAGAGCCCCTGATAAACCAGCATTGAGACCACAGTTCTAAGAAAAAAATATTGAAGCGTGAGGAGGAACAGGTGACACTATCCTTTAGAGCATAATACAGTTCTCTATCAGCCAAGCCACAGCACTGCACCACATCCCTTCTCTGTGTGTCAGCAAACAAATGAGCTCCTGGTCACTGTGCCAGACAGCACTGTGGGCTCTCTCCCTGGACCGAAGCAGGTGTCCAACCAACCGAGATATTCATTATGAAATTACCCAAATTCCATCAGTCCAGCCAGGGGGAGGGGACATGACCCCAACCCCCCACCCCACCGCACCCCAACCCCCCGCCACCCCCAATCCCCCAACCCCTCTCTCTAATCAAGCACCTTCCTCGGGAGCAGCCTGTCCTGACCTCTGTTAAGTAACGATTCTGTGCCAGAACCCTGATCTCATTAACATTCCACAGCACGCTTTCATTTCACTTGTGTTGCTGTTGTTGCTGTTGTAGTTGTTGTTGTTTTGCTTTTTCCACTCTCATGCTTGGCATGGAGAGTGTGACTGATCACAGTGGAAGGCTCTATGCTGCCCAGACCCCAGACCAAAACTCACAACCCTCTTTACCTCTCCTCTTTACCTCTCCTTAGCAGAGTGTGGGCCATGAGGTTCTCATTCTGACCCAAACCCTCCAGCACAATTAGTCTGCAAAAGTTTCAAAATGCCTCTCAGTGGTGCACTGTCAAGGGATATCAGGCAATAATTAGACCCCTATTCTGTATAACCACCATGTACTTAAAGCCTAGCTTTACATCTAGAGTTTTAATTTTCTTTTGACTCTGACTTCTTTGGACTCTATATCCAACAAAAAATGTGCAAGAAAAAAAAGAACCACAAAGTGCACTACTGTTGTATTGTCTTAGTTTCATTCTCGTGAAACAACAACGCTTCTGAACTTATCAGCAAAACATAATACGAGTTCCAGAAATACAGGCCTAATCCACTGTCACATATCCAGATGAATTCATTTTACAGTGCTGTTTCAGCATTGCAGAACACCATCCAGCCAGTGACTGTTGTGTGTCTGCATTATAGGACTGCGCAGTCAGTAAGACTGGTTCCATTCTCTGTCATTCTCTGTCAACAGCAGAAGAGAGGGGGATGTCACCCAGCTTTCATCTCACTCCCAAGACTTGACTGAGGTGGGGGCCAACCCCAGTGATGCTCCTCTGCCGGGACAAGGTCTCTGCACAGCGCTGAGATTTGATTACTACCAAGAACTGAGCGACTTTGTCTCTCAAAGAAAAGCACATCAACTTCTTAACTCAGGCACACAAAGGAACCATTCTACTTGGGCATTGCATACGAAATCTGACATCTTTAAAGAAAGAAACATTTGTCCTTAATTGTCTCTCAATCAGCTACATTTACAAAAGAATTATGTGCACAAAAGGAACAGTCTAGTCAGAGAGCAACAGAGATCAGACTCTGGACAGAGGAGGCAAGGCCTTTGGTTCTGAGTTCTCTTTCACAGCTCTAGCAGAGGTGAGAGGTTCTCAACACTCAGGCACAGTGCCGCTTGCGTTCATTCATTTCTGAACATTTGAGTCAGACAAAACGCAAAATCGATAATGCTTTTTCTCCCCCCATTTCCTCTTTGATGCAACTTCAAAAAGGCCAACAGACAGGCCTCCGGGGGCAGTCCGCAGAAGAGGGAACGTTTGAAAACACATCTCAAAAAAAAGGAAACAACAACAAAAAAAAAAAATCCCTTCCCTTTTCCTTTTTCAACCACTTGTTCTTAACTTCTTGGCACCAGCCTCAAGAGTGTACCAGACCTGCGAGATTGCCCTCAATAAAGGCCCATCTATCACTCTTTGCACCTGGCGCATACCACATTGGACCGTGGATGCCACTTCTGCTAACTCTATAGTGCAGTCAAAGAGCTGAACCATAACCCCTTTCACAAAAAGCAAAAGCAAAAAAAAAAAAGGTAAAAAAAAAGGTCTGCCTCTATTGCAAACTGAAGAGCAATTAGGAAACAGGATCCCGGGTAGGCACTTTCTATTTAACTTGTTCATTTCAACAAATGTTGACAGATGGTTCTGCCAGTGTACTGAGAATATAGAAGAGAATGTAGAATATAGTACATCATTGGCTGTGCAAAAAAAAAAAAAAAAATCCAGTGTATGTTATTGCTGAGAGTACTGAAGATGGGATGGAAACACAAGGATATATTCAAATAAACACTGATAAACACTGATGCTCTAAATAAAAACCCATGTTCCAGATGTCCTTCCGGGACTGATAGATACAGCCCGCCAACCTATGCTCCTAGCAAAGAATCTGCTGCTTTTTCTCAAATTCCAGAATGGAAGGTGCTCCAATCTTTTTTCTCGTCGAAATTCCACTATAAAAATGTGCAGCTGGTCCTTCCATGGCTGCCTTATCAGTCACGTTCTGAAAGACGGAATATTTTGGCAGCACCGATTATGACAAGGATACACTTCAAAGAGTCCATAAACCTGATGTACCCAGAGAAGAAGAATAAAGTATAAAATAAAACAACGTCAAGTAAATTCAGAGACAGACATAGCTCTCGGGGAAAATATATGAGGTTTAATTTTAAATGGATTAAGAAGAAACAGTAAATAGCCAAGGAGTCCTAATTCATTTACTAATTTGAATAAATGCAAAGAATAATATTAATAATCTAAAAAATAACATAACGGTTTGGAAGTTGGTAAAATACCATATTCTCCTTAGGATATATATACTGGCTCAAACTAATGAAATGAATTTAGTAATGTATTAGCTGATGCACATCATCACAAAATCAGGTGAGAATGAACATAACTGAGAGTGTGCTGGGTGCTAAACTAATGCTATAGATTTTTTCATCAACCCCCTTTGAGCACAGAGCCACAAACTTCAGGTGAACATTATCCTTGACCTGCCATGTCTGGTCACCAACACCTGCCCTCTGCCTGCCTCCATCTAAAGTGTGGACTCCTTTCTCCTTAGACTGCACATACTTTCTGCGTAACTGCTCTGTGGCTGAATCAGAAAACTATCCCCTCAATGGCCAGCCAATATCTCATTAAGCAGTCCCACTGCCACCAGGCAGACAATGCCCAGTATCTAAGAGAGCAGACTCTGGGGTGAGTGACAGGGACAAATGTCACACCTCTGCATAATGTTGGAAAATGACACCAAGGTTTCCAGTACAATATTAAGAGGCAAATGCACCTCTATTTATTTTCATTCGAACATCAGATTTATTGATTTCTTCATGTTTCAATTTGTGGGGTGCTCATTTTTTTCCCGTCAGCATACCTGGACTGAACAATAGCATATAAAAGCATATATTGTTTGTTGTTAGAAATGTAATCATTAAACAAAAAACACATCAGATTCTGGTTGACAACAGCAATGAGATGCATTGCCCAAACGCTGACCACTTGACCAAGCACTACAATCATTTTATCATAGGTCAACTCTCCCCCTGTGTCCATCTGTTTAAAGAGGAACAGAATTATTCAACACACATCTCTCTTCCCTGGTTACTTTTTTGTATTTTTATCCTACCTGACAACTATATTTTGCACTCACCTTAATCTGCAGAGATTTTTTTCTGCACTCCAAATCCAGATTTGCTAACAGGATGAGACTAAACTTGTTAACCTCTGCTGTCATGTGAATGAACTCTGTAGTTCGAGTGAGGAAAGCACAGTTCACACATCCTCTAATGAATGCTGACAAAGAATCGCCCAGGACACCCCAATAACACCTTGTGCATATTCAGTGAATGTTTGTGCTTTGTTTACGATCACTGAAATCTGATTATTGCAGTCTGGTTGGTGCCACACGCATGTCATGCTTTAAACTGTAGACTCTTCAGGCAGACATAATGATGTCCTTAGCTCATTTCATTTATGGCCGCAACCTGCTTTTGCATTATTCTTCCATACAAGCATTGAGATAAAAGGTTAAATGTTTTTTTTTTCTTTTGATCAAACATGTTTTTTTTCCTCCTGTCTTTTACCACATCAAACAGCTTCCTTTACTTACCGAATTAATATTTGAATATTCATCTTAATTTTGTTGAGCAGGCCAGCCAATTTGCATGCTCTGATGAGTGGGATGTTTCCACTAAAGGTAATTAGGTGCTTCAGAGCCTGTTACAGGGCTGGGAGATGAGGGCAGAGCTGTTGGTGACGCATGCGCTGGTACAAAGGAGAGCTGGAGACCACTATGACTTACATGCTGTTATCAGGAGCTTGTCGTCATGTGTTCACACACACACACACACACACACACACACACACACACACATACACACACACACACACACACACACACACACACACACACACACACACAAACACACACCCAGAGCTTGAATGGAGTGGCAACTACTCTTCTTCATGCAAAATTCTCTGCCATACGTGAACATCAAATCGAGGTTCAGTCTGGATGAAAATGCAGAAGGCAATTTCAGTTATAAAGGTGGCTTTACGTGTGGATTCTGGGCTCCACAGGTCAGGGAGCGTATGAAAGATCAGCAGCGCAACACCTGTGTGAGTCTCACCTGTGTAGTCTCCCTGTGTGAGAAGCACCCTGCGTGATCGAAGACTTTTGTCTTGAGTAGACACTGTACAAATCCAGTGCTGCTTACGTTATACGGATGTGTTCATTTATTTGCCTGTATCCATCATCAGAAAACATTAGCGAGAAATTGACATCACAGCACAAACAGCCTTGGCCAGAGTAAGCAGGTCCCTGAATTCACAATGTGAACAACATGTTACTCTGGGGACTTAACCCCAGAATCCAAAGATGAAAGATGACCATGGATTTTCATACATGAACATGCCAGAGCTGCCTGCTGGTGCACGGACAAGACAAGCCGGTGATAGCACTGGAAAAAAGATATGCTGATTTAACACCCAATTTGTAGAGACTTTGCTTTTGCATACTGAACAGCAGAATGGAGTATACAGTAGAGGAGTCAATTTGTTTGGAAAAAGTCCTTGAAGGAACTTGTAAAGCAAAAGATAGAAAGCAAAAGGGTATGAACATACTGAACATGCTTAGATATGGCTGGCACAAAGGTATACTGAAAAATAAAGTGCTTAGCCCAGCATACATCAGCACGTGTGGGTCAACTACAAAGGTTCAACTGCATTTGGTTCAACATAGAAGCAGTGGTTCAATGAGTCAATGAACACAGTGTTTTTTTTCCCCTTATGTCTAGGATTTAGTACCTCACATGTGACTTGCTGCTGCTGATGTGTGCAATAGAAATAGAATATATTATATATTCTATTTCAGACAGTCATTAAAGCATGTATGTTATCCCCGTGTATCCACTCTATTAAATCAAGTCTACTTTTAATGATATGAGTACCTGTTATGGCCAGCCCATGAAAAGAACATGGGGTCAGAGGGTATCCATCACATTGTCTTTGCCTCCGTTACATTCCATTATCTCATCAACTGACCATCACAGAGATGAGATAAGATAGGAAATACCTCATCTGTTATCATCCTGCTTAAAGTCTAAAAAATGTTACCCACTACACAGTATCACCACATTATATTTAAATATATACATATGTATACACACACACACACACACATATGCATTATTGTATTACAGCATATTGCTTGTTAGTACTAGAAACTATAATAAGCCACAATTTGTAGTTATAATTATCTCACTAACTTATAACTATCAAATGAATTATATTTTTAAAAACATTTTTCTTTCTTTTTTGAAGCATTTTGAACAAGGCAGACAGTAAAAATGTGCCACAAATTGGACTTGCTTCATACCCTGTCATTTTCACTCTGCAATATATCATTCTGTTGCCTGTGCCCCCTGATGAAGGTACATTGTGGATCATTATTGCCTTATAAAGACATGGTCAATATAAAAAGATATACACCTGTAATCTGTGACTGCCATGCCTCAATAACAAAATGTACTGAACCTCTCACAGTAATAAACAAAATTACAAGAGTGCTTGCAGCCCTACCAATCTGGTAACACAACCGGGCTCAATAAAGGATAAAAAGGGGGATGAAAAACATTCCCTCAAAACATATAATAAACACATCTAACATGCAGGCATCAATTGTCGTTTACTCCAGGTTACACAATGTTATTGGCACCAAACTTAGAAAATTCTAAGGTCTCCTTTGAAATGTATGATGCAGACAGTTTGAGAAGAACCCGGTGGTCGCTGGACCCAATGTTAGAATACATTGCTGTTTCCGTTCCCACTGCTTCCCAGTTTACATATGAGGCAGCTGCCAGGACTCAGCGAGACCAGGGGGTGTTTGTGCCGGGGGGTTGTGAGGGGGAGGGACCGGGTAGAGCATGCTCAGTTCGGTGCGCTGGATCGACATCGTTGGGATGGGAAAGGCAAGCCTTCCTCCCATGACCATACCCGTTTTACCCACGCTGGAGCTCAAGAAATGGGTCAGTGGAACACAACACACCAATATGAGGTGGAAAAAAAGGGGGGAGGGCAGGCAGTCACAGTGCCATCGTATCCAGGCTAAGACACCGGCGTGCACGTCTCCTTTCACAACAGAGACACCCACTGGACTGGAACAACAGGATTAAGTGGAGGGAAGAAAACATCTCCTGCCCACAGATTCTCTCATCCACAACCCCCCTTCCCCACAAACACATGCACACACACACACACACACACACACACACACACTCTCCCCTGTCCTGACCAGCCGGCACCCCCTCCCGTTCCTCCACACAAACGGTCACACTGGGAACTTTCACTGTCCCAGGGACAACAACGGATTCACTACCTTAACTGAAACCCTAGGTCTGCAAATAATATATACATGAAAATACAGAGATCAATAATTTACACTAACCTGAAAAGTAAAGAGCTTTTTTAATTAAGATCACACATCACCGGCATATAAAACACACAATAAAATAAAAGCCTTGCCTCTAATGAAATTCTACTTTATACAGACAGTTAAACAGGCAGATACATAAATACAGACATAAATATGCATGCATGTAATAAGCATTCAAATGTCATACATCTCTCTGAATGCAGAATTTAAAAAAAAATGCACAGAATTCTTGCTGAAAAAGAGTTTGCCACAGCTTAATTCGCTAGTAATGAACACATTCAAAGACTGTCTCTCTCGCTGTCTCCCTCTCCCCCCCTTCTTTTCTCTTTGCGAGCTCACGAAAGGGAGAGTTGCTAGACTACGAAGACCAGACACACACTTCCCCTCGTGGCAGCTACTTGTTACTCCAGCTGGCTACACCGCTGTGTAAGATCATGCAGTCTCCCCCTTACCTTTCATAGCTGAAATCACAAAATACATCATTGAGCTCCAGGTCCATAAGAGAAGACTGTCGGCAGTGCAAAGCCTTCACTGCTGTCTCAGCAGCAGCTGGCCAGCACAGCCTCCTTCTCTGCCTCAGTGCATGACCACATGAGAATCCATGTGACTGTGACATCATCCAAAGAGGCTGCCTGCTCCCCGCCCCCCAGGTTTTGAGTGGCGTAGCAGGCAGTCACTCGAGTGCTGGCTGGGAGGGCTCTGGCAAGGCACCTGGAGCACTTCCCACCGATTGCAGCACAAGAGTCTGTGAGTCTGGGTCCAGTGGACGCAGCACACTGTCACTATCTCGTCTTTCTTATCTCTGGCAGGAGAAGAGAGTCATAACAGCGGCTCTAGCTCTCTGCTCCTCTCGGAGGGAGACATATGTCAGAATGCCAGAAACGTAGCTAGAGAGAGAGAGAGAGGGAGAGAGAGAGAGAGACACCGAGAGTGAGAGAGTGTGTGTGTGTGAGAGAGAGAGAGAGAGAGAGAGGCAAGCACATGAGCAAGACACAGAGTAATAGTGAGCATGTGCATATTTATATTTGCCTGTGTCTTGCTGATACCTCTCTTTGCTCCTCCACCTGATAAATATTAATTATCAGACAGAAAAAGCCAAACTGTCTCCAGATATCTGAAGGACGTGTGTTGCTCCAGCGGCCCCCATGACACTGACAGGCTACAGTTCTCTTCAATCTTTTTTCCAAGCCTCTCCAATCACCACAGTGTGTGATCAGCTCACAGATCACAGAAAGTGTGGTGCATCATGGGAAGGTGAAGAAGAGTTAGCGAGGAAAGTATTTGGCTGATCCCTCCAACCCCACCGCACCTCTGAGATTAGCGAGGACACACATCCAAAGAGACACAAACACACACACACACGCATGCATGCACACACATAAACACGCACACATACACACACTCACACACACACTGTCTCTCTTTTTCTGTTTCCCCCACCACACACACACACAAAAACACACACACACACACACACACACACACACACACACACACACACACACACACACAGACTTGGTAAGCTGATCAGACCCTCACCACATCTGTCCTTCTCTGATGTATTATTCTGGACTTAGTGCAAGCCGGCTCTGGCAGAAGCAGGCTCCCTTTATGAATTTCCATTAATAAGCTGGAAAAGAGTGCGTCTGTGCTGCCATTGGCTTTGTTTTCGGTCATCTTCCATCCTTCCTTTTCCATTTCATGCGGTTAGCTGCTCTTTGGCTTTTTCATGTTTTCCTATCATTCCATTTTTGCTTTATAGATTTAAGTCTCTTTTTTTTTGCAGTGCCGGGGCTGTGCTGCCCAAGCTGCAGATCTTTTAAACTTCTTAGCCTCTGAGTGCATATTATCACCATCATTATGTCAACATTCATGCGGGGGTACTGTCAGGTAGGAAATAAATCAATAACTAAACACAAATTCAAGATTTTACTCCACCACGATTAATTATGCTGCTGCACGCACTGGACTCTAATAACATGAATCATGGTCTTGGCCCCAATGTAAAAATCAATCGAAATGTGTCATGGTGCAATAATCAATAAAAAATAAATAAATACGATGAAGTGTCTCCATATTTACAAATAGAGTGCACCTAAAGGTTTAATTAAACAATGTCCATTTTAAATGGACGTCATGACTTCATGTGCATGTTCCACAGTTATACTTCACTTTTAAAGCTCTTAAAGTGCACTTCTTTTCGCTGGTGCTCTGTTTTTTTTTTTACCCACAATGCTCTTGTTCTCTTCCTATGGCTTTTGCTCACAGCTCACAGAGGTGAAACCGTTAATTTCAGACCACAGTGGCAAGCCACCATAGGCTGCAGGTGTAATGCCGTGCAAGCCGTTTACCTCTCACTGACATACGCCAAGGAGTGCACGCTACTGCTGATTTTTGCGCACAGTACAAAATGTCTGTTTCAAAATCAACATTCCCTGGTGCCAGCGCAGACCTATCGTGACCTTTATTTTTTCAAATCCTCAGATGGGCTTTAGATAGAATAGGTTTAGTCTAACTGAAGATTATCTGAAAGAAGAAAAAAATGTGTATGTGTGTGTGAGGGAAAGGGAGGGGAGGGAGACAGTGAGATAGAGAAAGAGAGAATGAGATTGAGATGGTTTGGGAAATATAAAACTACTTCGTAACTTCCCTAAATGAACCCCCGTGATGGGTCCCACAAAGAGCCAGTGACCACATGGTGCCTGTGCTGGAATGAAAATGTGTTAACAGTGTGTGAACACTGAAATACACTGTGCAGGAGATACTGTGTGCTGTGACCATTCCTTACCTTCCCATTGTCTGAAGGTCGCTGGCAGTAAGAGACTGCACATCTTCAAACGCGGGGAACCAGAATGGGCTGAGCACACTGTAAGTACCCAAGAAAACATCTGCTGCCAGGACCACCGCCTGTCCACTTGGCCATCGGATTACCCTCCTGTGAGTATCACTCAGGTGGACAGTGCAGCGAGGACCACAAACCCCATTTCCAAAGATTTAAAAAAAAAAATACAATAACATTGTTATATCACTGGCAAAAAAAAAAAAAAATTCCAAACAGCACCTGTCAAATTCTGCTATGTATGTTTGATATATGAGGGGTTGTGCTGTACAGTGACTGATCCTCTACATGTGACTTATGAAAGAGGTCACATTGTGTGTAACTGTGTTTGCTTCTACATGCATGAACATGTATTGACAGGGCTTGTAAACCAGAGGCTGGTGGTCTGACTCCCTGGTGGGGGACACTGCTATTGTATCCTTGTATAAGGTACCTAACCTGAATTGCCTAAATATCCAGCTGTGCAAAGGGATGATGTAAAACCTGTGTGCTACATAAGTTGTTCTGGATAACGTAACGACTAATATAACAGTATAATGTAACAACTGTAATATAACAGTTGTTATATTAATATACAATTGTAATATAATGCAATTAATAATACTATTAAGCCAATGAGCAACTATCGTCCTGATGAATGAAAACAGTGACTTATAGTTCTGGCAGATATGATACCACATTTGGAATGGAAATTGGCATTACCATGAATACAAATGGAAAAAGAAGTACATGCAAAGAGCTACTCAGAAAGTACTGTGGCTATAAACTGCCTTATTGTGTATGTCTATGTGTGTAAGCAAGAACTAAATGTTGCCTCTTTTGGTGGGAAATTTTAAAATGACTTTTAAAAAAAATAGACTTTTACTGTGCCAATATGCACAAAATATTTTTTTTGATAATTAAAATATTTATATGGTATTAAAATTCATTTAAGGAAATTAATGACAGCAATGTAAAAAAAATCCTATTTTCTCAGTGAGAGGTGGACTTTTTGTCCTTTTTTCTCTGTTTAAACATGCTCACTTGTGGGTGTCAATAATAGGCATCATAGTCCGGAGGAATCATACAATGACACGAAAGCGTTTTAAGACCCCTCATGTCAAGAGAGACTGTAAAACAGGAGTCCGCTGAGAGTACCTACATCGCATAAATCACAACGTAGAGCCGCAGCAACACGCGGCCCCCTCAGATAAACAAAAAGCGAGTCAAGCATCTCTCGTACACCACCTTCAATTAATTACAACAAATGTATTTATTGTAAATAAACCCCGTGGGACGAGGAGTCGATTGAGAGGAGGACGCGGGCGCTGCGATGGGGCCCTGGGGAGCGGGAGAGAGGACCGGAGCTGATAATGGCCTCATTAGCAGCCTGTCAGTAACCCTCCCACGCGCTGGCGCAGGACGCCGAAAGACACACTTCAGTTCCCGCGCGCCGCGTCTGGGGCCGCCGCGCGCTTGCCCTCGAGAGCCGCATTATTCAACCGCCAGATAGATGCGTCTCTTTATTTTGTCTGTCTCCGTGTAATATGGCAGATATATTCCGGAGAGATGAGGATATCTGTAAAACCCGCCACGCTGCGCTGGGAATGGAGAACGACGGGGGCTTCTTGCGCTGGCAGCTTACTGTAAAAATGAATCGGGGGTGGGGGTCTGTGAACACCTGATGAAAACAATAGAGATCAATTTAATATAAATGCCATAAAAGCAGAGAGCGTAATATCAAATCGCAGTGGCTCCAGCCTATACAAGACAATCATAAACCAATTTAAAGCCATTTTAAGCAATTTCCTGAGGCTTCCTCTCGCATAAGACTTCAATAAATCAAGCAGACAACACCAGGTATATCTTTTTTTTCCCAAGGAAAACAGGAGGAAGGTAAAATAAAGAGCTTTTAAAAGAATTTTCCAATAGTTGCTACATACACAGCCTCTATTTGTTGTAAACAATCAGACATTGGATCCCACGCTTGCAAAACTGCTCTACTAGTGACACTGCTACTACTACTTTTGCTGATACTACAACATTAATAACAATACCAATAACCAATAACCACCAACAATACTAGCAACAACAACAACATCAACAACAACAACAATAATAATAATAATAATCAGCAAGTCAGTCAGTATGTAGTAGCTGCATCAGTGGGGCCAGGGTTCAAAGTTGCCACGCCACAGAGAAAAAGCTCTGACTGTGCCACTAACACAGAAAGACTGACAGTCTGAACGGCACTGCGCCCCATTAATAACTGCCCAGCTGTTTCCAAATGTGTCGCCCCAGGGCAGATCAAACCAGGAGACACATTTACACAGCAACCGAGGGAAAAACGATGGCAGAAAACATGAAAGACAATTCCGTTTACGAGTTACAAACATGAGCTGGTCTGCCACTGGCCCTAAAAGGAAAAACACAGCAGCATGCTGAGCTCTGAGAAACATGAGACCTGCACCTCCAACAGCAAGCATATACCTGTCTGAGCCAAGCAATGTGCATAGACATTGCTGTGTATGCATAGTCGTACGTATAGTTGCTTGAAAGTTGCTGTTGTGTGTGTGTGTGTGTGTGTGTGTGTGTGTGTGTGCTAGTTTCACTTTGGCGTCCTCCTCAACTTCAAGCTGATATAATTTTCCATTGTGTAAGAAATGGATCAAGAAACAAATAAAGCTAGTGCCTGTTTTGGAACCACCCAAATACAGCAGACTATATTTGGTCCAGAATTTTACCAATGGTCTCAAGAACCACTGGTCTCACTAATCAATCAAACAATGACAATCTACCTAAAAGGCATTCTAATTGCTATTTGATTTCACTTCAGAGATATTGGGCCTAGACCATGCCTATAGTGCTCTGTCCCTGTAGTTTAATCAGACTGACAGTGTGCATACACTTCCTGACCAAAAGCTCAGTCAACCCCTAGCAGATTGAATAATTCACAACCCAGTATCTCCAATCAAGGGCATCTTTTAATTAGTTCACTTACAAGATTACTGCGCTACAGCACAGCCCTGCCAGAGGACCCTGGAGGAAGTGTAAAAAGGAAAAAAAAAAAAACTAAAGAAAGCAGAAGCAATGGGCCAGATTCAAGAGTCAGGTTCAAAGACCTCTCCATAGGGTTTGATAGATAAAATGCCTACATAATTAATAGGTTTTAAGAAAGTTATATTCAGATATCTGTCCTTAACCTCTCTAAAACAGCTGTCCCTAATGAAAGGTAGATCGCTCAAGGTATATGATGGAGAGATTAGCCTGGAAACAATTTGAAAAGCAGCAAACTCCTCTTATGAATCCTGTAATTGAAAACACAAGTTTCCCTTTGGGGCTATTTGGTTGTTGTTGTGGTCACTGTTGTTACTGTCTTGTTAGATTTAATAGAGTTGGAGTGTCAGGGCAATTGCATTGTCTCTGGGCAGTTGCTTTGTAGATTAAAAGGAGGAAGGCAAATGTGTGTCTCTCAGATGTACAACATGATATGAATCTCTGAGGAACACAAGGGTATACAATCTACTCTAATTATATGAGGAAAGATCAAAACAGTTTTTAGAGAATGCAACAACCAATGATTTAAAACAATGTCAGATTTTTCAACAAGCCACACACAATAAATGTGCATAGATCAAATCACATAAACATACACCATTAATGGCATTACAGGGCCGGGCACAGGCCTTTATATAAGCTCGATACACCAATCAATGCTTTGAGATCAAAACAAAAATTCCCACCATATCGTCTGGTGCTTATTTATTGAATTTTGCAATTCCGCATGCATGGCTTCACACTCATTCACAGCAATCTGTCCTCAACAATGTATGGCCTCAGAGGAGAGGATAGGAGCCGGGAAACAAGACAGCCAGCTTTGCAAAGACTATCCACTCAGACCGTGCAAGAGGCTTAGCTGGACTCACAGAGAGATGCTCTTGTGAAACAGAACCATCTGAATTCTAATTAACTGCCACCCCACCCCCCCCCCCTTTAACCGACAATCTGATACATCATTCAGAGAAACAACATGATTAGGGGGCCTGCCACAAGGCTACATGCTTTGAATGAAATAGGGCGGGTCATTTTCACTGTAATAATTACAGTCATAATAACCAGGTACGAACGATTGATAATGTGGTTGCTTATTACTCACGCAGCGTGTCTGTACTTGCCCAGTCTTTTGTTGGGGGCGGGACGTGATTACATTTTTTGTTTTGACTCTGGTAAGAGTCACGTCTGCTGCTGAAAAGGGCAACGGGAGACTGTGGCCTTTTGCAGGAAGTTAATAAATGATCTTCATTACTGTAGAGCATGCAAGGTAAGGCCCCCTATAGCTTGTGATGCATTGCCCAACATGAATCCTACACACTCTCTCCTCCAACTTTGCCACTACGGCTCCATGTCAGAAGTAATGGAAGAAAGTAGTATGCAAACCAAAAAATAGTTAACCTGGCTTCAGCTGAATAAGTGAGGAGAACTCCAGTTACATAAGTTTATTAATATCTGTATTTACATTTGAGAGAATGAACATGTTGGAAAGGTAGGCCATTGTTTGAGTCATGCCTATGTCACACCAAGAAGAAGCCATCCCAGGAGCGCAAAAAAAAGAGAGGGGGAAAAAAAGTTGATGTTGACTTGGTGAAATATTTGCCAGTATTCCTCAGCCTTATAAAGAGAGAAAGCACTTCAATGAGAGGGAAAATTGTTTTCTTCATATGTTTGAGGTGAGACACAGAGGAGAATACTTATTTACACTACCCTCAGGTCTCACAGCTGCACCAATCAATAACGGAACACAAATTCCTTCTTCTGCCGTACCGGCGCAAAGATCACTTCTCAGCTGAGCGAGGCCCACTTTGATTTACAGAGCTTTTAAGTCCTCCTTTGTTAAATTAAGTTTGAACAGAATCCCGGAGTGGCTTACCCGTTATCCCTCAGTATATTACGGTCATTATTAACACCAGGCCTGTCAGAGAGTGAAATAACTTTTCCGGGATCTTTGTGCTATAAAAAAACACCCGTCTCACCACGGGGAGTACCTTCTGCGCAAGATTGAGGGGGATCTTCAGGCTATCCAACACACACACGCACACAGGCACGCACGCTCTCTCCGTCTCGCTCTCTCTCCTCCTTTGCCGTGGCCCGGGCCGCCACGCGTTTTTTTTTTTTCCGCGATGCCAGTCGGAACCCTTTCGGCGTGCTCTGCACTCGTTTAGTCTTGACTTATGAGGATGCCATTATCTCGGCGCGGCGATTCATCACGCGCGCCGCTCCTCCCGCTTCCGTCTCGCATTTGTAACGCCGGTCCACCGAGGAGGAGACCTGTCAGAACTTTGTTTCCCGAAAACCTTTTGCACAAGGTAGGTCAGCGGGAGGCTTTGATACTTGGCCCACTTTTAGTCTTTCACGGCACCTTTAAGTTCGCTCCGGCTGAAGGTGCGCAAGGACAGAGAAATCTGATCGAGAATGCCGGCAATAACATAATGTTGGAAAATTACTTCAGAAATTTCTTCCGTGAAAAAAACATCAAAGATATGGCCTCATACACCTTACACTTTACATTTTAAAGCTTTTCTTGTTTATAGGAACATACACTGTAATACTGTGTTACTTCAACTAGAGAATCATCGCTGACCCCTACTTCTTCAGCAATACTGAGTCCTACCCACAATACTACAACTAAATCACGTATCTGCTAACAGAAATGAACCAAATCTTTCTAATACCAGGTAGCACAAAAAAAGCAGTGAATATACTCTGTGACTTCAGTATGTGATGTATGAGGTGAGTAGTGTAAAACATTTTTGGAATTGTAATGTTTAGCCCAATCATGGCATGTAATAAGGTGCTTTACTACGATATAACATCAGTCCAATTTTTTGGGCTATTCCTATACTGTATATTTTGTACCTAATAATAAAAGCAAAACTAAACGGATTGCTGTCACACATTATCTGCTCCAATCCATTAGAAAAAAAAGTGAAACATCAAAGCATGCAGACGGAACCAGCGACCAGCGCCAGTCAATGCTGTGAGGCTTGCCCTGATCTGGTTCCTGTATCTCTGCCTCTGAGCATAAACACAGAACCGCCAGCTCCGAGGTCTCCTGGCCCACCGCAAACACTCAGCACGGTCGCCCCGTGTATTCCGCTGCCCTTCACAAATTCACCCCCTTGCGCTCGCCCGGAGCGCCAACGCTCAAAGCGCCGACAACAAAGGAGGGATGAATACATCAACCGGGGGGAGCTTGGGAACTCTTTACCGACGGCGCTGGCGAGCAGGACGGCCCCTAGCTATTCCAGCTACTGAGACCTCCGGGCGCCCCCAGCTTGACAGGCCCTTACAAAAAGCCCCATGCGCTTCCCCCGGAGCACCAGATCATCTGCCCCCCACCCTCTCTTCCTCCCCTTCTCTCCACCTCAACCTCCCCCTTTCGCTCTCTTTCCATCTCCAGTCCATCTACAACTCCCACAGTAAGTGTAAATTAACATAACCACATAATAATATTGTATGTAGCAAGGAAACTGTGGTAGGGTTTCTGAGATCAGATGACAGAGAATAGCTTATAATTATTTCAGACAAGTTAGGCTACAGGCCCACTGTGTTGTAGCCATTCTGTTGTGCAGATTGTGTGGTGCAGTACTGAAAAAGCCTGGTAAGTGTATTACATGACATGATGTTATAATTTCTGTCTTCCATACAATCCCATTTTGTGCATTGTCAAAATACTGCACTTCAGAAAGTAATTTACTCAGAAATTCAGTGTACAACATTATTGAAAATAAGAGTAATCAGAGCCTGCTTACAGTCTTGAATTGTTTATCCCCATTCTAGGAAATGTTATGTGGCCCACGTTTTTCAAAACATAAACATTCTTCAACATTAATACAAGAAAAAAAAACAGTAAGCATTGATCTTGTCCATTTTATATTGTGTTGTATATATTTGTAAAATGAGGTTTTCTTGATTCAATTAAGAAAATTAAGTTTTTAATTTCTTGAAATGAGATAAAAACTCAAAAAAAGCAATCCATATTCTCCTTCTGAGAAATAATCTTAGATTTTTTTTTTCAGAAAACAACTGGCCATAAATAAGTTCTACATTTTTTGCAGAAATACTAATAAAACATCTTTTGTCACAAACATCTTCACAGAAAACACCAAAAACAGGAACATCAGCAAAAGTAAAACAGGAAAATAACAATTCTAGCATATTACATGCAGAGTCAGAGTGAGATTTCCCCCAACATTTGCCAGATTTGTCATCTCAGGGTAACTGCAGTGAGTGAATACCATCATGCAATCCAAAAACAGAGATGTGTGAAAATTGTATCTAACACCTCAATTAACAGTCAATCGCCAAGTCCAGAATAGCAGATGAAACCACCATTTATGCATGATTTTTAAAATATAAGTAATATAATTTTAAGGCCCTACTCACACGAGCCCATTTTCACATGAGTTTCACATGAGAAAAGTGGCCATCTGTAAGCAAAACATACAATCACATGATAACACTGCTCACTTTCCTCTGTATTGACTTTGATCCAGTAATCCAACACAACATCACACCACATCTCATTCTTTCATACCTCTGGAACATACAGTAAAATCACATGGAGCTGAAATACAGAGATTACTCATTCTCTGAGCAACAAAACACCAACCAGGTGGCAGGAAATCTTTCACACTTGAGGGAAGTGCAAAAGGAATGAAAGAATATGGTACAAATATTGTGTTGTTTTTACTTAAAAGAACTCTGTTGATTCTTGAAAAAGCTGATGAACAAATGCAGAACTTCAGGCTTGAAATGGAAGAGCTATGGCTTTTGAATGGCAGAACTAGTTTTCCTGTTTTAGTGGGATACACATATTCAGAGGGTAGCAGAAGATGAGCTCCAATGCAACTTTAATACATACTGCCCACAGTGGCTGAATAGGCTTATGGTCAACTCCTTTTACACAGTAGCCTCAATGTGTGTAATAGGCATGTGTCTGTGGACCCATGCCTTCATTTCACAGTTGAATATTGTAAAAATTCACCTCGCCTTTTTATTGCCAAGTAATATTATGGATGATAATATTATCAGTGTTTTAATACCGACAACTTTGCCCGTGTAGGCACAGCAGCTAAAGTGAGACATCAGACACAAAAAGGCAATGATAAAACATACCACCTTTACAGCTACATTCTTTGAGATGTCGTATGTCACATAGAAACATCATTTTGTCATGTAACATGGGAAACAAACAAACACACAGGAACCATGCTATTTCTGTTGCTTGTTTAGGGCTTCAGACAAAATGTAGACATTGATCCCTGATGAAGTTAATCACGTAAAGCTGCTAAAGAATGAGAAATAATCCAAAAACTAAATATTTTTAATAATCAATAATCATGGGGAAAATATAATAATAATAATAATAATAATAATAATAATAATAATAATAATTTCAGATTGTTAATAGAAATCTATCATCAGCCCATCAGGAACACAGAGAGTATCCATAACATGGCAAACAAAACTGAAAAAAAAAACTGATTAAAATAATACAGAACAGTAATTTATTTAAAACTTGATACCCCAGTGAAGTACATGGAGTATGTTTGCTTTAATTAATACAACAAGCCTGCCTTGAAAATAAACACGAAGACAAATTTCAGCCAGCAGAGGTGCCTTTAGTCACAAAAACAAACACAACTGCACCGATTAAAAGTGTTCACACAAGAGCTCTAATGACTAACATCAGGTGAGAGATGAAGGTGATCTTTCAAGTGAGCCAAGCTCTAGACAAGCTCCACCTCATTAGGGGAAGTTGCCACTTAATCACACCGGACGCCAATTTAGCCACACGCTAATTACGCTGGAGGAGCTTTCAACAGGAACCACGAACGTGTAAAAAAAGAGGTGTAGATGGAGACATACCACAGAGAAAAGCGCCTCTCCCCCTCTGCCTGCATTTTTTTTTTCCTAGAGATCTGCAGCAGACGTGATGCTGCATCTGATCTCCTCTTTGATGTTACAGACTCTACAATGCTGAGGTGTGTAAATGTGCGCACACATTATCCTTACACTCTTAACAGCGGCAACGCCAACAATAAAATAGTGTGTGCCTCTTTTTTCCCCCCATGCTCTCTGGTGGTGTTTGGGAACTATTTCCTGGTGCCACCTAAAGCAAGGAACTTGCCCGTCTAGCTTCACTGACAGGGAGGGACACAGCATTGTCTGACTCCATTCATGGCAGATTATTAGACTCGACTGTGCAGAAATGGTGGAGTATGCACTTCCTTTGTGAGACAGGCATGCACCCCTGTGCTAAATCATGTGTCATGGTCATGGCATAATTATGAGCTTTATAGGGTACAAAGAAATATGAAAAACAGAGAGAAAGAAGGAAAGAGAATATGAGGGAGAGAAGGTAAGAAGATGGGGAGAAAGAGGAGGAGGAGAGAGAATGAGTCTTTTTTCTTTGGAATTACTAATTACCATCTTTGTGTCTCTGTGCCCTTACAGAAGGGACTCATGCGCTGTGTACCTAAAACATCACATGGCTTCACCCCTTGCTCAAAGTCGTTGACTCTGGGCTGGATTATCAGCCTGGTCACATAATGGTCTTACGGAGTAACAGAGCACAGACTGCATTTTACAGGCCCAGTCTCCCGGCCCAGTCTGTACTCTGCAGGACATATCCATTCACATTCAGCTTTCACTTACAATAATCATGCAGTAGTCAGAAGACAACTATTGTCATTTTCAAATGGTTTACATCCAGAATTTGCTGACAATTCAATGCTCTAACATGGCTCCTGTACTCAAACACATTTTCATTGTGTGAACGTGATATACCCTGTGTGTGTGTGTGTGTGAGAGAGATATACCCTGTGTATGTGTGTGTGTGTGTGTGTGTGTGTGTGTGTGTGTGTGTGTGTGTGTGTGTGTTGAACTCTTCTCTCAGTCTTAGTTGCTGACATTTAGGGAAATCAGCTCTCACATTCAAAGTGACATATCACTTTCGAAATTTATTAATCAAGTTGCGTTGTTAATTATATAACTAATTATGTAAACCATACACAATGATTGTTGTTACTTTAGACTTGTTAACTCTCATAAAGAGACAATGCAATTGTTCATGTAGAGGACATCACTGGTCTTAGGAGTTACCTTAATAACATGACCAAACACATCTCCTGCACACTGGCAAAGGTGTATTCTAAACAGTAGCCCAGTTCTCTGTGAATATAATAACAATTATTTGTATAAGTAGATTATGGGAGCAGTGTTGAATATTAAATATTTAATAGAGATTTCAATCATCTGTCACACTTTCAAAATCAGATGAGCGGAGTGTTATTGTACTGCTAACAGCCCAAGCATGGGAGAAAGGGTGAGAGCAGGTAAGCCCTCCACTACAGAGAGGAAGATAACCAAGGAGTGAAGCAGGTGCCATTACGGCAAACACCTGAAACCCCTCTCAGACAGTGTTATTCAGAATATTATCTGGAGGTGCTCACTGACCTCCGTTTTTTGTTGAGCTAGATGAATCAAACGCACCGTCCGGTGCTGACATCAATATCCTGTCTTTTGTTTGACACAAGCACAGCCCGGGAAAGTGATGAAGCGTAGAAAAACTCGGGAGTGACAGTGCGTGTGCAAGGCCGCCCCATCCAACCGCATGATGAGTATCCCATCTGCACCTCCTCAGCCCCCTTCCCCTACCCCACCCCTCACACACACACACACACACACACACACACACACAAGTAAGGCGACCAGTCTGTACAGGAAGTCTACTAGAACAGATCGGTCGTTTTTTAGCAGCCTCATGAAAGCACAGCGTCCTTGTCCACATCGCCTGCTTGTGTTCCCTGGCGTGACAAACGCTTCACAACAAGGGACTCTCAATTGTGTGAGGATGCAGACGGCCCGAGGACTGAAAAGCTGACAGAGCCCTTCACTGCTCGCAGAAGTCAGTGCTGAGCAGGAAGCCTGCATCAGGACAAATGCCGTGCAGCGTACGGAAGACATTCTAGACATCACAACAACATGACAAAACCACGTGATTTACAGCAAGCTGAACATTTTCCAAAAAGAAGACAGTAAAACGCAGTACAAATAAGTGCTTGGCAGGGGTTTACATAGTTATTGTTGTGGCGATGATGGTGATGATGATGATTATTTGAGGTTGAAACGAATGCTTTCTACCAAGATTGGTTTGGTCAGGGAGCCACTTAGCATCATCAGCAGCCAAAGGCCTGACTTGCCAAAAATGTCTGCCATGTAGTTATTTTCAATTAACTGTTCCTTCACGAGCTACACAAGGTCTCAGCATTAGTTTGTGTTGCATACACCGTCCTGTGTTGTGTTCTGAGTTTGACAGCACTATTCAATGGGGCAATTGCCTTTTAATTGTCATGTTGTCAAACTTTCGTTAACTGCACTCATTTGTTCTGTCACCGCACAGGGGCAGTGAAAGATGGTGACTGTCACCACTTCACACTGACAGGACCTTGCCATTTCAGGGGAAAGATAAACACAACGGTCACCCGACAGAACAAAATATGCAAAGCAGCTTTTTCCCCCCACACAATTAAAATGTAGCAACGGCAATTTCCACAAGAAAAAAAAAGCCAGGCTCAACATTTCATTGTTGGTGAAAAATGAGGTCCTGCCATATTGTCTGAGGGAGGAAGAAAGGGCTCTTAGTTTGGTTTATCCAGAGTATGACAAATACAGAGTTCTTTTGATGCTTTTCATAACTGACCCTCCACATGCATCACTGTTGTGATTATTCTGACCCATTTCCCAAAGAAGATGGCAGTTTCTTACGGATTAAAACCAAAACACCGAAACAGGAAATATTCTTTTCACGAAAGCAAACAAAGGAACAAGGAAGAAACATTTTATCGATAAAATCTGAATGTGGCCCAATTTCAGCTAAGTGGTGCTACAGTAAGTGTAATTTGAGGCTCAGGACAAATTTGTGTTTGTGTTTTCTGGCACATGCTGTAAAGCATAAGGCTTTAGGAAAGAATGCCCATGAAATTATGCTTCCATGCCTTTTAGAGACACTTCCCGAAGATTCTGTGAATTGATTTTTTTTTTTTAGCCAACACTTCAGATGTCTTTATATTTACTTTGGATATTGGCTACAAGAGGATATAAATGTTTTATTAACATGCTATTAAAGTTGCATTAACCATTCAAGCAGTGGTGAGATCCACAGAACAATTCCATAGAACACTACCAATTGTATGTTGCTTTTCAAAATCTACTGTATGTTTAAAATGTAGCCAGATGTCATTTAATTCCTTTGTCCTTACTTCTTAACTATGACATTCATAATAATCTAGCTTTTACTGTCGTCCACACCAGACTATTGATGTATTGTGGTTTGTCGTAGTAGCTGTGGTAAGCTTGATACCACCTGAATTGCCTGTAGAGTTGCTGTTCTCCCTGGAATATCACCGTTCAATCCATAACCTCCCACACCCTTTTCTGTTCACAATCGAGCTGTGTGAACTTCATTAGCTGCAGAAGCTAACAATACACTTTATGAACTCCCCATAAGAGTACAACTGGCAAGTCCCCACTGTACTGAATCGAGACAATAACACGATTAAGCACCTTCACACCAGCTCTGAGTAAATAACTACATACAGAAGGCATTTATTGCCACAGGCTATTTCACAGGAATGTGTCTGTTGCCAAGTGAAATGAAACAGCAACAGGGACACATTATGCCTGTTAAATTGGCAGTATACAGAATGATTAACGCTCATAAATCCTTACAAGGTTAGATTGCCCACAAACATGCCAGCCCCATTTCTCCTGTAATGATCTCATTCAGCCGATAAATTGGAGCGAGTTATGAAATAATTCTCTAACACTAAAGATAAAAAAAAATGTTTAATCCCATCCCCCACGTTTCACCACTTCACAACATTTCACGTCTCAATCAGGTGACTCAGTCCACCACAGGCATTTCTACAGCTATTATGAGGGACAGCTATTCAATATACAGGTATTTTTAAAGGGGTTCCAGGAACATGGCCAAGAGTGTCTTTCTATTTATTTTCATGTTAAATGTAATCCTTTTTTCAGGTCAGTTCCAGGTTCTGTTCACAAAGAAGACAGATGGGTTCTGAGGCTCGGTCTTGCTCCCAGACGGCCCCAGGAGTCTGAGCAGAGCTCTGGTTCATGAAAGTCGGACCTGGATCGATGCACCCCCTTCCCCCCACCTCTCCTGCCCCGGATGGCCTCTTCTGGGACACACAGAAGCCTCTCCACTGATGCCTGCAGCTGCCACTTCTTTTCCAGCACGTTTCCAACACAAACAAACAAATAGTCCACAGGCTCAATATGTGTCATCTGTCTAAGAACGGGCCTTCAGAACAGAGATGCACTGCACCGGGCCAACACCCGCTGGAGGCCATCACAAATTATAGATTATTATAGACTGGAAATAGATGTTCACAATGCTTACATGAACCACTAAGTAAAACCAGCCTTGTCAATCACATCCCTCCAGAGCAGTGACACGCAGGAGGCAGTAGGCATTTTTTGATCAATGCTATGCATATACAGCATGGATTCCTTGATGTTTACTGTATGTTTATTTGGTGATGCAGTGGGCTCTGTGAAAAAAGGAGCCATCCACTTTATATAAAGATCAGTGTCTCTGCATGGTATCCATATAGTGTGGGTCCATAATAATAAAAAGTTAAAAAGCCCAACGTCACAATAACAACACGCCAGCACCACAGACCACAAGCAAGTCACACTGGGGTCTGTTCTGTTTCTAATGATAATCCAAAGCCAGTTAATGGCACAACTACAGTCTGTAGGTAATATTCAAAAGAGATGGTTGGAACCTACAGTAAAATATGTTTGGATGGGGGGCAGAGGGGTTTCATAAATGATCATTTCAAAAACTATTCAGTTCATTACAATTCAATCTTGTTTAGATGTTTCTTACTTATTTCTCCTCAACATGGATTTGTTTAGGTCAAAGACTTTGTGTTATTGAGGTTGAGGAGAGCTTTTGAGAGACCCTTTCTGTTCTGTTTTCTACAATTTTAAGGTTTTCTTAATCAAAAACATGTATTTGTACAATTTGGAGGACTTTCTAAGCAAAAAGTTTTTGTCAAGTACAAGCGAAGAGGAAAGAATTGCAGAACATCACAAAAAGACATCATGTCAAATGTGTTTTTGGTAGCAGTCACCAACAAGCCACTGCCAGATGGTTTGGCTCTTTACATTAAATTATTGCCATTTTACAGATATTCTTATACAGAGAGAATTACATTTTATGTACATTGCAATTTTACCAACTTATACAGCTGGTTATTTACTGAGACAATTGTGAGTTAAGTACCTTGACCAAGGGTACAACTAGGCTTGGTGCCAGGAGAAAATACAGAGGGGTGCAACTGCAATCCACAGGGGTGCACAAAAAGTCATGAATACTACATAGACATCGGGATATAAAGAGACAACTGGGGGTGCAATGCACCCCTAAGCACCCCCATAGAACCAAGACTAGGTACAATGACAGATCCCTGGGGGGGGAATCAAACCCGAAAGCTTTGGGTTACAAGCCCTGCTCCTTACCACTGCACCACACTGCTGCCCAGAAAGTGGAAAGGAGATCTCTGATGGCACTAACTTCACATGTAGCAAGGTGAGTTTGCAGCCAATCAATTTTTTTCCTTCCAACTCACAAACTGAAATGAAAAAAAAAAAAACCTTGGAGATGATATCTGAGTGGAATTCAGCAGGTAGAAACTGCATTCCAACCAATTTACATGGCAATTACTGAATCTCACTTTATTTTATGTTAAAGGAAAGCATATGGGACAGGTAAATTTTTACATCCAAATATTTCCAGCCATCAAATAACCTGTGTTGTCCATTTTGATATACAGTGCAATACTATTTCCCATCCCGCTTGCTTGTAGAATAGAACCAGTGTTTCTGTCAGCAGCTGGCAGAAACACTGACTCCGTAAATGGTTTGATTCAAACCAGAGGGTCAGAAGAATTTACCATCCTAAATGAAGAATGCTTAAGGTGTGTTTCCATCCTGATGGTAGATATGAGCACTGGAGGATTTCTTTCTTCGGCAAACACTGCGTGTGTTAACATCATATTTCTGGTGGCTGGGGGGTATCCCAGTACTGAACTGGCAAGAACATGAGGGAACGTGGGGCAGCAGTGGTTAATGAGCAGGACTTGTAACCGAAAGGTTGCAGGTTCAATTCCCTGCTGGAGCACTGCTGCTGTACCCTTGGTCAAGGTACTTAACCCAGAATTACCTCAGTAAATATCCAGCTGTATAAATGGATAACATTGTAAAAAAACTGTAACTGATGTAAGTCGCTCTGGATAAGAGTGTCTGCCAAATGCCAGTAATGTGATGAATTGTTTTAACTCCCGGAACCTGAAAGCTGTGGCCTTATAAGTTTACCTTATTCTCCGCTGAATAACTTTGTCACTTTTCGATGAAGAAACTTTCTGTTTATCTTGCCATGTACAGGAGGCTTGTCACTGTCATTGTGTCAAATTTATAATTAGAAAATGTAAAACGGTCTCTGCAATAGCTGTATAAATTCTGCCTATATCTTTGAATCACCAGCGGTCCTCTCGTTTACTTCAAAAGGAACTCCAATTCATCTCCATTCTATAACTTAATTTCAGGATGTAGAAAAAAAATTTGAGGGTGGTATGTGGATCTTACATGGTCTTACATGGGTCTTATGAAGACATAATCTCTACCTATTGATAGCTGCAGTTTCTTCAGAAATGTGTCTCTCTCAGCTTAACTGAGCACTGACACAAAAAGATAAAATTCACTCATTATTGAAAGCCATATTTTATTGGCAATATAATTGAAATATGAAGTGATTTATTATTACATCTAGTATACATTTGTATATTTTTGTTTTGCATTGTTTTGATAACATTATTAATGAAAATAGTTACCTATTGATGCAATTTACAGCTGTTTGGCATTTATTTTATATCAGTTTTTATTTTGTATTGTATACAGTCTAGAAAATCTATACTATCAGTATCTGTAGAGATAAATGAGATGACACATTTTATTTTGGAGGGGCAATCAATCAAATTTTATTTGACATTTTTTTATAAGCTAGACATTTTTATAAGCTAGATTGTCACAAAGTGTTGTTAGTAAACATTCAAGTAAACACTTTTTTCAACAAGCAAAAATTATTGTACCTTTTATCAAATTCCTCCAATCATGGACAGAGCTGCTGGTGGTATTTTACAGTAGACAAATTCGTTCTTAACAAAATCATATGGTGCGTGTGGATAGTTATGACACATCTTGAGTAATCTGCCTAAAACCAAACACGGTCCAAACCTAATTAAATATCAAAAAGCAAGGCAGTGCTCATGGGATGAACTCGCTTCTATGGCAACTTCCAACCATCTCACCAGACTCATCATTATTGCCATGATGTTTCAGTGACGGACCTATCAGAACCAGAGTGGTATGAAAGCATTGTTTCTGAGATTTATTCAAATTCAAGTGCACACAATTGGGTATTTGTGGGGTAAAATATTTGATTTAGATTTTTTTCTTTAACAATTTGGTAGCAAATGTGATATAATTTGTTGTGAAAAATAATGTTATGTAATGTTTATTCAATAAAGAATACAAATGCATCAAGAAAAGCTGGTACGGGCAAGAAAGACATACAGGGTGTCGTGAGAGATGCAACATAAAATGCCTACAATGGTCCTGTATGTAAGTTTCACACAGTCATGTTTATTGTTGTGTGCTGCAAACTGAGAGTAATCAAAGCTATAGTCCTCACGAACATGAACAAGTAGGCCCTAAACAGACCTGGTACCCATTTGGTTTTACTGTATCAGTAAATAAAAAGTAAATCTTAAAATATGTCATAATGTTGGTGATAAAATAACTATTTTTTCAGAAGTGTTCCATTTTTACATAATTACATGACAGCACACAATAATTAAATAAAGAAAAAAAGTAAGTAAATGGTGCAAATGCATGACAGGATCATGACAAAGATATTGCAAATGCATACTAGAACATGTAACATGTACATGTTATTCAAGAAAAGAGCTTTTTATCATGCTCTGTGACAATGTTCTGATGCTGATAATTATCTTTCAAGCGTCAACTACTTATCCAAAAAGGAGATATTATGAGAATTCTGATTTCAAGAAGAAGCTCAAAAACAAGATTAACTACAGGTAATCACTGACTAGATCTTTCCTCTGAAACAGAGACAGACAAAGCTAGACACGCTTTATCACGGTTTTGCTTCTGAACGGTTCTTAACTACCAAAACTGCAAGAACCACCACAATATTTCTGTCTGATGACTGGAGATTAATGAGTACAGCATGCTGTTCATTTGCACAGTGCACCTACTTAGGTCTTCTTTCTACAGTGACAAAATGAACTGCTTCCATAATCTTAACTACAGAAAAAGTCCACTACTTTTGTAAAAATCACCAATTATATGGTGACACTCTAAAAGAAAACAAAAATGTATTGTACCTTTCTGATAGGGTTTGTTAAATAATCAGATAAAAACTCGATCTATTCATTGCTTCTGAGAATTGTGACACGCCTGCCACAGTGGTTGACACTTCCTGAGAACATGGTTCATGATTAATGTAACAGATGGAAATGACTGGTTAGAAGTGAATGACAACTCATAAAGGATGACAAAAGATATCATTAGTATCTTGCATCTTGCAGTAGTTTATTAAGTTACACAATTACTCAAATGTATTTGCTTACTGTTGGAAAGATATTTGTTCATAAATCAACCCTGAAATGTTCTTCAATGGAATATAGTTGTCAAACAGTTTTTGGAGTGTTATGTTTTTATACTAACACCACATAAACATAAAGCCCATGAAGTTGAGAAAGTTAAAATGTAACATGAAATCTTATATGTGCTTAGTGAGGAATTACAGCTTGTGGTAAGGGGAATATGGCTCTTGGAACCACTCCTAACATTACAGCGGGTTTTCAAAAACCACTGCTTTACAAGTTCACATTTCACTATTATTATTTCTATGTTTTTCTTAGCCAATGTACTTAACCAGGGAAGTTTCTACACATTCCCTTTTACATGTTTATCATTTATACAGCTGGATAGTCACTGAAACAATTCAAGCTGAGTACTTTGCTCAAGGGCACCACAGTAGGGCCAGGGCCCCACCCAAGGACTCCAACCCTTAACCGAGTGACTCCAGCTCCCTAGCCACTATGCCTCTCTCCTGTGGATAGAAAAAGTAGGAAAAAGCCGGATGAATTATTTTCACAGAATGCTTCACCCAATTAACTTTCACCCAAAAACACGATCTGAGATCTGTCAGAGTACAGCCGCCCTTGTCATTTATACTGAACGGAGCAGCATGGCTGTTCGGGAAGCTCAATCAATCATCTGGAAGCAGAGTGGGGGCAATGAGGCACGCACGTGCTCCTAACCACCTATCCCCGCTCCAGGAATGATCTCTGGCCTGGTTCGGGTGGATCCAACTGGAGCACCACTCAGAAACCTGGCCCAGATCCATCACAGTCTCACAGCATTACTGGAGCTAACCACACATGTGGGCAGCAGAATGGTGTAGTGGCTACGGTTCAAACTCTCTACCATTAAATTTTCTCAGTAAATACACAGCTGTATAAATAGATGATATGTGTAAAAGTATGTATTATTTAGATAATTGTGCCTGTTAAGCAAAATAATTTAAATTAAATTATTCATACCTCAGTAAAATAACTCTTCCTCTTGTATCGTGTTGTTTGAACTTTCTGACTTTCCACAGAAAATACAAAACAAAGCCAAACAAAACAAAAAACATCTCTTGACCTAAGATTGGAGTCCCATCCTATCTGTTTGTCTCTTAAATGAGACCATTTCTGTAAGAAATTCAAGGTTTACTTTGATTTTCTGACACCATGCATTTGCATTTCCAAGCTTGTTATAATTTGAATAAAACAGTGCAGTCAAGTCCCCTCCTGTGGCTTTGAACTCACACTCCTCCAACATGTACTTTCAATTCCCTTCCTTTCCCAAAGAAAGTCAGAGTACATAGGTGTATATGAAGCCACAGCAAGGCACTCCTTAAAAACATCATCATGTGGATGTGGGGCTCCAGATTCAGACCCTCTCACTGAAAGAATCTAGGTGTCACAGCTCATCTGGTTCAGTACACCATTTATATGAGAATGAGGATTATTTATAAAATTAGTATTAGCAGCCTGAAGAGTGGTTATTGTAATTACTGCAGTTTGCATACACGCAGTTTTTGTCAAATCACAAATAACTGCATCATCACCATTGCCAATGGCCCTGTGGAAGGGGACTTGTTTGAGGGGGGAAGAAAACTGCAATCGCTGTGGGTTGATCATGTTTTCAGGCAGTTACAAACACAGGTACTTGTGCATAACAGGATATGCTCAAACAACCACTGGACAGAGAGCTACCCTCGACCACATTTGCATGTGCAGAGAACTTTCCCGAATGACGCTCTTGACTGTTGTTTATCTGGGTGTTTCTGTGAGCATGCTGTAACTCTTTTTTGTTTATTTCAATATATGAGGTGTTTCCTGCCAAACAACAGTGCTTCTGCCTGAGAAAACGTAACCACATCATTTTCGGCAGGTTCTACTGCAGATGTTATCTTGCAGCTAGCTCAACGTTTTCTTAAGCCTTGGATATAATCTTACAAGGAAACAACGCCTGAACTCAACTAGGACCTGGGAGATGAAGTTGTGCAGAGCTCATTCTAGTCAGTCGGTGTTGTTCTCCTGTCAAGTGCCAGGACCACATGCTCACAGACAAAGTACACCTGATTTAGTATTGCTCAATTCCTGTCTGAGCAATGCGCTGACTGCTTTCCCAGTGAAGAGCTATCCTAGCCCAAGGCACTTGCCCCGAGGACCAAATAAAGTTTACAGAAAACAGAATTAAAAAATAAAATTTAAAAAAAAGATCAGAATCACAATGTGACACATGGTGCTGTTGGCTTTCACTGAAACAAAGACGAATGGGTTAGATAGAAAACACTACCTTCAACAAAAACCACACGCATGCGCACGCACGCACACACACACGCGCACACAAAAACCATACTGTTACACTTCTGGTCTGATCAGAGTACATGAGTACATGTGTCATGCATAGCACAATTGGACTATTCTATCCCTTCATAAACATCAAAAATGTGATTCTCTTTTTTTTGTAAAAGAAGTAAAAGTAAAAGAACAGAAAAAGAAGCAAAAGAATATATGTCACATCAAAACACTGCCAACAGAATCACAGTGTGCTCTTTGCAAACAACACAGTGGCTACAGTTTCTGAATGCATTTTGAGGCTGTTGTATCTCAGTTGCTACCACTTTATTTATGCACATGTATGTATGCATTACAGAATACATTTTATATGTATAGTATATATTTATGTATGTCATACATTCTTCAATTTGCAATAATCTAATAATAATCTGGACCACATGTGGCATGGGGGCAGATGGTTAGGGACCGCTGATGTAGCCTGAGATCTGAGCCACACATAACTCACACTTCAATTTGTATCATGTTTCCAGGATATGCGAAAGCTCACATGTGTGACTTGCTGTGTATTGTGCTGATCTGATATTCTCCGCATGTTTGTTTTAACAAAATCCTCCCAGTGACAGTTCAGAGCTCAAGAGAACTTGTAGGGGCAAAAAAAAAAAAAAAAAAAAAATACCACATCCTTGTTTCTAAGTTGCAAACCGCGCAGGCAGCAGAAGAATGGCATCCACAAACCAGCTGGCATTTGGCTGTGCCACTCCAAAGACACTCACAATAAAATGGCAATGATTTCAAAATTTTAGGTAATTATGTCATAACAAGCATTATACAAGAAAGGACACTGAAAAAGCATCACTGAAACAAAGGTGACATTGAAACGGCAGGAAGGCTTATTCTCAGGCTTCATTGCCCTTTTCTGTTCAGGATCCTCACAGATGCAATGTGCATCAGATACATGGTCACATACAGTGTGCAGGGGCCTGCTTCTACAATGTATATTGCAAAACCACTCTAATTCTAATAATAAAAAATCTTTCAGAGCTGCCTTTTTGGGAAGATTCTCTTCTTTTACTTTCATGTTTACACCTCAGGATTTCATGAAGCCAGCCCTGAGAACTAAAAGCAGGAAATAATCTGCATACCTCAAAGAGACAGGTGAGAACCAGACAATACAGCTACAACTAAAAAGAAATAGCCTTGCAGTGCTTCATCAGACTGCTATATTAGCCAGAGAAAATATCACTGTACTTAAGAGCAAAATGGTGAAAAACAATGATCTATTTTAGTCTCATGTAATTTGCTACACATTTCTGTAATAAATATTTCTCATATCAAGGCTGTGCTTCAAGGACTCTACCTCTGGCCAGGTGGTATTAAACAGCATGCTACCCAACAAGATACCATTGAAATGTTCATACTCACAGGTATGGGTCTTCTTTGTTACTGAAATACCTGGAAAAAGGGAAAGAAAAAAACAAAACAATAATTAACACAATGTTTCCAAACACATCACATTACACATAACTGGCATCTGGCTGGTCGTTCCTACACAGGTTGTACAATGCAATGGTACAATTTCTAAAAAAAAAAAAAAAAAAACAGGCTTGAAATATGAGAGAGAAAAATTAAAAATCAAAAGCGGGACGATCTCCTGGTGTCCAGAGGCTTCCATCACCCCACCAGATCCTGGGGCATAAATCTGTTTGGCCGCGATGACATGCTCCAGTGGCACTGTTCTCCGAGCCTGGGCAAGGTCACACGGGGCAGGGGAGGCAGTGCGGGTGGCCCATCTGTGGCCCGCAACAAACGCAACGTGGCAGCAAGGACAGATCCGACATCCCACTGCCGTGGAACAGGGCGACAGATCATGTAAATTTATGTTAAAAAGAAAAGAGAAAAAAAAACTATGTCTGTGCTGCTCGTCTTGTCCACCCCAAGGCATGACCTTCAGGCATGACCTCAGCTGACCTGTATTGCAAGTTTAAATTTTTTTTTGTCCCTTTCTTTCGCTATACTGTAAGACTGACAGTCGGTAATACAAATGAAAAATGTTGTGTCCTACAATGGAAAAACAGTGACCACTAGTATGAGTACGCTATTCAAAGGTAAAACACACTGAGGCCCTAGTTTCAATACATAAAGGTTAAATGAACAAATATAAATGAATATTGCGACAGAGAGCTATTCCCTTATAAGAATCACAGCCATCCAGAGTGGTTTGAGTAAAGTGATTGAATCTTAACAGAAGCATTATAGATGAGTGGATAAGAGATACATTTATGTTTAAACAAAGCTGCTCTCTTATGTAACTCAGAAACATTCTTGGGTAATGTCCTTTTTGATGGAGAAAATGTATTCGAAAGCACTATATTTTTACAATTACTATTAAAATAATCACGCTACTTGTGTTTACTATCTTGGAGTGTCACTGTGTAAACTGGTGCCACTATGTGCAGGCGACAATGCAGTGGCACCGTTAATGTCCTTAACTATGCTCCTTCATTAAACTGACATAAAGCAACTTGATTCATATTGATTCACGTGAGCTGTTATGAGCATCTCTGTGATAGTTGATGCTATGTATGGTGGTATGCTGTTGCACAGTCACTGTTTGATCATAAATATGTCCAGTGAGAAAAGTGCTGCCTCAGTCATAGGTGCCATGTTGGTACACACTAGTTTCATTACGCTCTCCCTCTTTTTTAGAATCTCAGAAAGTGTGAATCGTGGAACGCCCAGTTTCTTAGCTACATTTCTTTGGTTGGTCATAAGATTGTTACAAGTCTTAAAAAGTTGGAAACCATGCATTTACTTAGAACTGCAACCACTTCCTCAAAATATTACTTGATTGGCGCTACAATCAATAATGAGGATACAAGTTTGAGTATTTTTAAAATTCTAAACACCTGCTTATTATTCAGTATTTTATTAAATAAATATTTTATTAAATCTCAAACTGATTTCTTTTGAACAGATTACTTAATTCTTACAAGCAGAGTATTTTATCCCCTTAAGAGGTATATAGGGGCCAAGCACATTAGGGAGAGATTGTACGAAAGCCTCAAGTGGGAATGTGAGAGGCACCATCACTGGAGTGAATCTCTGCCGTTTTGGATCCAGGCGGAGCTGAGCCTCGTCCAGCCAAGCAAAGCCATCTATCCCCCAGTGTGGGCTCATCTTGTAATGCACTCAGGAAGTGGGCAGTCTAATGCCTGCGAAGAGCAGAGAGACATATGGGGTCCTTGGCACCCTGCGCTAATGTATCTCCCACCTTGCGCAGGAGAGATGGCTGATATTTCCACAGCTGACATGACCCAATCCTAGCCATTACAGCATCCGCAACAACAAAAGCAGCTGATGGAGACAGCCATGTTCCAAACACGTTTGCCTAGAATGAGTCAGATAACTGTGAGAGGAAAACCAATGAGCTCCTAAGAATCGATATACAGATATCACACTCAGATCAGCGCCACTGAGCAGAAAATACAGACGGGAAACTTCATTCAGCTCTTTCAGACAGATGTTTGGCAGACATGTGAAACACAATTACATTGGCAGAGACAACATTCACCAGTCACAACACAACACCCTGAAACGTACTTGTAGTAACATGCACTAGTAACTAAGAATCTCTTTTTATTTTAAACTGTGATCTGTTTTCCGGAGGGATGGACACTGTGAAAATTAAGCTTGGTATATCACATAGACATACTACATATATCTGCATCAGTGGTTCCTAGTACTTCTGCTACTACTACTGCTAATGACTAATAATACAGCAATATGCAACTTCCTGCTCCACAAAATACTGACAGTATTTTGTCCGACTGTGACAGCTATACAAAGAAACAAGTGAGGGGACACACTGTACGACTCCTGAAATACCAGGCTGTGATCATATCATAGATGAGTTCAGAGTTTAGAAGCCACTGGGTGTAAAGGAAGTTGCACAGACATAAAGATTAACCAATGTGAAGGACACTCTGTTCAGTTAGTCCTGAAAAGCATTTAGTACTGTTTTCATGAACTGCAGACTACAGACTACACAGCACCAAATAAGGAGGCCTTTGGGTTTATTGTTATGGAATTACAGCCCTGAAAGTCCTGTGCAGTAAGTCATTTATCCCCCGGTTATTTCTAGTGCCTCTCTTTCCTGGCTTCCCATCAAATCCAACAAACATTATTCAGATGCATAAAACAGACTTTCTATAACCGTTTAATCAGGCTCAGCTTGATATTAGATTAAAATATAGAAGGGAGGCTTACTTCAGCTGTTTTATTACAGGCATTTGACACACAATTATATTGGCAGGGAGAAAATTACAAGCATACAGTATACTATTGGCTGACGTAGACATATCCAAGATTTAAACATATTTCCAAAGCAGTACAACATGTCAGAGAAGTGTGAAATGGAACTATTAAAGGTGCACTTCAGTAATTCACCAAATATACTTTACACTAACAGTGACAAAGAACTTGCGCTGTAATACAGATCAAAAAGCTGGCTAAAATATGGACTTCTTTCATCCACTCTCAAATGGATTTAATATGCATACAGTGGTAATAGTAAAATCTATAATTCCAGCACTCATCTTTGACTGTTACCTCAGCCTGCAGAGGTAATGAAAAAGAGCAGATATAACATGCCACCAGGAAAGGAAATGTACACAGCATGAGGTCACAGGCCACAAGGCCAACACACGGGGTGCAGTGTCACTCTGCAGAAAATACACTCAAGTGCTGTGACATGTGCTTTCACTTATGAATCCCTTTTCAGAGAGGAACAGCCTTTTTTTATCGTACTGGTACTAACGTGACTACAAATTCTTGAATACCTCTCTCTCTCTCTCGCTCCCTCTCTCTAACATACACACACACACACACACACACACACACACACACACACACACACACACACACACACACACACACACACACACAAACACAGAAAAATGTACAGGCACAAACACACCCATATAAATACATAGACCTGCATCCTATATCAATGGCCTTGTTGATATTAAACTATTACATTTGACAGGTGAAGCAAATTATGGTAAATGTAAGAGACCCTCCACAAAGCCTCTGTCAAATTGCATAAAATGATTATTATAACAATTCAACCTTCATTCATATATTAATGGCCCTCCCTCAGACAGCAGAAAAGAAGCATTAAGTACATTACCATCTTTGACTTTGTTTGCCTCAGTCTGTCCTAGTTCCCTGTAGACAGTCAGTACATATCCATTACGAGAGAACGTCAAAGAAATAAAACGCTATTTCTTCAGCTGTGCTACAGTGCTTTTCATTGGGAAATAAATAATTGAATATCACTTTCAGTAACACTGTAGGCCACAGAATATGTTACCAACAATGAAGAGACTGGAGATATTTTTTATTGCGCTTCAAAACCTTCTGCATTAGGTCCCGCCTTGAAAAACTATCCCTTTTGACAGTGACTGAAGTGCTTTCTATGTGCAGAGTTTGTCAAACGTGGTGCACTTCATAACCCTGGATAGGTCAGGGGTTACTGCCTTCCCTGGAATTTACAGGACGTTTCAGCTATAAGTGACCTTTGCCACACCACTCTTTAGCTGGCATTACATATGCCTGATTGGAAAGTAATTGGTGCCCTATCAACCTCTGTCTGCTGTGCCTCAGTTCTCTGACCTTGCCCTGCCATTGGCTGATGTGTTTCCCTCCTGTTGAGACGCTTCTGTCAACCATCTGACTTTATTCCTTCATGTAACCACAACAGCCATTCTGTCAGTGTCACTTAGAGATATGAAAACTAATCCTAACAACAAAATTTACTTGCTAGGAAATCATTACTGTCAACTGTGATATGGGGTCCTACTGAATGAATGTCCTGTTGCTAGGAGAAGGAGGTGGGGTGGGGTGGGGGGGGCACAGAGCCCACTTCCTCCTCTGTGTGTCATTCAGAGTTCACCGATTGGAGGGGGCAGGGGCCAGGGGCCAGGGAACCAATTGGAGGGTCTACCTCCGGGCGGGAGCTGGGGGAAGGAAGGGAGGGAGGGGGCTGTAATGCCTGCCAGGTTATGTCTGCACTGCTGTCTAACAGGAAGTGGGGGGCTTCAAAGATCCATTTGGAGGTGAATCTACCCTTGGCGGATAGGGGATGCAGCAGTGGCTAGCTCACGGTCAATGTGAGGTTGTTGTTGTTGTTGTTTTTGCCTCTGTGATGGTTCCTGTGGTCACTCTATTGGATCAAGGAGCCCTGCTCGTTTTTCAAGCAGGCTCCACTAACGAGAACAAATTACTCCATTCCCTGTTAATCGATAAGATGACACATGCCCCTCTTTAAAGGAGAAATTGCAGATAATTAGTGCCATCAAGATAACCGGGAGTTACCATGCTTATCTTTATGTTAGTCTATCTGGACCTTTTCCATAACCTGGGTCACTCCACAATTACAATATTAGACAGGTGAACAGTGCATAATTAGTCATTATTAAAACATTGTGAAACAGTTTTTTCCTTAAGAAATATATGTAAAAACCTACCGTACAGCTATCATTGGCAAGAAATATATTACACGTGAACGCTAATGTCATATTGTATTGGATATAAATTCAGTCTGCTTGGCTCTCACTACAACAACAAACACCATTCAGATGTTAAATCTCTTTTCATTAATGTTCTATAAATGCAGCTTTAGATTTTTTTCCACATTTTACATTCAAAAAGAAATACTATGTTTAAAGGTGTACAGAATTGATAAACACACACATCCTGGAAAGAAAGAAAATGGGGCTCTGAAAGCCAAACATGCTGGTCATCAGCCAGATGTCTTCAAGTCATTCCTAGCATAAGAAGTTGACTCATAAATCAGGTCTACAATATGCTCTCTGCAGGTCTGAATAACCTCAACCAAGGTGACTCCATCAACACCAATCAATCATTTTATTGTCTGTAAAATAAGATATTTCTATAGTTGTAATCAATACAGTTTGATTTACATTATGTTATCTACTGGCTGTGCAGATAAGCTTATCTGATCTGAGCATCACAACTTATTTTGTTAAAACTCCCTGTCAATACAGCTGGACACTACCTGCACGAGGTAGTTCAGGTTAAAACAGCAGTATCACACCTCCAATCTGAGAGAACAGCCTCCTGCTGCCACTGACGCAGATACATGTAGCATGTTCACCAATACTGTCTGAACTGGATCTCTTTTCACAGAGGGCAGTCTAACGCCACGATGCTACCCATCACCACATTAAATCTAGGTATTTGTCTTCCATAGAAAGGTTATGGAAAGCAGGCATTAGGAAAAGAGAGGCAGGGTGATCAACTTTCAAAGCCTCACTATTCATCCCTTTATGTAGAGGGCACCCTGACTCGGGTCTTCTCTTCCCAGGAACCTCTCTCTGTCTACTGGTAGAGAAAACAGAACATCTGCTGCATATCAATCTGTAGGGGGTGTCTCCTCATATTGTGCCCATATTGACATGGCGAGGGTGGGGGTGAGGGGTGGGTGGTTGGGGAGGTGTCAGAACGAGCGAGCAAGGAAGACAGAGAGGGAGGGGCAGGCCTGGCAGGGACACAGGGGAGCCAGGCACTACGGAGGGCTTGAGATGCCGTTCAACCGCCGGAGCAGAAATGAAGTCTGAGCGCAGCGGCCGGCTGTAAGTCATAATTCTGGGTTCCTTAAGTCTGACAGCGAATGATTATCCTGAGTGGCGCTGTCACCTTCCCTTCTGAGATGGGGACTCTGGGGCTGCCGGCACACACGCCCGCACGGTGACATTCAAAGGTACCGTCTCCTCCGTTATAATGGAGCTGTCCTCTCACCGCGCTAATGACAGCGATTCATTTAACCCTCCCCTGCCACACACACACACACACACACAACACACGCACGCACAGAGCCCGGGAAGTTCCTAATGGGAGGCAATTCAAGGAGGCGGGGGGTGGGTGTGGGGGTCGGCACCCCCGCCCCCAGCCTGGCCGTCTCGCCAGGTGATGCATTGACTGTTGCTTCTCACTTCTCCTCATTCACTGCTCAGAGAGGACGGAGGGCCGCCGGGGGCCCTCTGCCTTGCTGCCAACCGCATACAGCACAAGGACACCAGCTGTGAAGCTGGCTCGGTGCGGACTTCGGGGGAGCCGACGCCTGACACAGCCACGGCTTCCGGTGTCCTGACAGGTGTCACTTCCATGGGCCTGGCCTTGTCAAGTACACTAAAGTATATCTCACTTACACTTTAGTCCCACACACAAGTGGATTATGATCAGATGAGCAACAGCTCTTTTGCACATTTAAAACAATGTTTTCATATTGCTGCTTTATGATGCTAACTGGATTTCCTACAAAATACTCCCTCTCCGTTTCCATAACCATCATGGGAATCTTTAATTTAAATGCTCTTTACTGTATTATCTTGCAGAATGCTTAAAAAGATACACTGTTTACTTATCTTTTGCCTGATATTAATACATGAGGATTGGTACTGCATTATTTCACTGAATATGCTGACACAGATTCGGTAGGGAAATTTATAGACAATCCCTTCATAATTAACCAAACCTAGACAAACTGGTTACATCTACCAGTATAAAAAATTGCATTTACCACATCCTTTCCCCTTCAGCTGTTCATCTCTCCTCCACCCCATCTTTCCCCTTTCTGTTTATGATGTCCACACAGAGGGTCAACAACCTCTGCCCACAGCCAGGTGCAATCCTTTCGTAAAGTACCTCTATAACCACATCAAAGGCTGCCCTCATGCTTTGATTGTATGGAAATTCATATCTACAGAATTTCTCATTAGTGTGTTTGCTTTGGTGTGCAACCTTGTGAGAGAGTTAGCTAATGCTCCTCACCAAAAAAATTTACAGAATGAACAAACTTCATTAGAATGAAAAACTAATGAAATAATTTATTTTAAACAGGCAAAAAAAGAAACCCAGCCTTGGACAATAGCACTTAAGCCACAAGCTGCTCACAAGAAACTCCTTCCAGCACCATCACACCTGTATTTGATGCACCCTTGATTTAGACACATGTGGCCCATTAACCAATGGCAATGGCACATTAGACAACTGACAAAACAGACAAAAAATCACACGGTTTATAATAACAGGTTTAAATGCAATTGATAACAATGCAATTGATTAATTGAATTGATAGAAGATAAAGGGCCCTTGAACCTTTAACCTTTTAACAATTAGCATAAACTAATAATTAACACGCATTCAGTTTTTTGTGGGGGGGACAATTAACTATATATAAAGTAAAATATTATAAAAATATATATAAAAATAGGCAGTAATATATCTACTTTTGTTAGAGGGACAGGAATACCAGAAAGTCTATTGAAAACAGGCTAGAGATATCAGTTGTACACACATTTTCATGTAGTTCATATAGCTGAAAATAATGAACTGACGACACTGGAATGACAGTCTGTGCATTAATCAGCCTGGAATAAACCCAACACTCTTCAGCATTCATTTCTACAACTATGCTCCTCTGCATCAATCTTCTTAGCATTGTACCATTCCACTGTTTTTCATGTACTCACTGTCAGGAGGCTAATTGGCTATGATTTGCTATCAGACATCTGGAGGTAGCAGCTGAATGAGGCTAACAGTCCAATCACAGAATGAACTGAACAGGGACTCTACACTGATAATCATTCACACAGATTCTGAATGGTGATGCCGCATGGTTAATTAAACAAAAAACTTGAATGCACAAACACCCCTACCTGTCGCTGTGAGGAATACCAATTATTTGGCTTGCTGTGCAACTCTTCCAGCAAGCCTTAATTTCAGATAAGAACTCCTGTCAGTTAACATTGCTGTTCATGCTTGTCATTATCTGCACCATTATTCAAATTGAACAGACAGGACACACACAGTTATTTAGCTTAATTACACAGCGCCTGCAACATAAAGGGAAGTCTTTCAAAGCTGCCACCTCTTCAGCACTTTTTGGCTCTTAATAAAAATGGAGGGACATCTTGTAGCTGTATCACTTCCAGGGAAAGAAAAATAACATGATTCAATTCACTTTTGCATAATGGTTTTGATGTGTGTACAGACACCCTTAGCCACATCAATCTGCATACTGTTTTTTTTATTATTTATAGTAGCACTTGAGGGTCAGGATTTTGCTAAAAGATATGACAACGATGTCGTATACAGGACTTGAACCTGGCACCTTCTAGTTGTAAGCTTAATTGACCTATCGCCATTTGAACCTGCAACTTCTATGTCACACTGCTGTTTATAGTAGCACTTCAGGGTCAGGATTTTGCTAAAAGATATGACAAAGATGTCGTATACAGGGCTAGAACCTGGCACCTTCAAGTTGTAAGCTAAATTGACCTATCGCCATTTGAACCTGCAACTTCTATGTCACATTGATGTCTACAGTCAAAAAGTATTAACGAGATCCTTGGCCCAGAATGATTTGCATATAGTACCGATGCTATGCTCCCAACCCCCCACCTGAGAACAGTTCCATCTCTTGATGGCTCTGCAGGGTAGAGCCAGAGAGGACAGAGCTGTGAGCCCGGCCCCACTGTCATTGTGAACATAGTGAAGTTCATTCCACACTAAAGTCATTCCAACAAACTTCTCTTCAATGACACGATTAGCCAGATACTTTTATAAACTGGAAACACAAAAATGTAATGATGGAGAATAAAAAAAAAAATTAAAAAAATCTTTCTAATCAGCTGCCCCCTAATTTGTGAAACACTTTAACTAATCCACAGAGATGCCCTCTCCTCAGGGATGCTTAAGAGCAAAATGATTTGTGAATCCCGTGGTGCTGTTATTTCTGCTCATTTTTAATTGGTTTTACTTGTGTCTACCACACAGAGGCTCAACAGGTTACTCTTTGGGTCTTCTTTATCGCCATAAATGGAATATTTACGTCAAATTTAGTTTTGGAGGACACGGGGGAGTTTATATATTTGTCAAATGAGAGAAACCTGAAAAAATTAGAGGTGTCATTGTGGAAACGCGTGTTTTAAATATCACAGCAGAGCTTAAGAGGGGACTCTGAGACCCTCAGTCTCTTATAGACCAGAGTCATGTGTTCTTGTCTTAATCCTAGAAAAAAAAAAAAAAAAAAAAAGAAGAAAAAAAAAAAAAAAGACCCTTTAGTCAGGTTGAAAAGTAAGCAAAGGCCAAACAGCAGTGAGGCTCTCCTTGCAATGCAGTATGAGTATATCCCTTTATTCAGCCCAGATCCCTGCAGGTGAGTCTTTACCCCCTGTTTGGAAGCTCTGTAATTATGCACCTCCACAGAGGAGCTGACTGAGCCCTTGAGGAGTGGGAGAACAGCAGGCATGGCTGGTAATGCAGGCGGAAAAAAAACTCCGTGGAATCGTAATTGTCCTGCAGGGGGAACTGGCTGGGGCTGTACCCGTTACCATTATTGACAGGATGCTGCACCAGGGGGGCCGGTTCCACTGTGGACTCTATCAAATGGTCCCACAACGCAATGGCAACATGCTGAGTGTTAATGGAGGCATTGTGCGGGTGTATTCTTTGCAGAGAAAATTAGGGGGTCACTAATTGCATCACAGCAGTCATTTGTGCATTTTGCGGTGTACAATGGTCTGAGGGATTAGATCATGGCCCTTCACGTCCTTCTTATCTGAGGCACAAAGTGCAAGGCCCCATTGTGCCAAAGTAAAAACACAAGGTCACTGAAGAGGCCATGGTGACTGAAATAGCAGGAGATGCTAAACTATACCTACAGTGAAATTGCTCTAATGGATTACTGTTCAGTACTGTGTCAGCATTGTCATGCCGTTTTTGCTTTATGGATCATTGTTAGGCTCTTTGTGTAAATCAGTATGATGTAGGTATGTTGTTTTTAAATTTGTGCACACTAAAACAATTCCTGCTCATATTTCAGCAGTGCATTTCAGCTTGATGCTCATACAGTTGTTCTTCTAGTGATTTGAACTTAAAGTATTTTGGCATGATGGATTTGTAAACCACTTCAGGTCAGAGCACCCACCGGAGGAGCGACTAATAATATACAGGAAAAAAGATACAATTCCAATTCATTCGGTAACCCATATGGATGAAGCGCTTTACATTAATACGTAACATAATTATTAGCTAAATGTGAAACTGGTATCAAAAGGTTTTGACGTGTTCTGCATTGCTCCTGTTTCCTGTAATCTTCCTGGTTGTTCCCCAGGAAGCGGAGTGAGCAGCAGGACTGCGGATACAGGAAGCTGCACCCTGCTGGTTGGAGCGGGGTGCATGAGCCAGCCGGGCCCTGTGTACTCCCAGTCAAGGCGGTTCCCACCCTGGGCTAATCCTCTCAATATTCAGCCCGCCCCGGAGGAGAAACTCAATCCATGCAGAGCCTGGCAGGAAAAATAAAGCTAGCCTCTCTGTCAGTAGACCACCCCAGGTTGCAGGGCCCTGGGAGACCAGCGGTGGATGTGTACATAGAGTATATGAAAACAACTTTACAGAGCTAGGGAGAGTGGAACTCCACTTGTATTTCACCATTGCGTGTATGTCAGTTTCCTTTAATTGCTCAGATGTTGTGCTCGACCCATAGCTTGATAGTACAGGTCAGGTGAAAGTCAATGCAATGTTTGAAGAATCAAATGCTACACACTAGTAGTGTGTGTGAAGAAGTATTTAATAGCAACCAACATTGGAGGAAGTATACAGGCGAAACACTGTGAGCTGTTTCATGTAATGTAATAATTAGTTGTACTTTATTACTGTTACTTTTACAGAACCTCTCATGTTCCGCTGCAATTCAAAGCATTTTTGCACTATGCTGAGCAATGAGACAGGCTTGAGAAAGCGAGCAGAAGCTTTCAATGGTTGGTCTGAGTGCAGGGGTGTGATTCTCTCTACTTTTCCTTCCTTCCTCTGTCTGTTTATCTATCTCTGCTTGAAAAGTCCTTTCAGCACTATTGACATAAAACTGAACCAAGTGACACATATAAGACTGGTGTGTGTGTGTGTGTGTGTGTGTGAGAGAGAGAGAGTGTGTGTGTGTGTTTTTTTTTTTTTTTTACCAGACTGTCTATCTGTGAGCCAGTTGATTCACTGGCCCCATTCCAGAACTGGGTCCTGGATGGGACATTGGAAGGTTTGGGATGAGGGGCAGAGATGGACTGAATAAAGGCATGTGTTTGCTGGCATAGTGGTGGACGCCTGCCCCCCTGAGCATGCTCGGTAATGACAGAGGGCTGCAGGTTCTCGCTCTCCTGTGCACAGACAGGTGCTCCCTTCAGATAAGGGGCTGTAACCTAAAGACACTTTCATGGGATATACTGATTCGACCTTCGGCCATGATTCAGACACGAACATTTATTTAGCTTTTTTACATATTGAATATAAATACTGTAATTGACGGGGCTGCTGTGTTTGTTTGTGTTTGAAGAACGTTTAGGTGGAACACTTCCACAGTACTTTGTTTGCGTCAACTAACTCAATGTCTTATTTAGTAGAAAAAAAACAATCTATACCATTTATCCTTTTTATCATTTTGACCATGACTGTCTTCCAGTTTTACAAAAGTTTTCCCCTTCAGCAACATGTAAAGTATTAGAGAGAATACCTCTACCTAGTATACAATAATTAATTACTAGTTTATTGTTCATTAGGAACAATGGTATTACTGAGTGTTGCTTCACATATCCTGAGTAATTAACATGTAAACCTAACACACAACCTTAACTACATTGTAGTACACAGAGATATGACTCCCTAGTGCAAGGATGTCAACAGGTTCTGGTCTTCATTCCAACTCAGGTCTAAAGTCCAGAGACTTACGGCATGAGTCTCATCAGAACCTGACAGGTTAACATGTGCACATACCTGGGAGAAAATAGCCCATGTTCAACATGCAGAGGAAGGGCTTGGTCAGGGCACACATGTAGATTTAAACTGAAACAAATAAAAATGTCAATTTATGCAGACTAACTAACAAACCTCCAAACAGAGAGATGTGTGTATCTGTACTCACAACAGAGAGAGGCACTGGTACCAGAGCACTTTCAAGGCTGGAATTTCTGGCACTGTGTAGAAGACTCAGGCTCAAAGATATGGCCAAGCAATTGAAATTCCACTGAATGGACCATATAAAACAGAGGGTCTCATCTGATCTCTCCACCTTACACACTCTTTCCATTCACGTGTGACCAGGTACATGTAATGTAAAAACAGCTTTTCCACTCAAAGACAACTGTCAGTGAGATTTAGTTGAAAGCAGGTCATTCAGCTGGTACCACTGGCTGAAGAGTGGATGAGGTTTAGGCGTGATTAAACTAGGTTTTACGAGCAAAGAAGTAGCCTGGCACAAGGCCAACTAAGTTGTGCAGTCGCACGCAGACAGACAAGATCTTTTGTCAATGAACATGTCCAGCCAGCTGGAGACACTGTTTTCTGCGTGGGAGGTGGGAAAACTCTCATTTTATTTTCAATTACACATGGATATTTTCTGCTCTTACTAGCTAGCTACAAGTGAATGAAAATGACAAAACATGGGGAAAAAAGAGACCTGTCTCTTATCTAAAATTACAGGTCAAATTATGTGGGAGGATACTGAAGACTCAAGTTGGAGTCTTGGACTAGATAGGACGCTAGCAATTGCACTAGTTCTTTGCTGCTTATCACTGTGAGTTACTCAGGGTAGAAAAGGAGTAGGTATCTCATATTCCTCTGAAACGAATGACACCTCATAAGGTAAGGAAACACAGCTTATTGTTTAGATGGACCCATGCCCACTGCAGGTCAGCATGCCTGATGCGAATGACCTATCATCCTATCTTTCCCTTTCCTTTTCTCTCACACTGCCAAAGCAAGGACATACAAAAGGAGCAACAATATTAAATTAGCCGATGAATACATCCACAGCCACAACTCTCTTTCTCGTTCTCTCTCCCTCTCCCTTTCTGTCTTTGTCTCCATGACACCTTGACATGGGAGGCCAAACAGACATTAAGCAAGCAAATGAAGACATTTCCACATGAATTAAACATGCCGTGTGAGTCTTTCAGAAACTCGATAGCTGCTGTAGATTGGCCACGTGGATGTGGTGAGGTCTGTTAACAGCATGCTTGTTACTCCCCTCTGTTAGAGGGCCTCACTCATGGATTGCACACCAAAATTAGACTCTGAGCATAGCCGTCTGCACTTGTGAGGACAAGGAACTCGACATGAGGGCACAGCAAGGAGGAGACTGCTGTTCCCCTTTGTGTACCCCAAGCTCCTGCCACAGTGGAGCCTGTTACATACATAGCTTCCTTTGAGAGGAATGCCATGTTCTGGGAGTCCTCTGAATTATGTCTGAAATCATACCTGTCCTGCTTGGTGGCTAAAAGCACCTAGGAGGACAGAGTAGCGTACAGTGCTTCGAGAAATATCACTGCCTCCTCCCCTGGGCTGAGGTTCCCATTTCATGTGCTACCTTTCTTTACTATGCATTTTTGTGATCAAAATCTGAAAGCTGTGTAAAAAAAAAAAAACCTTCACAAGGCACAGAGATCAAAGGTGCTCCTCTGAGAGGGGATGCATCACAGTGCATCTCCTGTTTCTTGGCAACAGAATCTTACTTAATACACAAAATCCTGCAATTACACACTTGTGCCATTACTTTCCACTGCTTCTAGCATGTACTTAGAACTACTCCATCATTAATAAAATCTGGAGGTACTGCTACTATTACTACTACCACTACAACTACCACTACCACCATCACTAATAATAATAATAACAATAGTAATAATAACACACATCATCACTATTGGTAGCAGCTACCATTATCAAAACAATATTAATCATAATCAGCCTCGTTCATTAGTTCTGTAGTGTAGGCTATGTGAGACAGCTGCCGTTCATCTGAATGCATGCTGGGTCCACAGCTAAGGAGCAGCCTGACAGGAATACCTGACACAACAGCCCTAGTGCACAGCTCCACCACTGCATGCTACAGTAGCAAAAGTACACCTGCAGCACTGCGCTGAGCTCCAGCAGGGAAACAAACTTCCTTCAGATAGCATAATCAACTAAATGGCGGCGTGCTTATTTATTTATTTGTCCCATTGACTCCTAAGTAACACAAACCCACGGGGCTTTCCGTCTGAATAGTCTGCCTGTGAGCAGCTCTTTCCATCACTTCTCTGCAGCCAACTCTGTGGAAGAACTCAATCCCCTTCCCTCCTGTTAAAATTACACCGCTCGCTGGAGGCCGCTCTGTTTTCACATTATCATTTGTGTGTGACTGAAACTACGTGCTGGAACAAGCAACACGCCTGAGCCAACAGGGTAAGAGCAATAAGAAAAAAACAGGCATTTACAGAGGATTCTGACACCTTGTCAATGTCTATATTTAAGTAAATGTACCACCAATGCTTAATGTAAACATTTAGCTTTAGCTTGATTTGCAATATTAAAATCAAACGGCACAATGTGTTTCAGGGAAAAAATGAAAAATTCACTATTAAGTGGAACAGTTATCTACCAACATTTTTTCAGCATTGCTAAATGCCATAAATACATTGTTGAGAAATGAGCTGGTAACATTACAGCAACTGCTAGAGGATGCTCACGTCTGCCGGGGTCAGCCACAGTTCACATAACTGTCCAGGAAAAATTACACAAGGCAACAGGAAGTGCTGTTGTTTTATTGAGTTTTCTGTGACAATCCATATATATACTCACAGGCTTCCTGTGTGTGTTATTGAAACAGTGGGGCAGGAAGAAGCAATATAGTAACAGTACCATGGCTGGGACAGGTTACGCAGAAAGGGCATGAGCTTACAGGCTTACCTCCATTATTATTATGTTCTAGAATCCCCTTACTGTCAGAAATATGATTGGCTCTCTGGACTGTAACGATAAGGATGATGTCAAATGGAACAGCTTGATTTCAGCATGGCGGTTCACCCTGCAGTCATGAGAAATATTTTCTGTGCCAAAAGAAGAAAGTGTTGTGGAACTGGGCTTGCATTCAGAAGGTTGCGGTTTCAGGTCCTGGACAGGGTGCTGCTATTGCATACTTGAGTAAGGTACTTCATGTGAAACATCAAATAAAATTCAAGCCATTGACACTGTATATGGAAGAATGCTCTATATCCATTTTCAAGTCTTACTATTTCAGTATGTTCTTAATTGATTAAATAGACATATATGGATGGCACAAGTTGTAGTGCTGTGAAATATCCTTTGTGGAAATTATTGCTGGCTTTCCCTCCGTATTAATAGTTCATGCGTACATGTGCACAAAGGGCAAGAGGCTACATTATTTATTTCTATTGCACTGGATATCATCTACTAAACCATGTCACTAAAACCTTCAGGTATTGTTTATTCTGAGGTACTGCAGTTTAACTCATGAAGCTGATGCCAAAACTAGTCAAAATCTTGTGGTATTATGCTCATTTTAACACACAGCATACATTTTTTTTAATATTTGAAGATATATTTTCATCATATTGCACATGTGAAACAGTTGGAGAAGACTGACAAAAAAAAATATGGCACCTGACAGATATACACCCCCATTCCACTTATTGAGTAACCGTAACATTAGCCCTCAATAACCCCAGTAGATCATTTATTGATCAGCGTGGGTCAGTGTCTGTTTAATTCTTAATTCTTGGTTGTCTAACAAGGTGCTGCTGCTGTTTACAGAATGGATTTCCTTCCAGGATCTCCTCAGCATTACTGAAAAACTGACACCTCCATCTTGTCAAGTACTCATTACCCCTGTTCATCAAATTCTGAACTGGCTCTGCCTCTAGAACACAACACAACACAACCACACACATCAAATACAGTAACAATACTCCTTACAAGACTACAGCACCACACAAAATGACACATTGCTATTCAGCATTATGACACAACACTGCACAATTCTAAAAGAACAGTGTAACACAGAAGTATGAAAAAAGGAAACATACAGTGTCTTGAAGACAAATCAAGACCCAACACACAGCCAAAAGGGTTAAAGTCTGGGACGGGTCCATAGAATACGCCATACCTTTACTGCAGCAGAAAACAGTAGTAACCGTGCATAACAGTAATAATTAATGACAAAAGTCTATAAGCATTCCATTAGGTGCAAGCTGCTGTCATAAACATCTTAATTAATTTAAAAAGCAAGCAACGGGGGAATTACGGCACCGTAAAAAATCTGCTTCCTTCTGCCGCTCCATAGCTCTGGAACAGATCGGGCTTCTAAATTTTTAAACACGCCTTTCATGTTCTCTAGAGCATGAAAAAAAAGCCTTTGAACAGTTAGCTTGTTAGGAGATGCACCTAGCTGCCTCCTTCCTTCAGGTCATCCCCGAAATCTTTAAATACTGTAATGGGAGGTTTTGGTTCATATCAATGCCTGAGATGAGATGGGCTGGCTTTTTTTGTGACCATGCTCCTCTAACATTTTCATCAGCTTTGTTGCTACACTGATTTATTTTTTGGCTTTTAGAATCATCTCACAGCCTTCCCATCATATCTCCTCACCTGTCTAAATTATGGCCTTCATTTACCAGTACAATATGGATAATCACATTATCTGGGCTTACCAAGTTGCTTAAATTTTTTTTGTGCATGTGCATGAGCTTTCATTAGATGAGGGTCTGCTTTGTGGAAAACCTTATGAAACAGCCATTAACAGCAGGCCTACTCCCTGCTCCATGGCAAAGGAGAAACTGAGGATCATTTATATTTACTATTATCTTACAATCACATGGGGCAATCTACTGCATGATAAAGGCAATAAACTGAAATGAAATCATTGTCTCAAAAACAACAGCTGCTACAATCTGTGTAAGAGGGGTGTCTCTGGGGAATATTTGGTTTGGCCGTGCGGAGGGTAAAACGTTGACGGAGAATTCTGCTGTTGCACTTCGCTGATTTAAAAAGGAAGGGCCCTCAGAGACAGTGGCATTCCTGCTCTCTTTTTCTCAGGCTGGGGGAAACTCTGAGCGGGGGCCAGATTAAGCTCGTCAACGTGTCCAGGCAGCTTAAAAAGATCATTCTGGAATGAGACCATCAGCTGTTTTCGACCTTCGCCGGGTTGAGAGCGAAAATTGAGCGCTGGCTGTGGAGGAATGGGGCCCGGATGCTGAATTCTCAGCGCTGAAATGAGACAGAGAGAGGGATTCTCGGAGGGTAGAGCGCTTGATTGCTGTTGCAGCCTTAGTAAACAAGGCCCTTTCTCCAGAGTCTGGGAGGGGGGCTAAGCCGCTGTGTCTGTCTGATTCCAGAGTCTGCTCTGAGGCTGCCGCCAACAATGACTATTAGTGCCACTTAGGGAGTTGCCTGGCGCTGAGCAGTTGGCACGCCTGATCCATGCCAAACCCAAGCGTGATCTCCACACGTCCACACTCCCTCTCCTGTGCTATGCACGTGGAGCCTAATGTCACAATAATATACAGTCAGCTCTTTCCCTTTTTTATCCAGCTCTTTCTGCAGGGCTGCATTTTTAATTCCGCTCTCGCCGTTTGCCAGGAGTGCGGTGAAACAAAGCCAGGGTATGCTTTGTTAGCAGCAGCCCGGCTCTCCTTCCTCTGGTCTCCCTCTCTGACACACAGCTCTGCTCAAGGTTACGTAACCCTGTCTATGTGACAACACTCAATGCTAAACCACTCCCGGGGCTACTGATCAAAGTCAGCAGTCAATCCACATTACACTCCATTGATCTGATGTTTCCAAAGTCCTAACCTTGCAGGTTGAGTCTTTATTTAATGCTGGCACAGGCTTTAAAGATACATCACATTGTCAAATTAGTCTTTCTGTGTGAGGATATGTACGGGTGTGTGTGGGTGTGTGCCTGTGTGTGCGTGTGTGTGTGTGTGTGTGTGTGTGGGTGTGCACGTCTGCATGTATGTCGGTCTGTGTGTGTGTGTGTTTGATACATCACATTGTCAAATTAGTCTTTCTGTGTGAGGATATGTACGGGTGTGTGTGTATGTCTGCCTATGTGTGTGTGTGTGTGTGTGTGTGGGTGTGCACATGTGCATGTATGTCGGTTTGTGTGTGTGTGGGTGTGCGCGTGTGCATGTATGTCGGTCTGTGTGTGCGTGTGTGTGTGTGTGTGTGTGTGTGTGTGTGTGTGTGTGTGTGTGTGTTACGGACAGAGATTTAAGGGTAATTACTGATAGGGATTTCCACAATGTGATTATGCTTATTGATGTGTTTATTGCATCACTATAGAAATAGCTCTTGATAGAAAACAGCACACACTGATCCATTACAGGCTCACATATGGTTGGGGTTGTTCCTCTCTGAAATTAAATTCTGTGCTTCAGTAATTGCTGTTTCATCTGATGCAAACATTCTGAGAAAGGTGTTCACTTGAATTTAATCAATTATGAAAGCCTAATGTGGCAGTTAACATTGTTAAAAAAGAGTGAAATTCTCAATTCTTTCTTAAATATCTTAATTTTGTATTAATTTATATGCCTCTGGTGTCTGTCTTTTTAAAAACTTTGAAGTCATGGCAGAAACAGATGGCGCCTCAACTCCCTGCCTTCGACCCTGAAGGTCTGTTTTCTAGATCGACTGAGGTGCTGCAATAGCAGACCCCTGGATAGCTGAATTTGTTCTCCTTCTTCTCCTTGGCCAGGAAAGCCGTATTCTCTCCCTCTTTGATGGGAAATGGTTCACAGGAGGCTGTCAACACCGATTGGCGTCAGTGATGTAGCACAGTGACACACTAACCCGAAACCAAACCGAGAACTTTTACTGCTATGAAAAAAATGATGTATAAACAACACACACACACATATCTTGATTTATGTAAGAGGCACATTCCTTATACAGTATTAGTCACCTCCACTGTGAGTGGGGCTGCCTCTTTAATTGCTCCTCTCCACCCGAGGAGAATTCATTGTGGCGTGAAGAATGGGTATTGATTTCTCTTCCGCAAACAGGACGCACTTACTTTCTGATGAGACAGAGAGCTGGGAGGTTGAGCGGGACTGGGGGGTGGCAGTCACCCAGGATTCCAGAGGAAGAAGAGACAGCCACTGAATTTGGTCCTGCCTGAATTTGCCAAATTCAGTCGGGCGCTGCCAAGAGCTGCAGCCGACCCTACTGGTTGCCATGGGTGAATGAATAAACCGTGTCCACCAGTCCCCTCCCCAGGAGCCACATAGATAGCTCCTTATCATCTCGCATGAAATAGCATGGAATCAATGGCCTTGGTCTCCTAATGTCCTGTTCCGGAATGGAACCTGGTTTGGAATCTGGGTGTTTTGCCTGTCGCCTTAATTCAGCACACTTCAGACATTTCGGGGGCCAGTGGCAGTGAGGGAGTGAGGTGGTCAAGCTGTCAGGTCCAACTGTGTGCTGCACTTCCATGGTTTTTTTTTTTTTTTGTTTGTTTTTGGACCACAAATTATTCCTTTGTGGAAAAAAAGACTTCTAACCATGCTTGGTGGAAATAATCACTTTTTTCAATAATGAAATGAAATGCCACTTCCATGAAATAGAATAAAACTGGAAGCTGGAAATGGGGATATTTTTTTCCATCACCTACACTGGAAATTCAAATTACACATGAAAAACCCATAAACAAAGAGCCTCCCACCCGTCCTCCATCACATATGAGTCACACGAGTAATCCTAGCCCATGGTAAAACAAACCCATGCCTTTTTCACTAGGTTTAACTATAGATCAGCGCAACCCAGACGGAATGACTGTGGACAAGTACAAATAGTTCTTTTTTTTTTTTACTGATCCGGTATTTTTGCAGTAAATTCCTGGATTTGGTCCAAGACTTAAATCTATCAAAGCAATCACTTGGTATTTTTTTTACTATGAATAAAATTATCGAAATGCTGTCACAAATTTAAGACCCTTGGATACATTAAAAAAGTGATATATATATATATATATATATATATATATATATATATATATATATATATGTTCAAACACATCATCCAAAATTTAAGAAGATTTATTCATTATGTCTAAACATAGTACACACATTAAAAATTCCATGAAATATTACATAAACATATATAATTTAAGCATTTAAATTAATAATGTAAATGTAAATTATATTGAAATTAAACTATATTGAACGATAGTGAGCATTTAAGCTATCTGGAGATAGTATATACATTCTGAAATATACAGTTTCATAGCAGGCAGGGAATGCTGTTCATGGACAAGGGTTAAGCATCAAACCAGCTCTCATCTGTGTGGTGAGTGGATTCCCAATGTGTGCCTTGACCTGGCGTTAAGAGGCCGCACTCAGCCAGGCACTGACAGGGGAGCTTCGGCCATTCACCTGCAATACCAGCAGTTCCATGACTGTAGTGAAAAGCTGGGTTAAAAATTCATCAGGTGAAGGAGAGGGGAAGAAGAGAAAGCCCGGGAAGCTAAAGAGCCATTGCTGTGCATCCCCGACACCACTGCCCTTCCATAATTTAGAGAATTTAGAGGAGTGATGGGGGAAAAGGGCAGCAGACGCAATGCCACGGGGGACCTTGTGTCTGAGCAGGTTTGTGAACGGGGGGGGGGGACGCCAAAAGAAAAAAAACACACACACACACACAGCATTAAGGGAAAGAAAAGGCCAAAAGCCACGGCTGGTTTGATGGCAACTTGTTAAGACGCTTCTCGGGGGCTTTGATAGATACGGAGAGTGATAGCAAGACTCTCCATCTACTTAGCCGAGCGGAATGCAGAGGCCACGGAGACGGCGCAGGAAAGTCTGAGTGCATTAGGGGAGCACCGCCTGGAGACTGGATGGTAATTTATTAATTAGCGGAGTTTAGGTAACCGTCTGCCGTGAAGAGCCGCACACACCCAGGCTGGTCTGACAGAGTCTGCGCAGTCCCACCGATACAATAAGCCAGCTGCAGACTGAATGCTAGATTCAGTGTGCTGGGAGAAATTCACAAAGCAGGAGGAGGACCTACAGAGAAATGCAGTCTTTGCTGTAAACACACAACCAGCAGAGGAGTCTGTTAGAGATCAATGTCTGCACACATGCAATAGCAGTAACATTAAATACTATGCTCTGGAGAAGTAGGGACCCCACAATAGGGGCAGTGGCTCAGGAGGTAGAGCAGTTGAATGGGGGTTGGAAGGTCCCTGGTTTGAATCTGGCTTCTCCTGGCAGAATATCGCAGTGTCCTTGAGCAAGACACGGAACCCCAAACTGCTCCCAGGGGCCAGTTGCTACCCCGTATGGCAGCCTCTGCCACTGGTAGGTAGATGTGAGGCATATAATTGTGAAGCGCTTTGAGTACTCAAATGAGTAGAAAAGTGCTATATAAGTGCAGTCCATTTACCATTTTACCAATAGGTATTTGGCGTAAGGCCCACCGGTGTGTAGACACACCCTGACCCTATACCAATCCCTACTCCAGCTATGGGTCAAACAGTGCTGCTGCCTTGCAGCTCATCCCAGTCAAGGTCAAAGGCTAGGGACCAGCCCCAATAGAAAAGGGTAGCTGAAGGAAATTGTGCCCTCAGTTTCACATAGCAAGTCAACAAGATTATCTCAGCTGCAGGCAAAGGATGATGATGAAATACTATGCACTATCACTGTAGAAGAGTTTACAGGTGCTCTGATAACTCTTGTGTACCCACAAGACTGCATGAGAAATGTTCAGTAACCCCTAAATTTCCAACCCAGTGCCCTAACCACCGCTCTGCACCTCATTATACAGTTAATAAAATATGTCAATATATGTTTGCTCATCAGTTAGATCTGGAAACATTGTGACTCAATACTAAACATTCTATACTCAAGAGGAGCCAAGCAAATTGGAGGAAAAGGTCATGGAATGTAAATATGCCAGAGTGTGTGAAACCATCAGAAGGTGAACTGGATTGTGTAATGCAGTTCCTGTGGTTGTTTTTACAGTACACCAGGCCCAGGCTGAGTGGACTTGGCATGCCTATGAAATCACCGCATCATTTGAGTTATGAAACTACACATTTCACAGGCACTTAATCTAAAATACTCAACTGTTAAATTGTGTGCAAAGGCAATTCAACAGCAAAAAGGCAAGATTTAGAGAATAAAAGTACAACATTTGTCAACAGAGGTTTCGATAATGGAGATAACATTACACACAGCACTCAATCCAGACAACTGCATTTCTTTTTTGATATTGCTAGAAAAAAATTAAGTGTCTTAATATATGTGACAGATGAGTTGTCATCAGCTGAATATGCAGTAACATCTTAAAAGTGTTTTAAAACATGTGGCAAAGGATACTGGGGAAAAAAAAAAAACATGACACATGACACCTTGCCCAGACAGAACGGAATCATTTAGCAAAGTGTATATGACGAACAACAAAATGAGACACTTTCATGGGGGGCACGTAGGCAATTGCAGGGATAGATTGAAATATGTATCAATAATGAAATGTTTCATTGTTTTGCAACCCCACATTACACAAAAACTCATAAACACTCCCTAAATATATTTCGTACATTGTCCAGTTTTCTTTGAATAGACCAAATGGCAAACTGCAAGAGGTTTTTGTAGAAGCAAACGTGGTTATCTACTATGTATAAAAGTGAATAGTATTGGTGGGACATGTGCCACATAGATAGGAAGATCCATATTGCAACTGTTACAGCCCGTACTGAGATTTAAAAAATATGTATTTAACACTTGGTGATGGAAATATGGTAATTGTGGTACATAGTGCCTCTAAAATATGTAAATTTGAGTTGAATCAATGGACAAATGAAACACCCCTTCATATTTGCATGTAATGTCAAGTGGTAAGTAAGCGGGAACATTAACCATGTTCTCGTTAACTTAAAATTATGATGCATTGCAATTAAACAGCAGGCTGGTTTTCCACAGCAGTGTATGCGAGGAAATATGCATAATTATTTCATGAGTGACGGCATGAGCAGTTACTTAACTCTCACGTTCTCCCACTTCAGTGATTGAGAAAGCACATCTGAGTTCACTCACATCAAACTAGCGTTTTGAAAGACCACGGAAACTTTCTTTTTCCTTTCAGTTTTGACACTTCACAACTGCAGTGTCAGCACACTGAACTAGTTTATTAAATAATTTTCTTTCAACACTGAAGAAACATGAAGAGTAGGCCAGACTGCGATCCTCATTACTAAATTCCCATAATGTCATTCCCTCTCTATGCTGTATTTGGCAGGGAGGATAACACACGCAAACACTGGCAAACAACATGTTTATGTCTACAAATAAAGGAATCAGGGCTTTATGGTAAAAGTTAGCAAAGAGTTTGAGTTTCCAGAAGCAAACAGGAGGAGCATGAGTATTGGGGAAGGGGGGGTTGTGGTGGGGGGAGATATGCTATTCTATTTGCTTGTTTTCTGTATCTGAGCTTTTTAGTCTTGAAGTCTTTTTTGCAATTTGTTTCATAACTTCAAACGTGGTTTAGAGGTTTAAAGGAGCTGGAGCACTGTCTGGGAGCATTTAGGAACTTAGGCAGTGAGAAGAGGAAAAGTGGAATGTGGAAGTGGTTGTTAGCAGACAGTTGCTTTAATCATGCTGAAGACTATCTGCTCACTCTCGCTGCCTTCACCTTTTCCGTTCTTCCACAGGTAAAGCCACATGGATAGGTTGTTTGGGACAGTATGTTGTAAGGAGACAAAAAAGCACATCTCAACATGCCAAACCATGTCCGATCCATTTATCTTTTTAAAACATAGTCTCCAAGAGCCAAGATCCTGAAATGTCAACAGAGACAAAACTAACTTGCCAACACACAAAAAAAGTCATGCTAGAAGACAGAAGTATCACCGTTGCATGAATTCAAATGAACTGAACAGAGAAAATCTGTCAAAGAATTCATGGAAAATTGAAGAAAAAAATTTATCTGAAGGCTTTTTTTCCCCCCCTTTCTCCGGGTCTTTCGGAATAGGAGAAATTTATTTCTGCCTTCATCTCTAAATTGGGAGCAATTTATTGCCTCTCCAAAGCTCATTTTTCACCGGCTTGCAGGATCCGGGCAATGGCAGGCAGGGCGTGCCCGCCTCCTTCCTTCACCCTCGTCTGATGATATGAGGGGGAAAGTGTCCCTGGTTCACCATGTCTGCTGGAGGGAGAGGGGGCAGACGGACAGGGGAAGGAATCAATCCTTACCAGCTGAAGAAAAAAGGGAGGAGGGGTTGAGGAGCAGGAGAGAGGGGAGAGGGAGGAGGAGGAGGAGGAGGAAAAGCAAACAGTGTGTTTACACGCAGAAACGCGAGTGATGTCAGCTGCCAGAGAGAGAGAGAGAGAGAGAGAGAGAGAGAGAGAGAGAGGAGAGCAGGACAGGAGTTATATAACGACAGCGCTGACTCACGGAGCCTGCAGGGGCTGAGGCCGCCCTCGCCACATCACAAAGGAGCAGGCACGAAAGCGACAGCCACGACAACAAAGCGGGGCCTGCCGTGCCACAGCAAGGGGGTTGGGGGTTCAAACCCGGATCCGGTCATAGACGGGGTGTGCTGGTGTGAGAGGCTGGTCAGGATTCAAGGAGGGCATCGTCGGTATGTCATGCTGGCACGGTGCCTCCTGTGAGACATTAATATCCCTGCTGATCTGCAGGAGTTCAGGAGGTTTTGGGCCCGGGTGCGCACAATGAAAACTGAGTGTAATCCCGACAGAGGATCACGCCGACACAGCTCTACCTTTCATTATTTACGACGGCGGCTAATGGAACAATTGTCTCTTTCACAGCGCATTTGCAGCTGAATGAATCACGGATCACATCTGTCAACAATGATAACAGACAGTAAATCACAAACACAAGTGAAATTGCACTCCTTCCACTGAGCAAGCGTTTAAGTATCCTGGAAGGAGATTTTCCGCATCTAACAGCGGCATGTTTCCTGAAATCTGACGTTGGGCAAGCAATCCAAACGAAGAGCCAGTCTGAGAAGAGCCAGGATCCAGTGCGTCTCTGAGCAAAACAGAGGTGCGCACACGTTGGAGAAGCCCTTAGCTGCAGGTGCAATCTGTCCTGTGACCTCGCTGTTGTTGCACGCACATGGAGCCATGAATAACTATCACATTTCTACAGTTGACAGCTGACACCTGAAGGCGCAGGTGATATACGAGACATGACAAGTGATTCTAATTAAATGCAAAAATGCGGGATGTAAAATGGCAGGAGGGGAACGAACCCTGGCCTGGTGGAGAGGCAAAGACCAGTATGCACTGCTCCGAACAACACTGCCACTGGCTGTCAGGCATGCTCAGCTGCACCCATAAACTTGTCCTTTCCTTATAGGCAGCTCACTTGTGAGGAGAGTGACATGTTTCACCTTGAGGGTAAACAACACAGCAGAACACTGGCCATCTAAAATGAAAAATGAATACAGTAAATATATGAGGGGACAAGGTAAGGTGATGCCAAGCAAGAGGCTTGTGCATTTAACGTTGGTGCCGCTGTTATGAGTTAAAATGCATGGTGCACAAAAAAAAATCACTCATTTCTAAGAGAAAATTGAAAAAGATACCAGAGAAAATGTTTGACTTTTCCCCAGTTATGAATGTTTACAAGGAAAAAGACATGGAAATGTTTCGGAGGGAGACATCCTGACATAATGGGATGGCAGCAGAGGTCCCTCTGGTAGGGAAGACACACATGCTCATTCACTGAGTGGTAAAAGCCCTCACTTTTCAGAGACTGCTCCAGAAGGCCTCTTCAGAACAGAGCAACTGTTATCAGACCCCTAGTGGGTCGCCTCTACAATGCAGTTAACCCCCAGACCTGTCTGGACCGACAGCAGTCCCCTGGGTCATGGCCCGCCAGCTGACAGCCCGTCATCCTTGCGGGTGACTCCACGGCGGGCAGCACGAATTGCCAGTTGGCCACTGCACTGCGAACGGAGCCAGACTCTGTCATAACCAAATCAGAACCTGGCCACAGACTCTGGATGTGATAACAAAAACACATGCTTCGCTATTTTTTCCTGTCTTAAGAAAAAAAGGGTCTTTTTATTACTAGCATCCTAGCATCACCTTACAAAGCATGAGCAGACTTGATAAATATTATTCGCAGCATGAAAGAGAAATTTTCCAAAATGTGAACAAAATACAGTGCCTGACACATAGAGGTTGCAGTCTCAGATTACACTCAAAGACATCTGGTGGGGGACTGGGGGGGAGGGAGGAAGATAGACAGATTTCCTCATCAAATAAGAGTAAAATGACACCTTTTTTTCAAAGTGAGCAAGTGAAGGACAGGACAATTACTGATTCATGTTATTATTGCAGCCCTCTGATATGGCCATAAACTGCAGGCTTATGTCACTAGAGCAAGCCTACAGAGGTGAGAGTTCACCTACCACTCAAGGGTATGACACTAGGGGACTGAGAATGGGGCTGTCATCCAATCACTGAGTCACAAATACCAAGGTCAGTAGACACCCAAGACAAAGAGAGCAGAGGAAGGCAAAGGGCCTCATTCTGATATCCAGTTGGAGCCTCCTACTGAATAATATGCCCCCACTGGCCAAGCTCCAATAGGGTCGATGAGCCAAAATCAGAGGCAAAAGAATGATGTAACAACAGGGGGAGTCATGCACACGCACGACATCTGGAAAGATCAGGATACGAATCTAATTTTGCAGTATTCTGAGGAACAAATGGCAGAGGATACAGTGATATTAAAACACGCCTGCCACCATCCTCTCACTCTGAGCAGGAGCTGAGCGGTGCATGAAAACAAGGCCTGGCTCAGTGTACACAACGTGAACCGGGGCTTTGGCTTTAATTAAGTTATCGGGAGCTCCAGAAAGGATCCACAGAAGTGGCTAAATTCAATGAGACACAGCTGAACACGCACTGGGTGCTGTTTCTGAGCAGATACAGCAAGCAGAGTTTTGCCTCCACCCCTAAAAATCAAATTGAGAAGGCTTCAGTCTTGCTGTATTATTGGAAACTATAAAGGATTTTTACAAGATCTTGCTTCTGTGAGTGAAATGGAGAGAGGTCACAGGAAAGGGGATTGGCGGAGCTCCATCTCTCACAGAAGCTGAGGGGGAGCTCCTAGCCCTCTGTGATCATGTCTGTTTACAAGAGTGCGGGGCCTCTGGGACTCCATTGCTTTAAAAACCTCCCATTGCTCCTCAATCAGGCCAATCAGCTTCCTCCGCTGGCCTTGAGAGGGGGCGGGACATGTTCTGCCCTCTCCAGCCAAAAGCCTGCTGTTTGTTTTCCCCTCCCCTTTGGTCTTCTTTCGAATGTTCCATCTCTCTATTTCTGGCTGCTCACAAAGCTGCTGATGTGATTAGAAGGGATGATCATTACGGTTACATAACAGCATCAAATTAATTTGCAGCCGAGCGCAGCGGCAACGGCAGGAAATCACTCAGGCTCTCAAATCTCCCTCTTTTTTTTTGCTCCCTCGCTCACTTGGCCCCTCCCACCCTCCCCATCGCTGCACACAAACACACCCTCCAGCCTCCCCCATCCCCCCAACCCCCACACACACACTTTCCGTCCCCTTCAGTCTATTAAAGTGACATCAGGGGATTAAGGCAAAGTGGGTCAGTAGAGCACTGCTAGGGGAAAAAAATAGAAAAAGAAACAAAAAAAAAGCCCCAACCCAGACATCAGCATGAACCTTGTAAACCACAGAAAGGAGGCATGGGAGTTGTGTATCACAGAGGCTGGGGGTGGAGGGGACACTGGGCTCCAGCCGTGCTGGCATGGGGCTGGCGTGTAGCCTTCTGTCGGCCTTGCGTTGCCCCCTTTGCACGCTGCTGCAGCAATGAGCCGGACTGATTGTTTCTCCCCAGCCGCTCAGATCAGGAGGGCCCTTTGGGAGTGCCCCGTCTCTCTCACTCCCCAGGAGTGCCTCAGAAGGATCAGACCCATGGATCCATGTGTGAGGCTGATGATCCCCACCCCCCACCCTCCCATACTGTAAACATGTGAAAGTGAAGAAGGAGAGTTGAGTGTATGAACATACCACCATGCAAGATGGAGTGACTAGATGGGTGATTCCCTGCCACGCTGGCCTTTAACCTGTAGCTGACATCAGGTTGCTGCTAAATCAGACTCAGCTCTGTACCCTTTACTGTGTAAAAAAACAATATCTAGCCGATGAAACTATTCTCAGGCTTTTTTGTCTTCAGACATTGCAGACACTCACTGTACAGTCTGCCAAATCTCTCTGAATGGCAGCAGAATGAATAGGTGTCAGAATATGATAGCGTATACCTTCACGGGTCCCAGGTGCTCACTGTGTATGCTGATTTTCTTTACAGCTGAGCTTTCAATCGATTAGCTTTGTTTAAATTTCGAACTGAATCCTAATCTTGATTTGATATCACTTCAAGTGTCTTTTAGTTCTGTCTCAGGGACATGGGTGGTTCGAAGAGTGTTTGTTTTAGGAGACGGATACAAGTGAAAGATGTTGCTGTAAGTTCATACATTACTCTCGAGCCCCTTAAACAAATTAATAATACGGGCAGGTATTCAACTTTATTGATTAAGAACAATTAGTTATTCAATGGGGCTTATCATGATAAAATGAACAACTAATTAAGCTTAACTGAGACAGCCACACCAAATTTGTTCAAGTGTTAGATACAGTATGTGCTAAAATCTGGAAAATAAACAAGAGTACCTTATTTTTGCAGACATGTCTCCAACAATACATACTGCTTTGTAAAAAAAAAAAAATCATTTATAGAATTTATTAAATGTGGACATATCAAATTAAGATCAACATTCCATTAACGGCTCAGTTAGGCCTAATTAAATAAGAGCTCAGCTGGAATGAAAGCAAATCACACACAGTGGGATATCAGGAACAAGGCTGTGCAACACAGTAGTACCAGATGTGGGTAAAAAGGGATGAAAATTCAGATAATTCAGACAGGACCTAGACTGAAATTTTACGGTCTAAACATAATTTTCCTGGACGTACATGTGTAACAGTGAACTCTCTCTCATTTTACACAAGTTGCACACACAGCTGCACCCTTCTGAATCAGCCAAACTGGCTCCATACAGCAGTTCTGTATATTTAAGAATTTGGTTCAACCGTATGAAGATGGGGAATTGTTGAACACTTACAGAACCACATGAGGAAATATAATACTGCTTTCCAGTCCCATAAGGGTCCACCTTTGCTCTGCCCTTGCAGGGTTAACTGCAGTCAGACATGGTGAACAGATCCATCGACAGAGACAGACAGACAAAAAGTCAGCAAAATAAACAGTAAGAGATACAGACAGATGGACAGACAGAGAGACCAAACAGACAGGAAAACACCGACAGATAGAAAGACAGGCAGACTGACTGGGAAGGGTCTCAGGGAGGGGGAATGTCAACCCACAGCTGAGCTGAACTCAATCACGCTAACTCACTGCGACTCAGCAACCGCATCACCAAATGAACTCTCATTGTGCAGGCACAGGGTTTGAGAAGACTAGCAGGGCTCCAGCTCCACTGGAATCAGATAGAGTTACACCACCTTGCTCAATCTCCCAGATGACCACTAAAGGAGCTTAGGAGCGGAAATGAAATAATACTTTTGACACGAGATACTTGAAATTATTCCCAAAGTTGAGCTCATTATTTGACACACTTTCAGCCTGCCTGTCTCTCTCCCACTTCGGAAACTAACTGCTACAGCTAATGTTAATTAAAGTGCATTAGTGTTACCCACCAATTTTGTCAGCAAATGGTTAGTGGCCCCTGTCCTATCTTGTAACCTTTCTTTCTATTTTTTTCCCATTCTTTCACAGCTCCCTGTAAAAAAAAGCACAATTTCTCTGATGACAATTTAAAATCGATTACTTTCAGGGAATGATGAAAACTAGGATTTCCAACCACCACAAATAAAAAGATTCCCACAAATAGCTAGAGATTCAATTAGTAAAATTCTCCAGGGAACCTGCTTGTGCAGAGTATATAATGAAGAAACCAACTGTGAGGGCAAAAAAAAAAAAAAAAAAACGCTATAAGGCTTTTCCCTTGGACCGCCTCTGTCTGTTTAAGATGTGTTAATGGTGACATGTCTCTGTGGAAACGCTGTGCTCTTGGCACATCTGACTCCGCTGGACCTCTGGGCATCCAGGGTACTCAGGGTAAACAGGCTGTTTGGTTGGCTGCCGTCATGTCACCCTCCACCGGATAGCTAATGACGAACTGCCCAGGGGCCCCCCAAGCCCTGGACATACTGAACCCGAAGGCAGGCAGAGAGAGGTGTGGGCCTGGGCCCACCACTGCAGCGGACTTGTGCATTTCATGCCCCTTCAACAAACCCAGTACCATAGAACGAAAACGCTAAAAAAAAACCACAATATTCTGTTTCTCAACACTAAAGTTCATATAAAAACTAGTTGAGTTTAGCTTAACTACAGTTGAAAACAAACAAGAGATATGCTAAGCTATCACAAGAGTATTTTAAGGGAAGTCAGCAGTGAACTGGTTGAGTGGCTACCTTGTTGGAGAGATCCACAATACTAACCCTAACCCTAATCCCCACAAAATCTCAGCACTGAAAAACAAGAGATACAAATATTATCCAAAAAGACCCTGAAATATTAGAAAAAAAAAGACTGACATTAAGCTGATAAAACAGTGTCCTACAATGTCACAAGGCAAAAGAAAGCACTCTTGGGCAAGATTCAAGGTCTGAGACATTTATTGCTGATGAAAATATGGCAGCAATATACAGCAATGTGCAGCATGACTGACGCCTCAATACACTGTGAAGGTAACTGGCAGAGAGCGACTCTAATTCAAGTCTGTGAATCTTTCAGTGTCACTGTACAACCCAAATGATGGGCATGTCCCTCAGTGATTAAAGCAGTAAAGCCATCAACATGTCTCTCCAAAATGCACTTCAGGATCACCCAATAAGAGTAGATTAAAAGACTGAAACAAACTGATCTGTTCCACCGTGTATGCGTGTGTTTCATGCTTAACTCCAATTAAAGAATTCATTTATTTTGCCTGTCACAGGGCAAAAAGGAACCACATGCTGCAAGATGCTGAGATCACTGAGATGTGATTAAAAGCTGAAAGACCCTTTCTTTATGAAACTGCAAGATTTAAGGTTTATAAGTAAACCACCTTAGTTTTGTCTACAAAGGTAAAACAATGCAGCTGAGTGCTGAGAGGTAATGAAGAATTCCCTGTGGTTGTAAATCTCGTAAGGAGAAAAACTGGGGGGGGAATACAATCTAGTGTGGTTTTAATGGGGATCTATGGAATGGCAGTAAGGCCAAAATGGGGAAGACATTGACAATGAGGACATTGTCAGGCAGGGTCAGACAAGTCACTGGAGGAGACAGAGACAACACACTGGGGGTGCCACTTAAAGAGAGGACTGGGAGAGACAGTTACAGAGAGGACACACTAGGGGAGGTCAAGACAGAGAGGACACACTGGGAGAGCTAAGGACAGAGAGGACACACTGTGAGAGGTAAGGACAGAAAGGACACAGTAGTGGAGATACTGACAGGGAGGACACACTAGGGGAGGTAAGGACAAAGAGGACATACTAGGAGAGGTAAAGACAGAGAGGACACACTGTGAGAGGTAAGGACAGAGAAGACACATTGGGAGAGGTAAGGACAGAGAGGACACACTGGGAGAGGTAAGGACAGAGAAGACACATTGGGAGAGGTAAGGACAGAGAAGACACATTGGGAGAGGTAAGGACAGAGAGGACACACTGGGAGAGGTAAGGACAGAGAGGACACATTAGGAGAGGTAAGGACAGAGAAGACACATTGGGAGAGGTAAGGACAGAGAGGACACACTGGGAGAGGTAAGGACAGAGAAGACACAATGGGAGAGGTAAGGACAGAGAAGACACATTGGGAGAGGTAAGGACAGAGAGGACACACTGGGAGAGGTAAGGACAGAGAAGACACATTGGGAGAGGTAAGGACAGAGAGGACACACTGGGAGAGGTAAGGACAGAGAGGAAACAAATAGGAGAGGTAAGGACAGAGAGGACACAGTGATGGAGATACTGACAGAGGACACTGACTGCCACAGCACTCATTCCATGAGTTACACCACTGTGTGTACAGCCAAGCATCAGTACAGATTCAGGTTCCGCAGTGCTGTCTTTCACACTGTTTTTCCAACTTGTTCAGAGCAGATATTCTTTGATTTGTTATGGAGGTAACATCTCAAAATGCAGGAGGTAAAGCATACAGAAGTCTCTGTCAACACACATTCAAGGCGATCAAGGCAGTAGATGCACTGTAGGCAAGGCTGCAGTCTCATAGTTCGCCGAAACATTACGAATTGAACAGAATTCTTAAAAAATTTAAGTCACGCACTGTGTTTTTGGGAGCAGGAGGCAATGAGTGATCATAAGTTATTTACGACACACACTTTACGATCAATAAAACAACTGATTTCCGGGAATTCTCCTCTGCTGTAGCTTTCAGTGGCAGCAAAACAATTTAATTTTAGAAAGGACTCCAAAGCTGCGCTGTTGGGACTGAAGCCAAGCTCTTCTCTGTCAGCAGGAGACACCATGATGCTGACACCTTTGTGTCTCTCAATGTCCCGACATGTGTTCTTTCATAAACGGATCCTGATTTAGAATGAGTCTACTCATTACTAAAGATATTGGTTTAAAAAGACAGGTTACATTGATTTTTTGTAGCAATTAATATGTTTTACTGCTTGGCCAAATCTATCCAAATAATATACATAAATTTAGTGAACTAATAAACATGCCTTTTTAAAGCATTCATATATTCCTACGTCTTACTGCATACATTTAAAAAAGCGAGTACATTTAAATTATACGAGTAAAAATATTGGTGGAAACCTTTTATTTAAGTGTCTGTGAGAGTGAAATCCACTGAACTCGCAGTGGAAAAGATGAAAGACTTAGAAAAGCACAGGATCATATATGCATCCAAAAAAGATACGCTGTTACTCTAATCTTTGTATTGTGGAGCCAGAGATGGATGAGTCATATTTACATCATAAATTGTTTAGTCCTCCCCCTGACCCCCCATCCCAAAGAGTTCCTTCCTGCTTCCCTTTTCAAACATGCCTTCAGGAAACAAACTGGTTTACAGTTTGGTTCCGTATTTAACTTCCGTGGGAGGGAGGCTGGGTATTTTAATAACTTATATAAATATTTTACTGCACTTACCTTCTTACACTGACCCTTGAAATAACTTAATACTCCTCCCCCTCCCCCAACACACACACTCACTCATGCTCATACATACTCACTTCTCTCCCCCACCCCCCCCCCCCCCATCTCCATTTTCTGGTTTGAATCCCGGGTTGGATGTTGTTGTACACTTAAGTAAGATGCCTCAATCTAAACTGCTTCAAAAAACACAGCTGCAGCTCAGTAGCTGATGTGTGAAATGTAAGTTGCTCTGGATAGGAACACCATAATTATCTTCGATCCCCAGTGTGATTCTGGCCTTGAGATCATCTACGAAGCATTTCCCCTGCACAGCAGAAGAAGAAAAAAAAAACACGATAGGGAGGGGGAAGTGGTCATCTGAAATCTGAGCCTTCTACGATTGGCCATACCCATTCCCTGAATCTCAGAAGAGATGGCTCTCCTGCATCTCTAATTGTTCGGAGGAATGGAGCCTCTTCACAATTATAGAGCATTAAGTCAACCTCCAAACTCATTTAATCCCCCCCCATCAGGGAGACTGAATCAACCCAACACAAATTCACTTCTCCTGCCTCCGGCAAAAATAAAACATTTTTTTTAAAGATTAATAGGATAAGAGATTAAAGAACCTTCAAAAGAAATGGAAAAAAATGATACGTTGTTGTAGCTGACGTCCTTCGCAAGGTGTCAAAGTGTTCATGAGACAGGAGACAAGGTGAAAATAATGTACAGTAAGTCTCCTGCTTGTCAAGAAGGTAACAATGGAACAATGTTATGGTTACTCAGAAAGAATCCAATGCCTTTATACTGTCTCAAGCCTTACAACCTGTCTGGCTACAAATGGGATCTCTACTTCTTTGTTTTGAGGTCTCAGGATAACAGATGATATATTGGAGTATGTCTACATGAATCAGGCACCAGTGTGTATTACAACATAGATATTTTCTGTCTGTCCTGACTATCGGTGCACAATGCATGAAATTCTTCTAACTCTGCAACCACACAATTTTCTCTTTCCAATATTGCTATTTTAATACCCTGTTATTGCTGTTAGAAAACACTTATTCAATTCATTAGTACCTGTTAATTAAGTGTGAAACACTTTGAGGTTAGAGTGATGAAACAGACAATAAACCGGAGTTAAACAGCTGATATTTTGCATTTAGCATCTGTGTTCTAACTTCTAATAATTTGTTCGTAAACCTTTACAAAAGTTGTATTTAATTTATAGTAAGTAAAGTAATAATAAATAAAATAAGTATAGTGCACATACAGTTAAAATAAATACATAATAAATAAGTTAAAATAAAACGCAAAGGAATAAACTGAGTTATTCCTTTTAAAATAACATTTAAAGATCAATAAACCTCTCAAGTGGAGACTTGTTGCTGTGTTATTTAGTTTTGCAGCTGCTGCTTGCAGGTGTGAAGAGCAATGGTGGAGATGGCTGCATTTAAAACAATAAGGATAAACAGCAAAACCTTGAAACACAAGGCAAAAGGCAGAAACTAAAGAGTAAAGTAACAAATGCTCAGCATGGTTCTGCTCACTTGCGGATTTCCCTCATCCCTAGGAGAGCTCTAGAGGTAAAGAATCCTGTACGGTCCATGGAGCCGGGATGCAAATTAGACCGCAGTTTACGTTGAACCATTCCCGGGTGTGGACTCTGGCTGAGCTGCCTCTTGCGGTTCTTGGCCCAGCGGAGTGAAACCTGACTTCTGGCTGATGTAACTTCCTCTCCTTTTATTGGGCGAGACGTGCTGTGAGCCGAAAGCAGGGTGCTGTTGGGAGCCGACGCTGCGTGTGGCACGGCATGACGTGCAGGTGCGATGGGGCCTGACCGCTGCGGTGTTGCTCTTGGCTGTAGCTGCCCTGCACTCTTTACCCAGAGTCCATTTCAAATGCTCGCTGCTTGCCATCTCTTCATATTTCTTCATTAACATTGTCAAAGGCCATAAAGCTGAACAAATATTTGAATTACACTAACCAGCCTTCTCCCCCCACCAGAGCATGCATAATTAAAACTATTTTTGCTTTTATTGTTGTGTTTTTTTTCAGCATGAAATTAAAAATCAGGGAAGTCTTAGATAACCTTGTAGTGTTAATAATAGGGCCTCTATTTCAGCCATTTCTTATGAAACAAAGTGTTAGGCCCAAGGTAAACCAATACTGTTGTTAGGGTTGTACAGAATAGATTCAATTCTGTGTGTTGGACAACTCAAAGCAGGCATACAGCTGGTGTTACGTACATCCAAGTTCTCTAAAGGATTAAAGAAAAGTGGCCCTGTGAGACCTCTGCCACAGCAAACAGTCTCTCTCCCTGCCTGGTTTCTTCACAGCTACTCTATTAGCAGATCAGATACGCAGCTCTGTGTGTTTAACACCGAAAAATCTATCTCTGCCTTTGATGAAGATAAAAGTCTCCTGTTTTGATAACTCATTACAGATATTCCTGAAGACGCACAGAGTAAGACAGAAAGGCGCAGCAACACCAGAACCTTATTTTACCAACTGGGACATCTTAATCATGCAAGTCTGAAAAAACGGGGGAAAAAAAACACTCTCCGTACTCTGGTCAGTAAATAAAGTATCTGTTGTCCCATTCCTCCTCCCTGCCCAGCTTAGCCACATCTGCACTTAAGTCATTGTGCTGAAGTTTTATTCGGGGAAAGAAAACAGGAACGGCATCATCATGCTTTCCTTAATTAACATACATCTGTTTTGCGTCGGGCTCCCGTCCACGAACGTTTTTTTCCGAAAGCTTTTTACTCTCCTGCCGCGGGGAGCGTAAACGCCGCCTGCGCCCAACGCTTTTGACCGAAAACAATGTGAGCGATCCGCACAGCAATCAAGCCCCTTGCTGTGGCTCACTGCGAGGGCACGGCTAAAGCCTAAGTGGTCTCCTGTCTTGAGATCGGTTTACCCACGATGCCTTCAACATGACCAATGACCGACGCTGAGAGTAAGGACTGTTCCGGGAACATCCGCATGATACAAAGTAAATACCTCTGCCCACTCTGAGTCTTTGCTTGAGAAGGGGAAAGTCTTACAATTATGAGCAGAGGAAAAAAGGAGATAAATCGGAAAATCTTAACAAAAATAGACCACCTGTAAGCCTGAGTGTTTCAGATGGTTTATCTAAGTGAGGACTGCCTATTTTTTTCCCTTATTCTGGAAAGCAGATCACGTCTGAATGTTGCTAATCTCCTGTGTAAAGATGTTTTTAAATGTCTGTTGAAACCTCTTATTGAATTAATTGGCCTATTGGCACGTCGCCATGGAATTGCCATCATTTATAACAGTAAACATCCATGCTGGTGTCAGGTATCAAAGCTGCTTGTATCGGCACCCCTGTAATCAGCTGAACACTCCTGTTCAACAGAGTGGAGTCATTTGTCTCTCTCCTTTGAGAAGCAACGCTCACCCTATTAAAAAGGACAAAGCCCTGTGGGCCAACAATTGGTGCCTCTATCCCCTCCTTCCCAAGTCTGAATGCCAATGAGTCTTGAGAGAGCTGAATAACAGCCAAAGGCAATGCATTCCTGTGTTGTTTTCCACAGATCCTCACACACACAGCATCAACACACTCACACTCTCTCTCTCTCTCTCACACACACACACACAGCATCAGCACACACACACACACACACACACACACACACACACACACACACAGCATCAGCACACACACACACACACCCACACGCACACATGCACACACACACATACACACAGCATCAGCAGACACTCACACACACACAGCATCAACACACACACACATGCACACACACACATACACGTGCACACACACATACACACACACACAGATACGCACACCCTTGCATGCACATTCACACAGACACCCACACTTTGAAAAACACACGTTGAAAGTCGATCTATATGGGACACAAACCTGCCGCCACAGCCAACTTGTCAGAATTGCCAGGGTTACAATGCAGCAATACGATAAGTTTAGGCATGGGGTATTAGATAAACCCTGTCTTAGAATCTCTGAATGCTGTCATCAGACATACCTGACAGCAGGGAAGAAAAACAGTGGGCAAAGCCTATGTAATCCTCAGACCCATTTGACTAACAGGAAACACGTTTATCTGAGAGGATCATATGATGACTGTACTGAATTATGAGTAATGCAACCCACAAAAAATTTCACTTCAGTTTTCACTTTTGGCCATGCGACAAACAGAACAAAAAAGTCCGACGTGCACAAAACTGAACTAGATGCACTTGAAAGGGAAGGTGTATTCCATAGGGGGTAGGATGAAAACACATTTGTATGCATCCTTATTAATGGCTACATGCCAGAGGTGATAACCACTCATTCTGAAAATTGCCAATTACCAAATGACCACATATGCACTCTTGAGGGGAGGAGGGGAAAGGTTCTGGGACTGGGATGGTGAGAGGAAGTGAGTGAGAAAGAAAGAACACACCAGAGGACAGTAGGCCATCAGAGTGAGGACAAATTGTGTTAAGAATTACATTACACTGCCATTTAGCATTCACTCTTATCCAGAGCTACTTGCATAGGTTACAACTCTACATGTTACTCATTTATACAGCTGTACATTTACTAAGGCAACGGGTTCAGTGCCTTGCCTAAGGGTATGGCAGCAGTACCCCAGCGGGGAATCGAACCAGCAACCTTTTGGTTACAAGCCCTGCTCCTTACCACTACGCTACACAGCCACCCCCCAGGCAGCTCTGTTCCTTCCCAAATTGAGACAGCACTCACCAACCACGCTGGACTATCAAAGACCATCTGCAGTCCTGAGCTCTTAACAGGACAAGGCCTGAGGGACACGTCCCCGGCTGGTACTCCCAGCCATTACAGGGTCCTGCTTACCCAGCAAGTGACCCCCCCGTGCTGGGATTCAGTGATCCAGACTGGCAGTGTTCTGGGTCCGAGCAGAGGGTAAACCCACAGGTCTCCAGGGAGAGTGGGGGGTCTGATTGTGAGAGCTGGATTAGATGAAATTAATAGCACCCCTCTGGGAAGACCCAACTTCCCTTTCCATCACGTTAAATGAAGCACCCAGGGAGAACGAGACCATTTGGTTTTACTCATGGAACATGATTTCTCATTTAAATGTCATCATTAGCTTCCCTGTCACATAGATTTATACTGTATGATTATGGTATTCAATTTTAGCTGCTCATGCTGTGGTTCTTATAGCCTTAAACATATGTTAAAGACAGCAGGTGCAGGGTCCTAAATGCATTTACTTCACTGTGGTCTGGCCACAACAGTCAACCGCAGGAAGTCTGGCAAAATAACAAATGAACTCAATCATTCTAGCTACGTCTGGAGAAACCAGACCTGAAGAAACTCAGTGATCGACTGACTGACTCAATGAGTGGCTTCCGTGGTAACATTTTCCCTAGGGGAAATCAAAACCATTGAATAATGATTGGTCAGTTCTTATGTCTGGAACTTTCTGAAAAACATGTCACTATTTATGCTTTATTCAAACATTTAACAGCTTTTCAACAGGAAAAACAAGAAAACTGTAATAAAAATTTCAGTATCATTAAATGATTAAGAATATTCATGGGCTAGGATGGGTCCTTTGAATCGACTTAATAGTAATGATGTATGGATCCATATTGAATTCTAACATTCATCTATGAGAAAACAGACACTACAGTATGTCTTGGCTGGCAAGGTCAGAAAATCCTTTTGACTTAAAAAAATACAGAAAACATACGACTACAGATTCTACACACAATACACCAGTACTGCAAAGATTTCCAGAAATGATCTAAACAGGCCCGTTTCCCAAACCTCTCCTGGAAGACCCCTTGTCCTGCATGTTTTAGATCTCTCCCCGCTCCAACACAGCTAATTCAAATGATCAGTTTGTTATTAAGCAGCTTCAGGGGTTCATGACGAGTTGATCATTTGAATCAGCTGTGCTGGAGCAGGGAGAGATCTAAAACATGCAGGACAAGGGGTCCTCCAGGAGAGGTTTGGGAAACGCTGCTCTAGAGTATAGAGAGAACTTTGGCAGAAACAAGCCCTCAGCACAAAATTTTGATGCATAGATAAATTGGTATTGACACTTTACGACTTTAACTTAAGTATCAATCATAAACAGGCAACGCACAGTGAAAGATAAACTCTGTATTTTTATTCTTTATTTGTTATTGTTCATCTTATACTTTCATATTGCTGGATAATGAGGCAGGTGAGGTACCTTGCCCTAGCACACAACTTGGGCAAATGCCTCACCCAGGCATTAAACCTATATCTTTCTGGTCTAAAAGCTTAAATCCATAACAACTATACCACACAGCCTCCCTTTTTACAGATAAATAAATCACAATTTGCAAGTAGGATTTTCATGAGCTACAAGACTTAGACAGCTACAGTATTTAGATTTCTCCATCTCTTTTCATTCATAATCAACTGCTGTAGTTGTGTAGCCTGCTAGCTGCTGTGTTCTCTGTACACGTGGTGCCTGTTCAATCTTCCACTGGGTTTCCATGGTTCTGAGGCTGTCCCCCACCTTGTCGGAGTAACTACCCAGAGCGTGCCTTCTCCCCTGCACCCTAATTGCCTCTATTACAGTATCTGCGGTCAGATAAAATGCTAATTTCACACCACATTAATTTCTCCAGGCAGAACACTCACCGACACAAAGCCCAGAAAAACTGTCAGTGCTTCTACCCTCCCTGCACAGATCTGAGCTGACTGCCAGCATCACATGACTGAGAGCGACATTATGCACAGGTCAATAAGGTTTTTTTTACAGAATGTATTGATTGCACATTTACAAAGAAAACAAAAGGCGCGGGTAGAAGGGCAGCGCTATTTGTCGGCTTCAGAAGTCTACTTGAGCAGCGTTCAGTGCTGGAGAGCCACACCTGTGGGAACTCCACACCTGTGGGAAAAGAGCCTCATTCTATACTCCTGCACTGGTCAACTACTCCATGTGGCAGTGAGAACAGGAGTTCCTTATCTGCTCACTATCACTTCTCTGACTGTAATTTAGTTAGTGTAAAGCACACAGAATTGAGATGTCACTATGTGTTAACTCTCATGCTGATACTATGTGCACTTCTCTTTCTTTCATATCCCCTCTCTTCAGCTGCGCTGGGATTAGCAAGACCACTGTACACTTTGGGTAATCAAACACTTTCGTATGAATAGCTTTCCCCTTTTTTTAATAACAACGCAAGGCAGTAATTTATTCATCCCTGCTTGTTAATAAGCAATTATCAAACTGGGAGTAATTTCAGCCTGTGAGGGGCTTGCTGTTGAGAGTAAGGGAACGCCTCAGGCTGTGCGGCTCTCTGTGTGCCTGGAGAGAGCTGCAATCCCCTTCGCTTCCCCCAAAAGGAGCAGATTTACCCCCTGGAGCTGAGCAGGCCTCTCTACTCCAGGACAGGCTGTTCACACAAGAAACCCTGGCAACTACACTCCGAGACACATCACAATGATAACTACACACTGAGACACAGCACACTGACAACTACACACTAATACACAGCACAGACAACTGCACACTGAGACACAGTGCACTGAAAACTACACACTGAGACACAGTGCACTGACAACTACACACTGATACACAGCACAGACAACTACACACTGAGACAACAGTGCACTGATAACAATGCACTGAAACGTAGCACACAGGGAACTAACGTACAGGGAGTTACACACTGCCCGACAGACAGCATATGGGGAGTTACACACTCAGACACAGCACACTATTCATGGAGGTATTGTAATAAAGGTGCCTATTGCTCTAGAGCTGTGCTCCGATATGTCTTTTTCCAAATAAACTGGTGAAAAAAGGCACATGGTCATGTTTCATTTTACACAACTATGTCAATACAAGACTATTGTTTCATTTTTGTTTTGGCTGAGGAATTTATTGTGCAGCTAGTCTGTCAATCACAATTTTTGACTTGAGTTACAGAGGGAAGACTACATCTAGACAATAGAAACTACAGGCAGTTATTTGTGCCTATTTGCTTGCAGTGCATTGGAGTGCCAGTATGTGCATCACGACACAGATCCTATCCTGATATGTATAATGCCATGAGAAAACATGTTGATATACAGCATGCCATTCTATTTGTGTTTGCTCTGAGTATGTTGACTTATCTCAGGAGGTAATACACATCCTCAAAGCAACAAGCAGCCAAAAAACATAATCTTGAATGAGCCCTTACGCCATGTAAGTGATATAAAGTAAAGCTCAAATCACTTTCTACAAACTGTTTCATATGATTCCCTGGAGGGCAAGCGTGGCTCTTTGAAGCAAACAGGGCAGTATGTCATTCTGTAGTAGAGAACACTGTGTTCATCATCACGGGGTCTGGTGCGAGCACAGAAAGGGCAAAGCAGAGAGAGAGAGAGAGAGAGAGAGAGAGAGAGAGAGAGAGAGAGGGAAAGAGAGAGAGAGAAATGGTAATCAAAGATGGATGAAGATGAGAGAAATTATCTGCTGAATCCATAATCTCATTAAGCGTGTATAACTCAATTCTGGCGGAAGACAATGGGGCGCATTTTGTTTCTTGTGGAAAAGTACTCCAGGACATGGCGTTTTTTTTGTTTTGTTTTTTTTTTTTTCTAATGAATCAGCCTTGTTTTTTTTTTTTTCTTTTAAAAATGAAATAAGGTTACATCATAGCTGACTTTACGTCTCTCTCTTGCTCTGCCTTTGTTTGCTACTTCCTAATGGTTTGGCCTTTGTCCATTCAGTTAGCTATGGCTGCGCTCAAGGGTTTGTGTGGTGGACCACATGCATGAACAGCTGATGACAGCCAGGGGCACCATGGCCTGCAGGTGAGTGCTCTGATAACAGCTTTTAAGGAGTGAGAGGAGCCTGCTAATGTTTACTAAGGGCTAGTATGTGTCAGAGTGGGAACTGTCTGCTGCTTCCAAAATCTCTCAGTAAATCTTTTGAAAAAAAGCAACGGCAGACGGAGCAACATGATGTATGCTTGCCCTCCTCTAATTAAAACATTACTGCGGGGTGTGGAGTATTAGTGGGGGGATTACATAACAGCTCTGCATCTACTGCAGCAGGGTAGAGAGAGGGAGAGAAAAGGAGAGAGAAGAAGAAAGAGAGGAGTGAGAGAGGAGAGGGGGAAAAAAGGAGGGGGGAGTGTGTGAGAGTGAGTGTGTGTTAAAGACAGGAGAGAAGGAGAGTGGCAAAGATAGGGAAAGAAAGAAGGAATGGGGGTGAGAGACAGAAGGAGAGAGAGAATGAGCCTGTGAGACTGTGAAAGAGAGAGGAGCTTGGTTCTTTTATTTAAGAAGAGGTGAATGTCTCCAGCGCTCGACAGAAGAGGAAGAGTAGAGATTTCTACAGCCTCATTCTCTCTCCGACAGAGCCGCGTCTCTGTCATCTCTCCAGATCAGCTCTGAAACGCCTGCAGAGGCCCCCAGCCATAATCTCCCGCACTAAATGCAGGGGATTCCAACAATTGCAGTTCAAACAGAAAATACTCGCCAATCTCTTCTCACTATCACATACGAATTCCCCCAAAAGACAACCAGAGGAGACTGCCAGAAAGCCCTGGTTCTGTGAAATGATACTGAATTTCTGTAGTTTCTGCAAATCGCCACAATGGTAGAAGTGTATTCTACTATTTGGTGAGATCAATGTTTGCCAGAAGATGGATCTCCGCATCTTGATAAATTCCAAAATTAAAAATGCTTTTTTTGGATTTAACAGTCATCCACCAGGAAATTCATAAGCGAGAACACACAACCACTGGAATTTCAACTGCGTGCATGAAATGACATCATTGATTTAAAAAGCACATTGAAAAACAGAAAACCGACAGATGACAAAATGCCTGGAATTACAAAAATGGCCTCCTCTGAGGTGCTGATGTGTGGACGACCATGTGCAGATACTTATTATATGCTTATTATACTTCTGCAATTCCTTGCAGAGCCCTGACCTCACAACCATTGTCCTCACTTCCACATCCTCCGGCAGGTTTTACAAATGTATCACCACAGACACTGTAGCGGAGTACTGACGTTACTAATGCAAACCATGAATGGAGGAACTGTGAGAGAGCAGGAGGCATATAATCCTTGTCCCATTTCAACCACAATCATCCTCTCAGTGTCAGCTGTGTGATGTTCAAATTATATGATTATGCTGCGCATGATGCAAGGGAGAGGTTTGCACACCGTACATCACTTCAGTCTTTCCCCACATTTCAGGGTCATGGCTGAGACTGGAACACAGATGGGCCAGATATTTCTATAGCCTTTACTGAAAAATGAGACTCTCCCTGCAACAGCCTGGGTGCCATTGAAATCCTACTTTGTTTCATTGAAGATTTTACAAAATGCATCATTGCAGGGACAATGCTGCTGAGAATTCAAACTCTGGCCTGCACAAGTGATACTAGTGCACTAATCTTGCATCTGGGATTCCAATCAGCCTCAAGTATCGCCAGGGGGGAGAGACAGGCGCAGTCTTACCTGATTGAGTAGGATAATCTCAATCAGAATGTCACCACTAACACAAGATGTGCATTTCCCTCCAATCCACCTTCACTTCAGAGTGAGGTCTCATCAACCCAAGCAACCTACAGAACAGTCACTGCAGTTTAAAGGGTTCAGGTTTCCAGACAATGTGAAATGGGTCTCACTGATCACGGCAGCGCGGCGGTCAGCAGAGGAGTTTTCTGTGCGACTATGGGTGTAGCAGCAAATGCCCCACCCTTTGGCATAGCAAGCTACATTTCTTTTTCTTTTCTTTTTTTTGCTGATTTGACTCCTCCCACTCCATCCACGGCAGACACCAGATGCTGTCCTCACCAGCTGTCTGCCTCAGCAATGGACGAGCGGCGCTCGGGCTCCGTGTTTTCACAACAACTCCTCGGCGTCAGCCTCGCACAGCTGTTCCCCACGGTCCCAACGGTCTTTTAAAAAAGGCAATAAATCAATCTGGGCACTTAATACAGGCAGGAAATTGACCAATTAAAGCGGCCCAAGATGCTAGTGGCAGAAGATTTTTACAAATTGCCAGCTATTTATACCTTCGGCTGCTGTTCAACAACAGAACGCACTCACTTGATTTTGTCCATTGAGCTTTTTTTTTCTCCTGGCAGGGCGCTGACATCCTCCATGGCCAATCCTTAACCACACATCAGCACTCCCTGATTCTGAGTGGCTAACCTTTGACCCCAGCCATGATTTCTGCAACCTCATTCTGGAGAATACCTCCACAAGTTTCCAGTGCCATCAGTACTGTGCTTAATATTACGATACTATCCAAGATTGTACAGAACTAAAAATACTTTTGCTTTCTTGTCTTTTTTAAATTCTTTTTTACCTTAATCTTGGATTATCATTTTTGCAAGAATGTGCTTTGCCATTCATCGACTGAACATCAGCATTCACATTCATACCAGGCCTGGACAATCATGTTTCTATTAGTTTGACAGCAGCGTTGCTTCTTTGGCTGAGATTACTTTAATACGTTGTTTTCGTTAATTTTTTATGAACGTTTATGCCTTTGAAAACACCCCTGTGATAAAACTGTGAAAGACAAGAAGTGCAACAGGTGTAACAACATCTGCTTGAAATCTATATGTGAGCAGGCATTAATCATGGTATATTCAAAAAATATTGAACAGTGGCCCCTTGTGCAGTGAAGTGAACAGTATTCTCTGTCCTCTCTCCTTCAGAGTGATCATAAATCTGCAAATATCAATCAAACAACACAAAGAAAGGCACCTGCAAGTCTACCTCCGCACATGCTGTTAACAACTGTTGTTGGTTGCCATTTTATTTCCTTTATTTCAGTGAACTGTTTTGAACATCTTGTGCCAACGCGTACCAGGGTGTCCACTACAATTCAGCGTCTTGTGAAAGTTAAAAGAACAATCTGATTAAAACATCTTAATGATTCAACATGTTGAAAATGAGCAGCATCACTGAGTGTTTGTTGTTCACGCCATCCGACCTTGACGCCCATGAGACCTATAGGAGCTGCCAAAGAAGCTACGCTCAGGCACCTTGCCAAAATCGGTGAATCACAACCAGGGAGGATATCTGACGCACGCAGCATTACTCATTTGACAGTATCTCTAGAATGCTCTGGGAGAGAGGAGAACTGTCCCAAGCCCCTGGACAGCGGGCGATCCCTCTGTGTGGTGCAAGCCTTAGCTTCAGCACCCCAGCCTTCTCCTGGACACATGCAGACAGCATGCGGTGTGGCTTTGAATGTAAAAAATCAGAGAGGATGGATGCACTCCTGTCACTTCTGTTGAGACGTCTTTAAAAGCCGTTATCAGGGTGACCACCTGCAGGCTGTAATGCCCCTGGCTGCCAGGAGCTATGCCCACGTGTACCAATACCTGAACACATCTGCAAATAACTGAATGGACATGGCTACACCATTAGGAAATGTCAGAAAAAGGCCCAGCCAAGGGGGTGTGGTGAAGTCAGCTATGATGTAACCTTATTTTGTCTGCTTGTAAACACACACACACATATGTGTGATGTGTGTATACATATATAAGAGCTATATAATGAGAGCTGCATGGTGTGGTCTTTAGCTAGAAATCTCCCAGAAGAAGAACTGAGAGAACAGTAGGTACAACACAGTGCCAAGTTCTGACTGGCCAGAGCTGTGCTTCCCAAGGCTTCCCACGGTCTCTCTGTTTCACATCATCTCTGTTGTGATGACAGAGCTGGGCTTATAACCAGAAGGACACGGGTTCAATTCTCAGGTGGGGCACTGTGATTACATAATGAACTAGCCTGGATCAAATCAACAACCTAATCTGTAACCAGCAACCTGGATCAAATCATGGATCAAATCATGCATTTCACATAAGAGAAAGGCTGCTTAACGTGAGTAACAGAACTTGCAAGGAAAAAGGCCATCTGCAAAACACATACATAACAACAGTCATTTTCCCCCATACATATGGACTTGTATAGCAGCTCAGACAGCTGGTTACCTGTTACTCATTCCACCAGTGCTGAGAAGCCTGCCATGCTGTGCGCAGAGACGTTACTGTGGTTTCAGTGAGTGGCAGGGAAGGCATGCAAATTCTCTGAACTGGAAGAGGCCTTCAGCAGCGGGGGCGGGGGGGCTGGGGGAACAGAAACCACACACCTCCATGGCTGGGAGCCCTTATCTCTGCAAGGGCCATTTCGCTATCTGAACCTTGCTCTCGTGGATTCCACGGTTCTGATATCACAGCATGCATCTGGACAACAGGCATTATCTGCCGTGTGGTAACTTGTTGCTAACTTCAGGGGAGGAGTCATTAGAATCATGTGTTAAGCCCCCTGGAAAAAAAAACAGCATTCACTGAAGATCGTGACCGCAAGTTATAACAGTAATTCCTTTTCAAAGCGAGGACCTCATCTGCTACAAGCACTGCTGCGTGTGCATTTTAACCATCTACCTGCACCCTGCTGCCACACAATGCAAATAACATCACCAAATGGTACGACACGGTTCAAGCGGTTCTGCACTGGAGCCATCAGGCACCTTGTTGCTTTTCAATTTTAGCCGATGAAATATTAACGCTCTTTAATAATGAGCCTCAGTGATTCTAATCACTCGGCATCCCCAAAGGCTCCGGGATTGCAATGGTCCAGGAGGCCACGGAGCAGATGTGGTGAAGACAATATGCAACAATTCACATCAAGACGGACATTTGGCCTCTGTATTTCCAGGGGAACGGCACAGAGTTGGGCTGGCAGGTGTTCCTTTCAAAAATAACATTCTTCCCTCGTTTGGCAGTACCGTTTGCATCCAATACTGCCAAGTCAGGTTTATTTAGTAATCTGCCTCTCTCCATCAAAATCACGGTCAGAAATGAGCTCTTTTTTTTCCCCCTACCGAGATTTTTAAAATCCCCCTGAGCCCTCTGTTTCATAGACGGAGCTTGTTTCTGCTCAGATGGCAGCTGCACTGTGTCATTGGCCATGCTGGCCGTGGTCACTGTGTCATGGTCAGCCCCCTGCATGCCCCGCTGCTGCATGCCGTGTGCCTCTCCGTGCTGTCTCCCCGGTGACCCGTCACTGCTTCATTCTTGATTTGGGAGTTGGAGTTGAGTGTCAATAACGGCGAGTTTGAGAATGATCTTTTGTTGTAGCAGCTTGGTTTCCAGGGGGACCAGCTGGCCTCTTTGGAGCTCCTCACTCTAGGACAAACTCTAAAAGTGACAGCTTTCATCTTATGTGGATTTACACAGGATGGATGTCACGACTGCATGGTTAGGACCACAGAGTGGTCCTGCCCGACAGTCATGTGTTAGGTGTGTTTCATTTGATGACAACTGTCCATTTCACTAAGACAGGAATGCACAGAGTAACCACAGCCCTAACCCTAACCCAACTTGCAGGGAGGTTCATTGTTTATTATCCGCTTAGCACTTATTGTCCATAATGATAAATGCCAATTGTGCACCAACTGATCAGCTGAATCACCAACTGCTTGCATTATCTCGATTAAGAGTACAGTCATCACCAAATGTGTTGACAAGTCAACCATACTGCTGGTAAATGACGCTTCAAAGAGACAAATCCTGCCCTCAGAAGGACAGTTTATTCAAAACAGGGGAGAAACTTTAAATCAGTACCTGATCAAGGCTATATGTAATAGATGGCAGTTAGTCTCAAATAAGATACTTTACATTGAAATTGAGCCATTAGGAAAAAAAAAAAAAACATTCAATTACAGTGATGAACAAGTCGCTGTGAGTCAGACAGCCAATTTGAATCCCCCATTTTGAAAAAAAAGGTCTAAAGAAAAGGCTTTACACTATCAGCACTGTCTGGGGTAAAGGCAACCCAAACTCATCTCGCCAGAACTGCTTTCAAGTGGAGGATTCCATATCACACTCCTCCCACAGGCTAATTAGCCCCCTCTCCAATCGGAGAATACTCTTTTACCCGCGCTGCTCCAAGCTGCTCAAGATAAGCTGCTCATATTAGTGTCTCGTTTCACCACAGATCCTCCTTTTTAACCCTTTACGCTCAAGTGCCACACGTATGTGCCATTTAGGGTCACTTGTGCGCCCTGCCGACGACAGCCACTCCTTTTTTTTTGTGTGAATTTGGGGGCATGTGTCTGTTGAGTGACATGAATTCAGGCACAATTTGACGTATTACATGAGCATCCATCAACAAACTCAACTATGCAAATTCGCCTTCTCTGGAGAAGTGCTGTTGCCTAGTGCACAGCCAATGTAATTTACAGGAAATATGGACAAATGAGAGTGAGGGGTTTCAGAGAGCAGTTTGAATCTGACAGAAAGTACCACTACATATTTTTTGAAAGGTGAGTTGATGAAATGATGAACCAGAGAAACAGCTCCAAGGGAAAGACTGAGGACAAAGGAAGTGTTAGATGCCAATTCCGCCTCTGGTGAAGAGGATAAGGGGTCTGGGAAAGAGTATGTTTTTTTTTTTTGCAGCTGACTGGAGCACCAGGTAATTTTCACACATTTGGAGGAAAACATTGACATGCCTGTTCGTTTCATTGAAGTTTTTTATAAAGCTTTCCAATGTGTTATTTACTGTTTTATCCTATTTTACAGTTGTTTATTTGTTTATTTAAATTTTGGGCAAGGGTTTGATTGTTCAAACTAAATACTTCTACAGCAATTGTGGTTCTGTGTAAGGTTACAAGAGGTTATTCCAAAAAAGTAAAGCCATTGGCAACATGGTAAAGACCCTGAGGTTTTTTGGATCAACAGTCATATAAATATGTCTGAGCATGTGGCTGATTGAACATTACTCATAAAAGCAAAGCATGCAAGAGGACTGTAATGACATAATGTATGATATCATACAATTTTCACTCTGGATATATGGATCCCGTTTCTGTTTTTTTTTTTTTTTAACTGTTACACAGTAAGCTATTCTCTATATTGTTTAATCTCAATGATAACACATCACTTACTTTTAAATGACTGCAATTCCACACAGACAATAATTTCTCTATGTGACATATATCAGAACCTATCAAATGCTACTATATGATCCCTGGCCAGGAAGCAATTACACAGGTGAAAATGTACCAAATATGTGATATGTTGGACTTCTTCACACACACACACACACACACACACACACCTCTGTATGTCAGTGAGTCTTGGCAAACGCCAGCTCAGCTACATCTTCATCTCCCACTGTTCCCATGGCAACGGGGAAAATTGCACTCGCCTTACTCTTGCACTTCACTTGCCACTAAAACATTTACCATCCGCTAAAAACATGCAACAACAAAGACAAGGTATATGATGAATATTTTACAATATTCAGGCTGTGAGTGCCCTGTGACTTAAGAGGCCCAGGCGGAATATTCCAGAGACAGATCGGCGCATCCTCCCCGCTCCTCAGAAGACTCCACCCAGCAAAGAACTGCCCACTGGGTTGTGGGGCACAAACCTGAAGCTAGACTAAATGTTTTGTTCAAGGGTATAAAAGCAGTTCCCCAAGGTGGGATCTGATCCTGTGACCTTCTGGTGAAAACTAAAGTTACACAACTACCTGCCCGCTTCCCTAACACTGCTAAAAAGAGGAGGGGTAGGAGGGGAGTCCCGGACACAGGACTACAATCACTCTCACTCTGTTAAGGACTCCTGCCAGACAGCTTCACATGGGCGGAGTAACACCCCATTGTGTTATTCTGGGTCTCTGCCTAACGTAATACATCACGGCGGACAGTGCACTGCCGCGGCATAAAATGGACAACAGAGCCGGTCTATTAGGTGCAAAAGCATCCCATCTATAAAAGTCAGCATTAATAGCAGGGTCGACCCATTCATTTTTCATCCACAATGAGGCCAATTAGAAGAGCTGAAATGAACCTCTGGAAGGATGCCCATTTTTTACCGCGGTGCACAAGACGTGGGCACATTACTTACTCCCCTCGCCGCCTCCCCCAGCCAAAATTAATGGCCCTCAACAACATAATTATCATGGTTGATCTGTATTATTATGTGTGTGCTGCTAACCAACTTCAACAGTTTGCTGAGCATATGTGGCATGTCTGTGGTCCCGTTCTGACTCCGCGCCACACATTACGCTTGAGGACTGACACCCTGCACAACAGATGAGGGAGTTCCCTCGCTGTCTTCTTAAAAGTTATTGGTTTGCATCGCACACCACAGAGCACTGGCCCTCTGCTGAACCTTCCCATTCATTCTGCTTTGGGACACAGCTTTCTGCGCTAACCAGGAGCAATCGCTACACCTAGAAATACTGCTTAAATACTGAAAAAAAAAATGTGGAAATGGTATACATGTAATGAGTCAGACATCATCTGTCAATGGACTTTACCCAGCGGCTTTACATCGAGCAAGCTAGTTCTGTGAAGGTTTTGCTAATGTGGCATGTGATTCTTAACAAGAGGGTGTGGTCAGACAAAAAAAATCACTGAATTTTAAAAGCGAATAGGTCCTGCTGTGCAAACCTGAATGTTCCTGGCCTGGAGCTTTTCAGTGAGTCATGTGCAATCTACCATACTCACTTCACAAAAATGTCATTCAAGATGAGTGACATCTTCATGAAGATGGTGGGTTCAGAAAAAAAAAAAAAGAATTTTAAAAATGTTATGTATTTAGATCTGTTTAGATGGCAGTGAGTCAGTCCCTGCACTCCTGCTCCCAGAGCTATAGTTAACAAGTCAACATCAGAAGAGCCTGATTGACAGGTTGTACATATTTGACAGAGTTCACCCTGCAAACATACCCATTTCAACGTTTGGTAAAAAAAGAATAAATACATCTTTGGAGAGAGAATCAAAAACAACTCCCTAATTATTACATATTTGAGAATATGTGTACATGCTTAAAATATTATGAAACAAATGGCTACTTCAAGATATACACATGCTAAAAAAAATTACAAAAAAAAAATTCTATATCAGGCTCTGAAATATGATAATTTCGTTAACTTGATGTCATGACTTACATGGTTAAATATGGAAGCTGTAATGATGAAAGAAATTATTTTTTTACAAGCATGTAACTGGATGATATAGGAAAGAAATGTAAAGTTCTCTGATGAATTCTTTAAATAAAGAGAAATGTTACTTTAAAGACACTGTCTTGTTGCCTTTTGGCTATTGTATTTTATTTATAACAATTCTTGTTCTGCCTGTACTTGACTTTTATTTCAATCTGTCATTTCAGAGCAGGCTTCCATTCTATCTTAAAAACACACAAAATAGTACTCTATGCTTTACAACACAGACAAATCTTTAAATTAAAGATTCAAGTCTAATTTAAGCTGTTCCATTTTGGCTGAGGATGAAAAACGAGAAGGAATTGCCTGTCAAAGCAACTAATAAAATGATTAAAATTAATCTAGAAAGGATAATTAATTTTCTTATGAATATGAATAAAATTAGTAACTCTCTCTTTGAAATCTGCAATTGCAATGAACATATAAAGGCGCAAATTATTGTTCATGATATATGCATATTTCTTTTAAATGTACAGTGATCCACGTGCAGAGTGCTTGTGCATGGACACACAAATTCCCCCTATCACAGATTCTATCTAGAATATTAAAAACACATGGGAGAAAGCCATGCAAGGTGCAGAATTATGGCAGGGCATGCTTAGTGTATATCAGCTGTTTCACTACTGATTCGGTCATCTTCTGCCCTCTTTAAACCCCCTGTCATCTCCTGTCCAATGAAAGAACCTGGGTGTCGCGCATGGACGTGATTGAAGTTTTTTTTTAAATTAATTAGCTATTTGCTTTTTCTGAATCTTTCACAATAAAAGGGAAAGGTTTTTTCCTCCACTTTACTGCGAATGACCTTAAAAAAGCAACAGAATGTAAACGTTATGCACACACTTGATGAAATGTAGTGATCCCACCCACATTTCTTGTATGAAGATGACAATAAAGACAAGAGGAAAACGTTTTTTGTTTTTGTCTTGCAACTCTCTCTTGTTTCATTGACAGAAGTAAACCTTTCTGCAACACTGACACCCCCTGGGACTAGTACAATCCGTTGGGGGTCACAGCCGGACACAGCAAGTGTTTGGTGCATTTGGTGCGTGTTATTGGTCAGTCCTGGAGCAGGCAGAAACCATCAGTGTTTCTCTGAGTCATCAAGAATCTGCTGGTGTGAGTGCTACCCTCATGGACAGAGAGTACACTCAAGCCCTCTGTAAGAATTGAAAAATCAAAAACTGTTGAGAATTACAGGGCTGTTTAGGGTCAGAGAAATGTGTAAGAATTATGGGAAAAATGTGAAGTGGTTATAGGACAAAGAAAAAACAGTGGGACAGGAATTCTGGTAACTGCAGACGTGTTATTTTAGTTCTGCTCAGAAGAACTACTGGTCAGTGACACCTTTGAGAAAAGAGAGAGGACAGGAAGTGGGTTTAATCTGGTCCTCAAGACACCGTGGAGAAAACAGACCTGTCTGTTAGAAAAAAAAATGCATAAAAAATAAAGCAAAAATGCTCCCATTTTGAACAGCATGTTTCTTAATGTAAAAGTGGTAGGTGGTTCATTTCAAGGGGGCTCCAATTGATCCCCAGCTGTTTCATAAATTGTCCTTATTTCTAAAATCAGGTCAGCGCGATAAGCAGCCCGGGCATCTCCTCCAGGAGTGCTATACACGTGTGCCCATCCCAGCATCCACATGGTGCCAGGGTGGTCCTATCAGTCATGCCATATGCTGGATGAACAAGACCAGCAGGCACACATAATTCTCCAAATACAGATTCCCAGTACATAAACTGTAACGCCACACAGTTTGCCTTACGCCTTAATCAACTACTGTAGTCTTTTGACACTTGTTTTTCACGTAAGTCCTGTGAATTTTTTCAGTACAACAGAGTACAATGCTGTTGGAAACTCTAGAGCGCTACATTAGTGAGAATAAATTTATGTACACAGAAAACATACACCTTTTATTTCAATGATAAAATATATGTCAATCTATGTGATTAACCATATCTGTTTATGCAAACAACAACAATATGAATGCATAATCGGAAAGCACAGGAAGCACAGGTAAAATGACCCTCTTTATTTTGTAAGATCTATAGGAAATAAGGATTACATCACCATTTTGTCCTCATGTTCCTTGCTGAATAGAGGTCAGGGAAGGTAGCCTGACAATGAAAGAGTCAGAAATGTGCCCATTGAACCTGCTGCCCCAATTTTCAACAGGAGTGGTAAATTTTTCCAATTGAATACTGATTGACCAGGCTTCAAATAAAGGTGAGGTTCTAGCATACCATCCTTAATGTTGTTAAAGTTTCCATGCACGTGTAGCCTCACTGATCAGACTGGAAAGACTAGTGATGTGTTCATGTTTGGGTCAAAAGTAAAATTAACATTAAGTTTCCTGTTGTGTATGGTTCCATTTCTGTTGAGGAGCCTGATGCAAAACAGGCAAAAACAGACCATCCTTTCCGAGAGAAACAGCCCATCTTTTCCATTTGCCCTTTGTTAACCACAAGGCGACCGGGAGTCATTACAGAGTGGAGTGGAGCCTGCACCATAAACCTTCATGTCCAAAGCAATAAAAAAGTGACATCACTTGAGCTTGGCTGAGCGCACACTGAGTTACAAGTGCGTCCTCCATTAACACAATTGCTGGGGCCGATATTTACATCCAGACCCCAGCTGTTAGCTGTTAGCCTCTATATCTCAGCTGTTAGAAATGTTGGAGTTTTTGTTACTCTTGTGCTGCTCACATTCATTAATTAATTTTTTTATACCATGGGCCTCCGCAACTAAAATATGTCAATGGTTATGTCTCTGAAACCCTGAGTATCGAGAGTCTTTACTCAATGGGTGGATTAAAAGTGGTCCTTGTTTTAGCCGACAAAGTAACAGATCTAACATTGGGTTCAAAGAAAAAAAAATACATCTCCTCTTGCCTCTTCCCCAGAGGGGAAACAACTCTGCAGTGTCATGAGTTGCTGCACAGCCTCTGTTTTCACCCATAGAAAGTGTCCTCAGTAACTCTGCAGCTGTTTTCCTTCTATCTGCCTTTTTTCTTTTTTTTTTCTTCCTTAAGCTGGAGGATAATCAAAGCCTTCTACAAAAGGAGGGAAAAGTGAGAAAAAATTGAAATAAAAAACTACTGTACACGAGCAGCCAGACTCTTCTAATGGAACTCGTTTAATCTTGAAAGTGAGACTTTCAATGGCGTATTAGCTTTTTTTATCCCTCTATTGCTTCCCACAGAAATATATGCAAATCTTGGGAGCTAATTCTAACAGTGATGACATTAGAGCCAGTTCCACTCTGTTAGACTGAACTCCCATACCAGGGGTCCCAAGGCTAGAATATCACCTCCAGGTTCAGAGCTCTGTTCTACTGTACTTCTCTGATGAAGACGTCTGGATTTACTCTGTATGACGTCTGCTTCTAGCCAGCTGCTAAGTGCCAGTGTCACTGCCACACTTAATGACCAGGTTTTAAGTAAAATGTCTTCATTCATTCTATATCTGAAGTAGGGACTGGATCTGAGGTGTGTGAGTAAGTATGTGTATGTGTGTGTGTGTGGGGGGGGATGCATGGATGGTTGTGTATGTATGCGTATTTTTCTATGTCAAGCTGGGGGTATTTCATGTGTGAATGCATGTGTCTGTGTCTGTGTATTGCGTGTGTGTGTGTGTGTGTGTGTGTGTGTGTGTGTCTGTGTGTGTGTCTGTGTGTGTGTGTCTGTCTGTCTGTGTGTGTGTGTGTGTGTGTGTGTGTGTGCGTGTGTGTGTGTGTCTGTCTGTCTCTGTGTGTGTGTCTGTGTGTGTGTGTGTGTGTGTCTGTGTGTGTGTGTGTGCGTGTGTGTGTGTGTGTGTGTGTGCGTGTGTGTGTGTGTGTGTGTGTGTCTGTGTGCGTGTGTGCATGTTTATGTGTGTGTGTGTGTGTGTGTGTCTGTGTGTGTGCGTGTGCGTGTGCGTGTGCGTGTGCGTGCGTGCGTGTGCGTGTGTGTGTGTGCAGGTGGGGGGCATGTATATGTGTATGAACATGTACATGTGTGCATTTGCAGGTGAATCTGTTGATAAACAAGCCTGATTAAGTCTAACATTAAAGCTTTGAGTCATATCTATATGACCCCTTGGCCCTTCTGGGTGCACTTTGCTATTTGAGAAAATCTTGCTGTTTGACCGCCCATCAGGATATTGACGTCTGAATTTATCTGCTACTAGATTTAACTTTCATAGCCTAATTTATTATTACATGGATTAAAGGTGTGCTCAGAGTCACAACTATACAGACAGTGTTTAACACAGATTGCACAATTCTGAAAAATGAGCTTTCAGAATTGTTAACAATTGTGGAATGTCACATTACAGATAGACAAGATTGTCCCTTCACAGTTGCTCCACTCTCAACTTGGAATTACTGCATAATCAACAGCAACTGAATTATGCAAAGGGAAACTTCTATATTCTGTTTCAAATACATAATGAGGAATGAAAAAAGATGCATTGAAATAGGCATTGCAAATCCATCCTTTTAATTTTTTGGCTGTCTGGCAAAGTCTGAGCGTCATTAACTAGTAGAGGCAAAGTTAATCCTTTAATCTAGATCCCCGCTGCAGGGTACCGCAAACACTCTGATTAAAAAGGGGGATGTGGGCAAAGAACAGTTTAAGAACCACGGGCTCTAAGGAGATAAAGGCGGAACGTCTTGTTGCTATGGCAGTGTGTACCAAACGTCTTACGACCGCGCGGTTTCTTGTCTAATATATTCACGGTATTTATGAAATATGTCATAGAATGCATGCTAAAATTCTAAATATAAATCCTATGGAAATTCAGCCCCCTTCTTGAGTGGAGCTTGGAATGGCAGGCCATCACTGACACATACTGTTGCTAGAATTTTGGCTTGCTCTTGTTGTTTCACAAACTTTCTGACATTTTTTTTTTGTTCTTCATCTTTTTCTCTCCTTCATCACTTGGGCAAGCCCAGAGAAAATACCTATCTTCTCAACAGTCAGGGAGAAAAATAACAAATAACAGATCCAATCTGATCCGTTCTAGTGGGAAATCATATCCGTGCCTCTGAGGTGCGGCACATGCTCCGGGATTTCGGTAAGCAATGAAATCAAATGGAAAAAAATTTAAAATAATGTATATAATAATAGCATATAGAAAAGTGCAGAGGAAGGCTTATATAAGACACTGATAGGAAGTAAATCGAATGGAAGATAAATAAAAAATGGACGAAAGAGGTGGAAAGAGAGAAGGGTGAAAAGAAAATACAGACAAAAGGAATGGAATAAAAAATATTAAAGGAGCACAGAAAAATAAAGCTATGATTTTGAAATTTGTATTCAGAACTTGCTCACACACAGAAAGGAAAAAACAGTGCTCTGAGCTGAAGCAAAGGAACCATGGCAACTTCAGTCATCTGGTGCCCCATGTAAACTGCGATAGTGGAGCCTCTTCATCACTGTCCACAACCTCCCCGCACTAGCCAAAAACATACTCATAAAGGATATACGCAAACACAAGTTCCTACAACAAACTTTACATTAAATAAACATGTGAGCATCAAGTATGGAAATACAGTTGTGGAAAGTGTTTAACACGCCATATAAAATATAAAAAGCAATTTTGGGTGCAAGCCAGATAAAAAACACAAGTAAGAAATTAGGGTGTGTGTTCCATTTTGCACACCTTCAGACACACATACTGAACATCTGCGCAAAAACATGCTAGATCAAAAGCAATGCTATAACAACAACAGTAACAACAACTTTTCTACTGAGATACACAGCCAAATATATAATACATGAAAAAGGAATTTTCTGAGTACAAATATCTGATCTGGAAACAGCCTGTATACAAGAGGTATATACAATAATCAGCACTGGTAGCTGACATTAAACATCTTGTAGATCAGTGGAAACTGCCATACTTGCATGAACAGCTACTGTAAGCAAGAACAGATAGAAAACTATTTTTACCTTTTTGCATTGTCATTATCAAATTTATAAATACACTCTCTCTTTTGGTAGCTTAAACTGTATCTATGTAAATCACAAAGCAGCACACAGTAACCTCTGAAGATGATTATTTGTGTGGATTTAATCCTTTTTCCTCCCTTTTGTTGATGTATTTTTTCAGGCAACTTGGGTTATTTCTTTTCATCCTAAGATACAGAGACTCAGTTTGCTCTACTCATTCAGCCCACACTACAATGAGTGGTTTATCTAGTTGAGTAGTTATTTCATATGACAAGTAACAAAGCAAATTTTTGAACCAGTGCTGACATTAATTATACATTATAAATGTACATATTATTGCCAGTTTCCTTGTGTCACTGTACACATAATGTTATTATGTGTTATTAGTCTTAATCTGCTTGACAAAGTCGTCCCCCTGATCCTTATGCTAGCTATCTGTTTTTTATTTAATCGCCTCTTCTGAAGGCCCTTCCTTTCCTCTCACCTACAGAAAATTGACCACACCCCAGTGAAACAAAATGATTTTAATATTGAGTATAATACATTTATCAGGTGCTAATTCAATAAGTATAAAATATTTTAATAATTTAATTTAATAACAATAAGAAGATTTTATTATTTGCTTAAGTCGCACCAGTCCTCTCAATACTGCATTATGACTTCAAATAAATAAATAAACAAAAATAAACCTTTTTTTATTTAGTGTGACTGGACAGGACAGCTGCCCTGCCATTTCTCCAGTCAACGATCTACGCATCCATTTTCACCTGGCCGACACCTTTTACTGGTCAAGGGATGAATAAATCACACTTAGTGCACTCCCTGGGTAGTTTGACTAAAAAAGGACATCAACATGAAGGAGGACTGTGGTGTTTGCCTGTCATCGCTGCCCCCGAGGCACTGTGAAAAATTACCGCCAATAAAATAACATTTTTCAAAGAGCGACAGGGCTCTTTTAATCTACCTTCCACGATGAATGGGTTTCGGGGACGCGTTTCATTTCATCTGAACACAAACAATCATTCAAAGGCCTTAATAACAGTTACACAAATGAGCTTCATTAATTAGCTGCAAACGGAATAATGTCTGTGCCACCTTGTGCGCTCCTACTACTAAAAGGAGGGCAAAATACTCCAGCTAAAACAAACAACAACAACAAAACTGGGGACCTAATAGCCTGAATAGCTCATTAGTATTTTTTTACAGAAAGCATGACTCATAGCAGACAGTTCTCTCTCTCATACCATGATACAACACACATCTGTGAGTACCTTTCACAACAATGCTGAAAGCACTGCAGGGAAATCTCAGAGAGACACCAGTGTAAAAAGAAGAGCATGTCTGCTCAGGACAAAAATTTGTAAGAAGCTCTGACTCCGAAACGTTCATTCACCCCAGCCTCACTTTATTGCATAGCTTTTTTTAAGAAAACGCGTGTGTCATGGAATCAGCCACAGGTGTTTTTAAACACTTGCAGAAGAATTTTTTTTAAGTCTGTTTAGAAAATGTCTCTGTTATGCAAGTCACTTCCTGATTTGGAGGAGAGTGTTTCACATTTCTCATATGACTAATAGAGTGGAATTGTTTTACCTTTGAGTAAATGCTTCTGTTTTCTATACAACATATCCAAAACACAAGTTTTCCCAGCACTGTAGATTCATTTGTCAGTTCAGAAATGTTTTTGATTGTTTTGACTTTCCCAAAAAACAGAACCATGTGATTTGTTCGTATTTTGTTTCACTGATGAGCCTCCAAAGTATGGGTGAGTGATTTCTCCACGGCCCCTTTGAATGTCTATGGCTCTGCAAATTTTAACTTCAACAATATTTTACCTAACATTCATGTGGTACTTTTACAGTTACAAAAGAATTTTGTGATTTTCCATCACTGACAAAAAGGCAGAAATCCAACAAAAGAACCCAGTGGCAAATGAATGCCATTCATGTTAAGAAAAGAGCACATTTTCACTTTGCAAAAGTCAAGTGCATAGCGCACAAAACAAGCAAGTCTAATAGGCCTGGAACCTTCCCCCTGCTGTAATTGTCAGGACCGAATTGGCCCTTAAACAGGGCGATGTGCTGTGTGAAGTATTTTGTTCTACTGTAATTGGTATCTAATGAAATCTCCCACTCTACAATAACACTGTGTTATGAATAATTTAACGTGAGGGGCTAGAATAAAAACTGCCGCCTTGAGCACATTTTGAGAAAATTCAATTAGAGTTACTTTTCAAAACAGAGATGTGTCACAGACACAGATGTAGTGATGGGTGCTAAAACAGCATCATTATTTATGCATGTCACACTTTGCTTCTCCAGTACTGTAGACTCGCTACAGTGATTTCTCAGCAACAGGGAACCTGTGAGAGATGCATCTCCCCCAGTGCCTACCGGTCACTCATGTTAAGGAGTGTACTAAACAGTCAGTTTAATTTCAAAACACTTCATTCTGTTAGGAGTTGCCCTATGATTTATAGAAATGCCTTTCTATAAATTGTGGGTTTATTATTACCACTGTGCATCTTTGCATTCTCTTTGACGTCAAGAATCCTGCTTTTGTGTATGGAAAGTCTCATTTTATAGTAAAACACTTAATTCAATCAATTAATGTATACAGTAGCTAGAGAAAGATTAAAGCTACTTTTATCAAAAATGTTTTCGTTAAATTTGTTCTGTTCAAATGTCAATAAACAAATCCTTACAATTCTTACACAACCTAGTTCATCATACACACACACACACACACATATATATATATACACACGTTATATATATATATATATATATATATGTACACCAGGCTATTTATTTATACATATTTACATAAAAGGTATCCTTTGAGAGAGATAAAAACAAAAACATGGGGGGAAAAGATGGATTCAGTTGTGCGAAAAAAAACGTAGTTAGCAAATGATAAATTAAAGGGTAGGCCCTGTGTCATAAATTTGGACAGCGTCATGTCAGCGGGTGCGTGATAAACAGCGAGCGCGGGACAGTGCGGCCTCCCTGGGCATCTCTCAACTGCTCGCTGTCACTTTATCACTCCGGTCCCGTTAGATTACACCTCCAGGGTTCAGGTGGGAATCCATCAGAGCTATTATTACCTGCGGCTGTGGGCTGCATCTATCACCACTAAGGTTACCATAACCTCAATATTAACAGAGGAAAGCCGTCTAATAAACACCAAGGAAGGATGGCTTGCACCCCCCCACTTTTAATAAGGCACTTGGAGGAATGAAGATCATGGGCCATGCTTAGTATGCAGAGCAAATATGCTGATTCCTGCCCTCTCTGGTTCTCCTCATTCTTCTCCTCTGATTCTCCTCCTTGGGCGTGGCCCCCGCTCCCTCAGTTCAGCTCTTCGCTGCCGCGTCCATGGAACACTGACCACATCTGGAGCTGGCCGATGCTCGATCGCGGTTCGGTGCGACACAAAGGTGTGCAGTTTTCTCAGCCTATGCCTGTGTGAGACTTTCAACTTTAGGCCTGCGGTGAGCTTTTCAGGGCAGGCAGGTCCTGTCAGGATGTGTAAATGAAAGAGCTGGTTCGAGAAATGGACGCCCTGCTGCACCAATGAATTGACTCTACGGTAATCCTCTATTATGCAATAAAAAGCCAATAAAACAAGCAGCGAAAATGAAAGTGCATTAGGCTAAAAGTGGGCTTAAGCTTCTTTAAGGATTAATGGAATTTGGTCAAGTACGTCTCTGGGAGTAGTTTGGTTCCGGAGTGTACATGAGGTCATTGCCTCGCTTGGTCATGTGACCTGCAACATCAAAGACAACCTAAAACACAAAATCTATAGCCTGCTACTTCTTTTGATACATAATCTAGCCTTTACACATGTCAGAGGGTAAATAAATAAATGAAATATACTAAAAACACTGCCCATGACAAAGCACTCTTAATTCTGTTTTATAGTTAGAGAAATAAATTACAACAATACTTAATGGTTATTTCTTTTCCTTTTTTTAAGTAGGTACCAAAGTAAACAGGAAATTAAAGTTTAGTTACTTGTATGATGACACAGTTAAAAACAGACAAAAATGTATTTAACTGTGTACATAAATGTCAAATTTTCACATAATTAAAAAAACAAGCATATGTGTCTGAAAGGAACATTATTTCTAAAATAATGTCATCTGTCATTTATTACTTATTTACTACCTACTCACTATCTGTTCAGTTACTACTTGAGAAGTCGTGCAATTAACAGGTAGTAACTACAATAATAGTACATTAAGAATAATTATGTTATAAATATTCAAAAGCATTTCATTACATTTTTTATAATCCTGAATATACAGTGCAACACATACTCCAAAGTACTGTGAAATGAGGTGGTAAGAAAACCACGCAATTGTAACACTTATGGTCTTCACAAACACATGAATATTCACTCCAGATTTACTTGCTACACTGAGTAAATCATCTCTTGTAAACAAGTGGCAGCATGAATGTAACAGTTAAATCAGAGGAGAAGAGATACACCCTTCATCAGAAAGCAGTCAGAAATTAGAGAAGGGAGAGTGAGACTATATTAACTACAATCAACGTGCCTTTACAACGGAGAGGAAAAAAAAAGTCTTTTGATTGGTTCAGAAGTGTCTGTGATTGGCAGCACATGGTAGCTCCACCTATTATGGTGCTCAGGAAACCTTGGGCTCCAGTCACTATCAGACACCACTTTGCACCATTCAGTTATTTTTGGTGGCTATGTAAATGAGTTGCACAAATTAAAATAGAGGGATCAGTTAGACATGGTTCACTGCACCTTGTGAGGGAACCATGGAGAGTGATCCAATACAGGAAATGGTGCAGCCTTGAGGCAGAACCAAAGGGTATGGGGTACAGATTTGCTGTTATTTTGACATAGTGTTTTTTTTTTTCAGGCTGTTTTTTCCACTACTGGTACAAAAGTTATGACTTTTTAATGACGAAGGACTATGGTTCACTCTTTGCCCTTAGACAGACTGCCATAGGTCTGTGCATATCATTAAGAAATTGTGGCATAACAGTAGAATCTGTGATACAATTATTTAATTTTCCTTTAAGTATAAATCAGAAATATAAAACTACTGCTTTACTGAGCCTAATGTCTTTCATTCTCAGCCGTGATAAATCACCTATGACTCACTGTTGCTCAAAGTAGTGTTGAATTTAATTTTACAAAATGAGGTTTCTTTCAGATAGTCCTATTCTGCAGGTGCACTTCTGAACAACAGTTGTCCTTCAGCTGCTCCTAATGTTCTCTGTCCTTTTATCTCAAGAGGCATGTGGTGCATCTATACCTTTTTTTTTTTTAAAATTAGACCCGTTCATGCACCTCTGTGAACTGGTCCCAAAACATATTATGCTCTGACTGGGAGGTGTCCCCACTGTTCCTTCCCTTCCTGTATCAGGGGTGTAATCCCAGGCCAGACACACCCTATTCTCTGCTCTGTCCGCCTCCCGCTGTTCCCATGAGCCTTTGAGCTGACGGAGTGTGGACTATCGCTCACCGCGCTGAGAGACAAGGCCCTTTGTGATGTCCATGATTAGTCTTTTGTGTTCCCAGGTAAAATTAGAGATGAAATTCTACAGACACCATTGTGCTCCTATCTTTGGGACGCTCTGAAACGCGCACCGTTTTTTTATTGGTGAAATGAAGCCCTGCGGGGACTGGCAGATAGGCTCCTCTTTGGGGAAATACACCGCAGTAACACAATAGGAACAATCTTGTCCTTCAGTTCTCTGTTCCCTCGCTTGAACTTTTGTCAGCCTGCCCATTTATCGCGGTGCTTTTTCAAAGGTCTGTGTTCCCAGATGATCCTCTACTGTTTTTTTTTATGTTTCTGAGACGGACCTGTGGATACCGAGCAGGGCCTTGTTACTGAAACGAAGACAGCGTCGACTTTCCACAGTCTGAACGACCCTTTGGGCTACCCTAAATTCCCTCAAACTGTTCAGGGGGGGTGGGGGGTAAGCAAATTGAGTTTGGAGTGTCATCTTTAGATGTGTTTGTTATGGATTTATTTGTAAGCTGTCACTTTTCCTAATGCTCAGGGACATCAAAATAAGTTAAAAGAGGGAAAAGCCTCAGAGAAGCCCACTTTCCACCAGTGATTGAAAGAACTGCAGGCACTCTAGACAGGCCTGTTATTTAGTACAGTCACTAAGACAGCTTCTCTTATGGGATTGCTACTGTATCTACCCTTAGGAATGCTAGCAATGATTAAAATGTTTCAATCAAAAAAAAAATATGCCCATGAACTATGTCTGTTGTTTACTTACACAAACAGCAAAATCAAGACACTTTCAATGAATGAAATACTCACCTCAATAAAAAAGAATATAGGGATGTTTCATTTGCAGTGAATTCACATTAAAAATTCCTCAGTACTAATGACCAAGAAAAAATGATACTACATACACTGACTGGCCATCAGTGTAAATACCTCCTGTGATTTCTACTACTATGAAATCTATGTATATATAACATTAATTTAGATTACACTGTGCCATAGATCATCCTCATTAAAAGTGAGTGTCTGTGGCTTTTCTACTTCAGTGTGAAAGACTGCAGACACTTGTGTGCTAAAGTTGTTTACAAATGCTTTATAACATGCTAATGCCATGGTTAGGAGGTGTTATAAACACTTAATATGAAGCGTGACCAAAACACTGTCTCTCTTGGATTCTAAATACCCATATAAGTGCGTGACCTGGTTCACCATTGGTGTGGGATGCGAATAACAGACAGAGAAAGAAAATAGATAACTTACCTTCATGATTGGATTCACATAGCAGTGAGGCAAGGAACGGAGGAGCACCAGGAAAAGAGAGAGGAGAGAGGAGTGTTAGTACCAGAGAGTAACACAGAGTGCTTTTATAAACAAGGAATGCATGGGAATTTGTCCAACTTGGTCAGTGTCTTAAAGGGAATGAGGTCAATCTTAAAATACCTGGGCCCCAACCCCTCCCTCAGTTATCGGGTGTGTGCATGTTTAAGTGTGTGTTTGTGTGTCTGTGTGGGTGTGTGTTTAACTAGAACCACTTGAAAGCTGGATGTATTTTGGGGGGTCTCACAAAACACAACATCGATTATCCGTAAAGACATAAGGGCTTTTTCTGAAAATAAATAAATAAACAATTGAAATCTACAAAGAGCAGCTATGGTGTTTTCAATGGTACTGCCACGAAGGGGTCAGAGATGGGATAAAACTGTCAAGACGATAAGGCTATATACCATAAGAATGGTATTATGTCCAAAGCGGTGTGAACTACAACAAACAAAAACATCAACATATGGGAAACACACCTCTGATTTTCAGCATTCAGTGTCTAAACAACAAAAAGGGTGATGATCCTGATGGAAATCCATTAAATACCTTCAGTTTACTGTAATTATTTGTAATATTGTTGACACGATCACACTGTTGGATAGAAAGTAAGCCAAGAGACTAACAAAGCTCCTGCATCTTCCCACTTGCCAATTTGCTGCACCATTGAGAAAACTTTTCACAAGGTCATGTGGGAGTCACCTTGCTATGAGTACTGCCCTCTGCTGGCTCACAAGGGAAAAACAGCATTTCCGCTTTTGCAGCGGTTTGTTCTTTTCCACTGGAATTGCCAGTAAAGAATCATTGGGGTATTGGTGATGTATGCCCGTGTATGAGGGAGTTGGAGGCGGCCTGAATTTGTCAGACCGGGGGGCTGACAGATCGGGTGAATTGGGGGGATGACTTTCACCAGCTTCTTGCTTAATTTGAACAGCGTTAAAGGTGTAGACCCCTCCCGAGTACTGGGTTGTAGTGTAGCTTCGGCACTGCTAAGTTTAACAGTGGCGCCATCGCATCAGATAACTCTGGTGAGTATTCAGGATTTTCTTAAATGCACAGAGGCTGCTCCATACTGTTAAAAAATAATAAACATGCTGCGCCACTCCAACCTGGTTGCAGACTGGATGATGATGAAAAATATGGGACACATTCTCATGGGCAACACATTCTCAGGGATGACGCTAACACTAGGCAAGACAAAGAAGTAAAGAATTCAATCCAATCACCAAACAGCTAGTGAACCCTTTAAAAGGCCATTTAAGGCATCCAAACATTTCCTTTCTTCCCCCCACACCCACCAGACATACACACCCCATGTGACATGCCTTTCTGTAGGGGGCAATAACTATAATGGAGAATCACACCACTCAAAGGTTTCTGAGCTTTGAGTCAGATCACTTCTAACTATACATAGATAACATACACAGATAACTAACTATACATTTCCACTTGATTACTAACAAAACATTTTCTCCTCCGTATACAAGGTATTGGATTTACTCCATTGATCCTGTTAAAGATTGAAGCCATCACAGACAATGACTAACCCAGTGAAAATGTAGAATGCAGGTAGATTTTACTTTACAAAAGTTAAAATGGATGTAAATTATAACTCTCTTGAGGGTTTTATTATGAGAGCTGATAAGTGAAACAACAATAGCAGGTGTATTTAAGGCTATAATTCCATTAAGATTACAAAAGACACTGACAGTTAAGATTTATTGAGTATGCATAAAGAATTATTCCAACTGGATATCTACAAACTTAAAAAGAGGCTTAAAATTTCTTTTTCTTCTGGCCAATTAACTATATAGTCTTGGTGTTTGTTGAATACAGTTGTTTTCCCTCTAATGTAAAACTCATATCAAGTAATCTTTTTAAAATAAATAATCTCTATGACCACTGACAATCACTGACCACTAACTTCTGTCAGACAATAATGGCACTAGAACTGATATAGTGTGTGTTCCAGTAGGTCTAGACATCTATTTCTGTGTATCCTATGATTATTTTGTGATATTGAACTTTTTGTTTGTTCAATCTGTTTACCATTGCAGGTTACTGGCTGTCTTCAAATAATGATTAAGACCTCATAACAAATATGAAGCCTTGCTATTTTGTTTTATTTTTGTGAGTAGTTGACCATGACACTGGGATTTCACTGGTATAAAACATGTTTTGTTCTGTGAAGTAGCTGTCTTATTCTCATTTTTTTGTATTCATACAGTCTTTTGATTATACAAAGCAATCCATTTCCACCAGATCACAGTGGTATAAATGAAGTCTGCTATTCCTAAATAAAGAATCTCTTATTCATCTTTTTATTCAGCTAAAAAAGATATATTGTTCATGTGCTCTTCACCATTCTGTAACCACTGAGGTTGCATTACTGCTGCTCATGACTGGATTTGTGTAGTCTATTCACTCCCATTAAACCTAGCGTAAAGTGACAGCATGTGCCTGAGCAATGTTTAATGCAAGCAGAAATGCATTACTGTATATATTATCCAGTCAAATGTCAACTTGCAGTAATGAATTCAACGGGAGCCCCTAAGCAATAACGGAAAAGCCATCCCGGGACTCTTTTTTATTGAGCGTAGTGAAGCCATCACCCGTTCTGTGAGTGTTTGTGAGTCTCCACACTGGCGTACAGCAATGTGGGGACCGCCTGAGAGTGCGTGCCGATCCCCGCGCGGAAACCATTTCATCTGCGCTCCTGCACAAGTGAGGTGCGGATTATTATTGCTCATTCGATCCCCAGATACCAAAAAAAAAAAGTAAAAATGGAATTAAATAAATAAATAAATAAATAAATAAATAAATAAATAAATAAATAAATAATAAAACGCAAAGGAGGGAGGAAAAATCAGAAGTCTCTACCTTGATTGCGGCACAATTGACACGCTGCTCTGTTGCGGCTAAAAATAAAATCAGCCCCCGAGAGCAAAAAAAAAAAAAAAAGAGCCTGGCATCTCAGGGCTCAGACAGAGAGAGACCAGAGAGCAAAATCCTAATCCTTCAGAAAAGGGCCCCCTCCGCCAAGCCATCAGGCTAGGAGATTGATGCCTGTCTCACAGCGCAACCAGGAGGCCAGAGTGGAGAGATACGGCGGGCACAGATAGGGCCTCAGCCAAAGTGACATGTGACAGGCATGCCAGGAGTGTGACACGTCAACAGTGGAGTATAAGACCTGACACAGAAGGAAGTAGGGGGGGTGTTCAAGTGCTCAAGGACACAAGGCAAGACTGAACATGTAATGTAATGTAACATAACACACAATAAGACGTGATTAAGACAGGCACCTGTATCGGTAGCATGATGCGGGGTGGGCTTATCTGACTGACTGGGCTCAAATCTAACTTCTCTCTTTCACCAACCTGTATCCTGAAGAGAGGGAGAAGACCTCGACAGCATTCAGCAGACACCTTTTTGATCCAAGAAGAACACATTCGGGATGATCGCACGACCAAGCGTAGCACCTTGCATTCTCAAGAGAAGGTGGCACGGTTAGATCTCGCACCGGGCAAGTGGTGGAGAGGTCAATTATGTCACGGGATTAAAGGGACCGAAGGGTAGGAGAGGCTCTGAGAAATAGTAAGTGAGAATGATGAGGCTGAGATCAAGAGAAGAGATTGGCTGTAGCCTGGCATTATAAGGAGCCCCGATGCTGCAACGGTGAAGGGAGAAACCCTCATTACTCTACCTCGCGCTGCACTCCAATCACTCTTTGAAGTGCTTTGAGGTACTTCGCCGCATGAAACGAGCATCGTTAATCCACTTGTTAATTAACAGCGTGCCGGCGCGCCCGTGTCAGGAGCGCCCCTTTCTCCTTGAACGACTCAAATCCTTGAGAGGAGATGGGAGAGATATCAAAAGAGTTGCAGGATTTCCACCACTGCAGTGGAGGCTCTGACACTGACTAGGGAGCGGTCTTAATCTGTGCACTCCAGTTCACCATATCTGGGAGGACTAATGAGATATTCAGGGGTGTGAACTACATAAACAAAGTTACTGTGTGTGTGTGTGTGTGTGAGACACTGGCATTTTCAAATAAAGGGAGACAAAATATACTGTACAGAAATTAATTTGGGGGATACTGCTGGAACAATCAAGGGAGAGAAAGTTTCTGGATAAACTGAGGAAGTTTGGTTAGAGCCTTGTGCCCATTTGGAGTGCAGGATGGCATATTATAGAGAATGTTTGCGTATAGCACAATGCCATCCTCACTGTGATTAAAGAACGTTTCTTTCTTTGGCCCATATGAATACATTCTGGGGGATTTAGAAATCCCTTCAGGTTCTGAAGGAGCTTAGATTAAACCTGAGGACTGTGAAAAGAGAGGGAAAAAACGCAAAGGGAAGGAACTCCTCACGGTTGTCACCCTACTTTTTCCTCTCCCTTTCTGATGAAGCTGTTCCCGATGCCCCTGTGCCAATGACTCTGACAAACAGGAAATGATGCAGAGAACAGAGCTCGCCTTTCCTCCCGGCTCTCCCTCGCCGCACCAGGCGGCTGGGTGGAAGTCTCCCCTCTGTGCCAACAAGTCTCTTTTTCAGTTCAATTAATGATCCATAAATAACCCAATGAAGGTGTCAACAAAGAGCGCAATTTATCACGGCTTTCACCGGCGCGTTTCATGCGAGCGGAGAGCTCGTTCGCAGCCCACCTCTCTCTGAAAAAAAAAAAAGAAAAAAGATTTATTCCTGGCCGACCGCTCCAACCTAAAATTTATCTTGAGCAGGAAGCCTCAGAGGTGCGCCGCTTTGACAAATAAGCTGGGAGTTGTGGGCCCTTGCCTTTGTTAGGGGAAGCAGAGACAGAGTGGCAATAAATTTGGTTAAGAGCGAGAGACAACACACTCATTGGGCTCCCTCGGGCCCCAGAGAGGCCCGAGTTAAAGGCACACAGTCTTTTTTCACTCCCAGTCAGCAAGGACTCCTGGCTGTATATCACAGAGAGACGGCTTCTCTCCCCAAAAAATGTGCGGCACAACAAACCCAGTCCCGCTGTAACAGAATTCAGCGGATCTGCGCGGCGGGCAGGGAGTGCTTTATCAGAGTGCTCCATAAACGTCACTACAAGTCAACAATAGCAACCCAAAACAAACACACCGTAAAAACATTCAACCGTTCCCTAAATAGAAAGATCCCTTTAAGTGAACGGCAGTCTGTGGTAAAGTACTCTATGGAGTGTAATGCATTAGAGAACTAGAAAAAAAAAACAACATAATGAATTATACACGAGCCTAGGTTTGAATCAGACATTAAAAGCAATGACGTGAGTACAAGTCTGCTTCATCTTAAGCCCGCAAATCAAAATCAAAACACCTGATCTTATGGGCAGGAATTACACCGCAGCCGACAAATGTTTTCAAATGAAAGAATACAGTCATCTTTAGCTTTGAAGTTATGTTGGACCTTGAGCACCAACACCTCCTGCTGTACCAATTAATAGCTCTTGTTAACCCACTCGTGTTTGGATAAGACTGTCTTTTTAAAGTAACACTGCCATTCTTCCCTTCTGAAACAGTTTCTCACAGACTGGATCAGTATTTGAAGGTAAGAGCCTTTTAAACATCACAAACACAGTGCACAATTCAGGAATCTAATATAACACCATACTCACTGGGATAATTCATCCTGCACAGTGCTTACAACACACAAGACACTTCAATATGTATTCCCTATTAATACTTCTCAATAATGAACAGTGGTGCAAAACCAACCATTCTGATATCATGAATAGCTGTTCTCGTGTAATTACTCTACTTGACATGTTATGTAAACAAAGCTATATATCTATCAAGCTGCAAGTACCGTAACTACTTTTTTGCCTTAGTAGACAGTAGTATCAAGAGGGACATACCATGCATATTACATATCAGGTAAAACTGTGTCTGTGTGTGAGAGTGTGTGTTCATGTAGCTAAACTACCTGTAAATGTCTATGTATAATTTGAATATTGTGATTATTTTTACAGGTACACTTTTTATAAATGACCAACCACAGTGATTCTCACATTTAATGCCCACTTTTTTTCTCAGTTTGGATGCAGATTTGCATATACTAATTTGCTGGTGGTGCACAGTACACACACACAGTGGCTATGTAGGAATGATGAAATACAGCATTTAAGGATGGGGAACTGTACAGCACATTAGAATCATGCAGGGGCGTGTAATGACACCGCCTCCGTGAGGTTGTCCTGTCTGTGGGGTGCGCGGTCAGTTTGTCAGGACACGGCAGGCGGCTCCCTCTCCCAACAGGAACTTGTTAAAATCGTCCATTAAGGTGATTGACACTTTCCAGACATCTTGCTGACAAACAGGAGCGGGCAGCAGGTTGATTCTACGGAGACCCACCCTAAAACATGGCGTACGCTGCAGACATCGGCTGCGTCCAGCCAAGACACACAGGAGTGCCACGTCTATGATTGATCCTACTCTGCATCTGCCTACCAGCCCCACCTTCTACTGGCTATCTACATAACTGCCCCGCCCTCTGGAGACAATTTAAAAAAAAACAGCTCCCCCTTCCGCTGTCAATCAATCCAACAGCCCTGCCCTCTGCTGTCAGTCTGTATAAAATCCCAATCTCTGCTATCAATCTGGCCACGCCCTCCCAAAGAACCTTGCAGGACACTAAAAGGGCATAAAAATGCCACTGGGTAGAAACAGCCCTGTGCTCTGCTGCTGCATTCACTGTGTGTATGTAGCAGAAATATAATTTTAAGTTTTAGTTTCTTAGTATTAATTAATGTCCAGTGTATATCTTTTCAGTGCATGACTATTGATCAAAGGATTGTCTTTGACTACATATCTCATAAATCATAATAATAACTATCATAATTTAAGACAGAAAATGATAGTCATCTAATGAACATCCTGTTTCATGGATGCAGCAATCATTTGGAGAAAAAAAAAAAACACGCTGTCCTCAACATGACACAAGGTGAACCAATTTCACAGAATAATGAATAATGTGGAGAATTTAAAATAATTTCACTGCCAGCACAGAGCAGCCCTGGTTATCAGCGACACTCTAGTTCACACCGTTTCGCAAAAAGGAAATGGGCCGCTGTCATCTGACAAGAAATTCCAATCATATCAGAGGGCACGGGTGACAGCGTACTGTAAATATCTGTAAATGTCCATAATGAGACTGGGTGTTGGACACGGGCAGAAATCCAAGATAAATGACATTTCCCCAAACCATGCTGACATTTTAGCTTATCGGGTGAGAGGCACCAGCAAGCGAGACCGGGCCTGTCATTTAGCACCTTATCTTCAGCCCAGACAGCATCTTCAGAAGTGAAGGCTGGGGCTGAGACCAGGGCCGGGGCATAGGAAGGAGCTGCCAGTGTTCAGGGGTGGGGTTAGGGCTGGAACTGGGGTGCGGGTGAAGCTTGGAGGTTGGGGGGTGCTGTTGGTGGCGGCAGCTTTAGCTAGCGGTGAGGGTGAGGCAGAGGTGGGGGTGGGGACCTACGGATGGATGTGAAGGTGGAGGCAGGGCTTAGGCTGTAACTGGTGGTGGGGGAGGAACTGGAGTGGCTCGAAATCAGGATGGTGCTGGAGGTAGGTAGGGGCTGGAGGTTTGGGTGGGGGGCAGAGTTTTAAAAGTTGAACTCCCTACCCTTCCATTCCCAACACCGCCAGTGATTCTGGGAAGGTGACACAGAGAGAGGCAAATAAAAAATTTAAGGACTGTAATGATGGTGTTTGTTCCATGGCCTCCAAGAGTAGAAGTGGCAAAATAAATGGGGAAGTACGGCAGAGTCAGAGACGAGGAGGACCTTGTGAGGAGGCAATGGCTGGTGTGGAGCCGGTATGTGACTCTTCATCGGAGGAGCAACAGACTGGCAGATGTCAAGGGCGGGGGGGGGCTAGCTCTCTCTCCAGACACTACATAACTGCCAAAATTTAACTCCACTCCAGGGGGACCAGGGAAGGGGCAAGTGAGAGCATCCATCTCTCAGCCTACCCTCTCCTTGGGCTCTTCTGAAAGTCACCCGCTATAAAAGGAACAGCTTAGTTTTGAATAGCGATGTCAGGTATTTCAAAGCTGAGTGCTGCTTTTCACCCTAGATGGCCACAGGAGGCACTACATCACAACTTGTAGTGCAACTGAAACAGAACCATTGGATGCAACAATACAAGAGGGGCAACTTCTCAGTCTTGTGTGTCCCAGCTAACTACTAAGAGGACAAAGGCAATCTTTCACAGACCCTGACTGAAGAGAGTCTGAGTTTTTTTTTTTTTTTTTCTCCATCTGAACAAAATCAAAACCTCTGTGGACTTCTGCTCTTTCAAACCCACTTCAACAGAGCTAAAACTGAGCTAAATCCTATTATTCACCTCTGAGTGTAACAGTCAACCCTTAAATTAAGAACCTGCTCCAGCCAGTTAAGAATGTCAGCTCTAGGCTACAGGCACATATGAGCTAATAAGACCACTTTTAAACACTGACATTCATTTCTGTGACACTTCAGTAATGTTGTGTCTCGCTTAATATTTTTCAAAAAATAAAATAATTAAAATAAAATAAAAAAACTGACATTAATTCTCAAAAGAGACCTTAAAATCTGTGCAACAGTAGGGTTGTTGTTTGATTTTTTTTTTTTTCTCATATCATATAGATTGTGGTTTTGGCATTTTCAGGTAATTCGTGATTACCACTTGACATGTCCAACATACAGCTCCATGATCCTTCGTTTGCATAACTAAGGCCAATGAACACAGGGCAAGCAATGCAGTGATGACCCTCAAAGGAAGAGGATGGCTTATGTAATATCAATCACCATGGATTTGCCTTGCCTTTGCGCAAGACACATATTGAGGTATCCACATTGGTTCGTCCTGCACTCAAGATGCACTGTTCTTGCAGTTAGTTACCTCAGCACAAAAGCGTGTCTCCAAAATTGTCTGGCTCAGTCTCCAGCCCCGTAACAACCTCCCTTCAAATCCTTCCCGAATGCTGCTCAGTGGAGTGAAGGATGAAAAAGGATCGCCACGTTCCTTTATTTGCCCTTCTGTTCGCAGTTCGATTGAGACGTTCAGTCAGATCACTGTCAGCAGAGGTGAGGGGATCTGTTGAATCTGATGGGTACATTAATACCTTTCAGGGGAGGACGTTATCTTCCTAGGAATGGCGCATTTTTTTCTGTCTTCCATATGGAGCTGCTCGCTGGAGAGATGTCAGATGTGTGAGGAGGAGGAGACATTAGGGGGACGGTAGGGGGAGGAGAGAACCACACGCCTGGATTGCAGACATACGTCTTTCTGCTGTCATAATGGGTCACTATACAGCATTACCCCAGCAACAGCGGGTCAGCTCAGTTCACAACTCGTTTTGAAATTCTAATCATAAAAACATGATGTGCAAAATGATAAAGTCCTCTGAAATGCTAAATATAGGCTGGTGTCAGAGTGAGTTTGTAATCCCGTCTGAATCTGAATGTATTTCTGACCTGTGTCATTGGATTAATACTTTGTTAGTTTTAATTAGACGCCACTGAAATGCCAGTGCATTTGAGCTGAGCGCAACAGAGCAAAAGAAAATACAGGGCAAATGTGCTGTTGGAGGGGTTGTTGCTAGTGAGATAGTCACAAATCAATCCTTGGGCTTTTGAGTGTTACAAATGCCACTGGACTCACATATACAGCACGAAAAAATGCCTTCATAGACATGGGAGAACATATGAATGAAATACTGTACAGTACACTTTAAATACTGTAAAATCCCACTCGCCCTCCTTGTGCTTCCTGGCCCTCTTCAACTCCAAGTATAAGCTACAGTCTCTCACTCGCAGCCACTGTATGTAGGGAATTGATGGATGACTTAACAAGATATAAATTACGTAACAGCAGGTGAGCCCAAAACACTCATTAGTTTCCGAGGATTCTCCTTCCTCCCTGAGAGGAGCTAATTGATGCCTTCCTCTTCCCTCGCTGCCACCTCTCCAGACAGAGGCTGTGAGGAAGTAACTCTCGCACTTGTAGCTCCAGCACTGAACACAGCGTAGTGCCACACACCCCTAATTAAACTCATCAAATGAACAAAGAAATAGAAAATATCAGATCTCTAAAGCCTTTTCTTAATTCTGTTGAGATTCTTTATCTATTAACTGTCTTTTTTTAATAAGATGGACAACTGGAAATTAATTTGTTCTTTAGAGTAACAACCTAGAGAGATGAGACAGCAGTGCAAGAGATTGCATAGACAATCACCTGTTGAAGGGATGATTCAGAGCCAAATGGAGAGAATTTTGTGAATTTGGTCAGTACTCTATCATTAACAATCCTTGTCATAAGTGTCATGGGATGTTGACTTGAGAGCTTGTTTAAGGTTTCATCCATAAGACATAAGATCATAAAAACAAGATGTATTTAATGACAAGAACAGGCTATTCAGTCCAGACTTCTAAATGCAGTCTGACAAAGGCATTGTAAAATACTAATACAACATCCTACAATTTGTAATCAGACTACTTGCTACATATCCTAGTATCCCGTCTCCCTTGTTTACAGACTTGGCACAATATTTATTTCCAGATACCCAAGTGTTTTTCTTGTTGGACAAAGTCTGGTTTTGTACCTCCCATAAAATAATCCTGCCATGCGTTGTTATTGTGCCAATGTAGAACTTCACATCTGACAATGTTAAACTTCATTTTTCAGGTAACAGCCAAATGCTGGATTACATTGAAGTCTTCTTGAATCGTTTTGGTATCTTACAGATTTATAGCCTTACCTTCCTGTGTAGTGTCATCAGTAAATGCAACTATTGTGGTTGTGCTAATTTTCAAAAATACAACAAAATCTATTTTAAATTTTTAAAGGGAAACTTTTGGTGGCAGCCAGTTGCATTCTCTCTACTGTCTCATTTGTGTTTTGCCGCACACTAGGTTTGCCTTATATCATTGAGGTGCATGGCTGCTAGAAACATTGTGCATGTTGCTGCCACACACAGTGGACACAAAAGAAAACAATTAAGTCTCTTAAGCAGAAAAAGCTGAAGAAAAACCGCTGCTCAAGGTGCCCTGAATGAGAGGACTGTAATTTTGGGTAGAATATACAATGTAAAAAATAGAACAAAAATACTTGGTGTTCTCAGCATGATTTAAGCCAATTTTAGATGTATTTTTTGGAACAACAACAAAAAATTCTGGTTCTTGTTTATGTCTAAGACCTTGCTGTCCCTGTCCTCTCTCTATTCTGTCACAGAGAAATAAAGAGGGACATTTAGCCCTGCCCAAACAGCCCTGGGCTCAAAGTTTTCCAGGAAGCTCAATCACATGTAACATGATGTTATGAAACTTGAACAGTTTCTGTATTTATGCAGGCAATCTATTGGTAGCTAGACCTTCCTTTTTGTCCTATTTTCAGTGGCTTCACAAAGCAAGCTAAGCACACAGAAGATACAGGACACTGTTTCAATGATTTCAGTGATACCTTTTGTGTGTAACTTACTGACAACCATTTTTTTTTTGTGTGTAACCAACTGACAACGGCTCTTTAATGTAATATTTCAGAAATGGTAATTTATGTGTCCCTAGATGTGACATTCAAAGCAATCTCATGTTTTCTACTTAGACATGGTCATTTGTTTTTTTTTTTTTTTTAATGTCAGTTCCTCTGTCTTTAGGCTTCGCCCCTCCCCCCGGCCAACTATTCACGGGCCTCGTTTGACTTCCAACAACGAAGTCATCATCCGCATGGCTCCAAATGCAAGCAGACAACAGAAACCATGGCAAGATGCATGTCGTATCCTTCGGAGCATACGCGCTGCCATTTCTCTTTAAAATCCTTATGAAAGGCCTTCCCTAACGGCCGATTAGAGAGGCACAGGTTCAACGAACCCCACTCTGCAGGCACGGTACAGAACCCCCCACTTATTTTTCCCGACTACCCACTCAAAAACCATCTTCATTAAGACTCAGAGAAATGAAATCAGCTCCCTCCTGCCAAATCTCCTCCCTGCGCCTGCCATTCTGCCATTCCAGGCATTGTTATTATTCTCCAGTGAGGAAAACAAAATGCGATTTGAAGGGAAGTTGTTGCTATGGACACGGTACATGTCTAACAAAGCTTTTCTGTTTAAATAATTTCACAGTGAAAATAATTCTGTAATCCACACCCTACTGGAGTTTAAGACCAATTTTAATGCAGATTTCACCAAAGAAAACAAACGGTCAAAGCTTATAAGCAAAAACCAAACTGTAGGACTTGATAATTTAATTACTCTGGTAACCTTCAACATGCAAACCATGCAACTGTCTGGGGCAAAACAGTAAAACTGCACTTGACATATCTGGGGTCTAACTTCTTGAATGCCTCAGACACTTATTCATGCAATGGATAAAGGTGATTAAAAGATGAAAATGCCCGGTTAGAAAAACGAAGCTGGCAATGATGCTGACAATTTGACATTCATTTTCTACAAAGACACCCGACACCCCGTCCACTCAGAGTGATCAATATTTAATCTGGAGAGATAAATTGCCGTTGTTTGTCTTTCATCTTCAGGGAAAAGTATAAGCACCATGACAACACCATGGAAACATTAATCAAATAAAGGTTTGGCTGAAAAAAGAAGGAATAACGACTCCCTTTTGATATTCACCGTGACCTAGAACATTTGACACGATGCATCTTGTGTTGTATCTTTGTGCACATGCTCACCTGGCTAACGTCAGCAGAGATCAGCTCTTCCTAGCATCATAAACGAAGGCGGCGAATTGGATATCTAAGAAAAGATTCAGATCCCCCTGTGTGCGTTGTGAATAATACACTGTAGCACACACGGATGTCACACGCTTGTACTTCTGACCTTCCTCCATCTGACAGTAAAGAACTATTTTCCCATGAATCCTCAGCCCCTTGTCTTTGCAATTACCGAGTTCCAATCTCGATTCGTCCCTGCAGTCACCCGCAATACCCAGTTGGTTCGACAGTCTTTCTTCTGGTGCGGCAATTATCGTCCCCATCTTTTCAAACAAAAGTTTTGCTGTAGGATATTAGTAAATGTCAAATTCAGGTTTCGTTTCGCTTTGCTCTGAAGGCAAAGCACTGCACCCTGGAAACATTTTTTTTTCCCTTCCTTTGCATAATGCATGAATGAAACAGCACACTCCTGATTTTCCATTTTGTATCATCACAAAAATAGAAGTAGCGAGTCGTCTGCTTTACATGAGGGATGAGATATTCAATACCAAAAATGCTGAAAATAAAGGCTGTATCATCACACTTACAAATGACAACTTCAGGCACATTCACACAAGTATCCAGTAGGCTTTGTCCTTAACTTTGAATGACACACTTAAGCAGGCATTGTCTTCATTAATTTTGTTTTGACATATTTTCTTTTGCTAAAATTAATGAAAAATTACCAGAAAAGAAACAAAATGTACCACTTGCCAGAATTCTTTACACGATCTTATGACTGAACGCCTACATTAATCATTTAAAATCAAAACTCATTTAGATAAACAGAAGACCATTTTTTGTTTATTCATTACGTTCTTTTGTCATATTTGATCATTGCAAAAATTCTCAATGGTGCACCTAAACTAAAACTAACACTATACAGTTAAAACTATAACTACATAATTCTGCCTGACTGTTAAGCAAAACATTTATGTGCTTATAGCTTTACTATAAGACTGGTGTAGGTCTTTGGAAATGGGCAGCTCCACACTGCACACACCTTCCACTGCCCATGATAATCTTTCTTCCCAGGATAATGAATCAGTGTCTCTCACCTACTCTCAGTTTAACACTGACTGTTGCTCCTGACTACAACAACTTTCTACTGGATTGGATAAACGTATGTTTGATTTTAAATGTAAAAATCATTTTAACATCACACCTGACAATTTACCACAAAAGTGTTACTTAAAATGCAAGTAAAAGACACAAAGCATTTCAGGAGAACAGAGGCTTCGTAAATATGCTTTTTTCAGGGGGTTGTTGTGTGTGCGTGTGTTTGTGTGTGTGTGTGTGTGTGTGTGTGTGTGGGGGGTATGCCAGATGACCTCTGTTGAAGACTCCTGACATATATAAATATGTACATTTGATTCAGTGGCCTGTACTGTAATCTGTCACTTTAAATATACAACACCAAAACAGAGGGACAACGGCCCAAATCCCGGAAATACACTCCATTACTCACTGACCACGCAAGCTTCCCTGGCGACGCTGCAAAATTTCCGCGGAAAATTCAAATGACGTAATAGCCTATTAGTTCTAGAATTCTGCGCCCGGATCCCTCGTTAAACCTCCCCCTTTGCTTTTGTACATTCTCTCGCATGTCACTGCTCCCATGACAAACGTCTAAACGTCTGACTGTCACAAATGCCGTTTGTTAAACTGTCGCCATGCTATAATTAGCCATTTTCCATGACTGACACATCTATACAGTGTCTCACTTCAAATGAGAAGCGGTGTTAGTGAGGTCATTTCCCTCAGCTCAGTCCAAGCGGGCTGGCTCAGGGAGCATGACAAAAAGGAAGTAACTCCGCAACAAAAATGCTTCCTATTTGAAAGAGGGAGGGGCACGGGACTGTCTGTTGTCTGATGATTTAACCACTCACTGTTTACTCAGGCTTGGTCAGTACAGTCTGAAAAAAGGGCCACAGTTGCTATAGAAACAAAACAGGACATCCCTTGTTGTCCAAAGATGCGTGTCAGGCATGAGTAGCTCTCTCCTTTTTTTGGTGATAGTTTACAGCTGCTGTATCCCCCTCCAGTTTTCTCCTACACAAAATCCTTTTTTGTTTAACCTTTATTCCAGTGTTTGTCAAAAAATGAACTAGACAAAAGACATCCAAGCCACTAAACACAAATCCAGGACTTGGTCAAACTTCAAACTACAGAGTGGTGCAACAGTTCCCGTAAGAGTTTGAGGAAAGCCCTTGCTTTGTGTCTGTTGTTTCAAGTCATTTCAAAGACTAAGGGAAAATTAAACAAAAAAAACTTCAATGGGGGGGGATGCATCCCATCCCATTCAGCTATTTTTGAATTGCAAAAATTGTCCTTCTGAACAGGGAGAAGGGGATTACATCTTTCTCTCAGCTTAAGTTACCCTTATGAGACCTTTCTCCTTTAAATTTTTTTTTTTTTTTGCTGAAATGCAGAGGATCTGCCTATGAAGAACGGGGTTCAAGCGCACCTGAAGTACCTCATCAAAGGCGTGTCATTTTTCTTAGCGGCGATGCCATCTCATGGCACGGCAGGGTGAAGGTCCCCCCCCACCCCGAGCTCGCAGAGGCTGCGTGCCAAGCAAATGACGCGGCACCCCGGCCTGTCTCTTCAATTACGCGGAACAGCGAATCCTCAAGGCTTTAGAATGAAGCATGGCAGAAATTACTCAAAATTAGCACATTACCATCAAAACTCAACTTAACCTTCATTTTCTTACCACCCCCCACCACCGCCACCCCCACTCCCCCACCTCCACCCCCCACCCCCCAAATCCAAATGCCTCTCTTTTTGCCAAGGCACTGAAGTAGAAGGATTTGCATATTGCAGGTAAACTGGGGAATACAGACTGCAGAACCACTTAAACCTCATGGGGACTAATTAGCTACAATTACGTTTCTGCCTCACTTGTTGTACTGGAATGTGTAGCAAACATGTAAAGGAGGTGTAAAACTTGGTCACTTTCATTGAGCATGAGCAGAAAGATTTAAACTATGTAGCACTTTGATTGAACTTCAGATTTCCTCTCAATGTCATGTCTCTGAGCTGGTCAAAATTTAAAAGCAGGAAGTACTGACAAGTAATGAATCAGAAGTGAATGAAAATGTATCTTCAATTACTGGGTGTTGATCTATTTGTACGGCAAAGAGATTCCCTCACGTCTCTAAAAAAGTGGAATACAGGGTTTCTGCCAAGGAAATGCAAAAATACTAAAAACAGAAAACATAAAAAGACAAAAGTTGTAAGAGTCCTTATCCGAAATATCAGAGGAACAGCCATAATCGAGCAAAGAATTTTGTTATAGACTAAAGGAAACCATGGGACTAACTTCATGCAAAGGGAATGCTTGATTTAACAGCAGACATTTGACTGTAGGTCAATAAATCCAGATGGCCTGGGCAGGCTATGAAAACAGCGATACACATTTGTGCAGTCAAGACTGCCTGGTGCATTATTTGTATGATATTTTACTAAGACCTGATGCTCCTCCCACGTTAATGACCCTCTAATTAACTACTTGCAAAGGAGCCATAAGGCTCCTGATGAAACGATTTGGCAAACATGTAATGATCACATTAGATGAAAGGTTTACAAATGCTGTGTAAGATTAATGCAATGGCAATCACTCACATTTCATGCATTCACTTAAATGTGGTCTGAATATGACAGCTATGGCAATTATATTGTCAATGTCCTCATACGGTCCTTTAAAAATGTCAATAACTGTCATATAATGCACATAAAAGACATAAAACACAATTAGTTGCAAGAAGTATAAATGTAAGCAGTCTATATGGAACTGCAGAGTCATGAGCTTATGCATTACAGATCTCAGGGCATTAAAATAACTTGTAACAATGTGTGTTTAGTTAGAGAAACCTGTTGAACACTTGACACAAATAACTGTCTGATGCAAACAGATTTGAAACAGTTTAAAGGGGCTAGATCAGTTGAAGATTACAGTGGGTTGCCCTGCCGTTTCAGAGTACATAAATGAATAAACTGAGAACAATGAAGGAACATGCCAGAAAAAGGTGGCGTTGGTCCATACAGTTGTCCACGTGCGCAGCAGTAGTGGCCACGGCACTCACGGCTAGCGTCACGGTAAGGGCGGCCTGTCTCATTTGTGTGTCAGGTGGCTTTACACTGCCATCACACGTCAGCGCGTCTCGCAACAAAAAATGTCTCTTCCTCTAACACCGCGGGGCCGGTGACATGAAGAGTTTGATCCGTCCTGTCAAACGGAGACACCTACAGAAGACACTGCACTGCTGGCTACAGACAGGCGGGGATGGCTGGCTCGGCATACTAATGCAAACCCACGGATTTAGCAACAAGACAAAACAAGTAAACAAATATGGAAAAAAATGGTGCAAAGTCGCACATTCCGCCAACGGACAAAAAAAAGAGGTTTATGGATCACGTTTATCATGCATCTATCTACAGCCCCCTTCGCTCCTGAACTCTGATCTGCTGAAATCTTACCATCTCTGTTGACCGGTTCGATGGAGGACAAACACCCTCGCTGCCCACAGCTACCTGCTCAAGTCTTTCCAAGTGTAAAGACTGGTGGTCGACAAGTAACAGCGCACCCACTTGTGCATTGCTCATCCTGTCAAACCTGACAGTGGACAGACGAAGCCAGGAGGCAGCGTGTGATTGGAGGGTTAAGGAGTGGGAGAGCATGGCTCTTTTCACACCTTGTCAGCCCTCACTAGCCTCCGCGTGTGTTAAAGCACACAGTAGGTTTTTTTGTGCGAAGTGATAGCGGTGTGAAAGTGTTCGCTCGCGCCAAGTAGAGGAGGGAATGGCGCGCTAAACAAGCTGTCATCTTAAATCAATGCATGTTTATTTTCTATAGGCTTGGAGAAGGCCAGTAGTTAGGGGAGATTTCACCAGGCAGTTATTCTAATTAAAATGAAAGTCTCAAGCAGCAATGCTGGCAAGCTTTGCTGGGGAAAGGCCTAGTGCCATTCTATCACGTCTGCTTTCGCTCTCCAGCAAACGTGATTTTTACTGCAGACTGACTGTTACTGAAACGAGACAAATGACTCTTGCCAGTCAACGGCCACCTTTACAGACGACGGGAACGAGCCCAGACAAACAGTTTAGCTCAGCTCTGGTAATCTAAACCATTTTTTTTTTTTTGTTTGAAACACGCATCTGTGACTGCGTGATCCTGAGTAAACAGAGACCAAAAGTAGTCCAGAATTTCAGCGGGCTGAGTAAGTCTAAACAAACATGATATTTCTGGATTCTTTTTTTTTTCTTTTTCTTTTTTTTAATTCTAGATACTTTCCCAAAAATCTCATCACCCAGTACACTGCATGTGTCCATGTTTGCTCATATATTTGTGTACCATATTACAACCATATAATATCCCATTAATTATGAGATATTATACTTTTTAATTTGCTGCTAGGGTAACGGATGCACATTAATGCATGTTGCATATTAACAAGTGCAGGGTGCTGACAAGGGAATCCACATGGGCAGCGAGCACACATAATAATATATACACTGCCGCAGTGGGGCACGAGTATTTCCAGCTCCTCTTTATCTGCAATTCCTTTAAAAGTTAAATCATGCCTACAACTGCTATATACAGTCACAGTCTGAGCAAAGCAGAGGTTGCCTTGAGCCCACTGTTGGTAGCTAAAGGTTCTGTAGTGTCTTCAGTGAATGTAGGAGCAAAATACTATTCTTTTTTTATATTACTTTCCTCTCCACGCTCTATTATAAGTACATACAATGTGTGTGATGATGTATTATTAAAGAAAATACATGACACTTAGGTCATATTAAAGTTACATGGATTTCTTCTATGACAGAACACATTGAAGAACTGGCTGTGTCATAGGGATGATATTGCATAAAGGTTTCATCATCCAAGGTTGATGATGATCCTAAGATATGCTTCACACACAGAGAAAATGATGTGCTACATGGGTAACAGACCAAATCGGATGTTTCATCTGACTGATTTACTTAGAAGACATCCCAGTCCATCCCAGGGTCCAGTGATCTGACCACAGACTTACACTGTTTCTAGTGTTTATTCTGCACATTTCTGGTTTGTTACACCATATCAGCTTCTCTAAGTGATTTTCTTCAGCAGTGTTCTGCAAACTGCAAAATCAACACCGAGCAAACACAAGATAAGTACAGACAATGAAAAACAAACACACACAAGCAGGCATACACATATGCATGCACACTCACACATGCACACAAAGCAGTCACGCAAGCACAGAAGTGCACATGAATGCATGCACACAAGTGCACATGCATGCACACACACACACAAACACACACATACACAGGTGGATATACGCATACAGATAGAAATACACACATGCAGACGGACACACACATGCAGACGGACACACACACACACACACAAACACACACACACACACACACACACACACACACCGCTAAATATGCATACCTGTGAATAAAGAAAGGCCATTTTTTTTAAGTCGTCATTTTTCCATTAAGTGAGGATTTTGAGTTCCTGACCATATTATTGGAAAGGCTGCAACACTTTTGAATTGGGTGATAAATCTGTCCCGACTGAGTTAAATCCACCTTTCTTCATCAGAGTGTGATGGAGGGAAACAGAAACACAGTGCGGTTGCTAAGAGAGCTGTGGCATGCAATGGTGCAGCAGTAGCAGACATCAGCAGACAGGGCAAGAGGAGCTCGAAGCAACCACAGCGTCTGGCTGTCGTGTAAGAGTGGACAGGCCCAGCATGAGGCCTGCTCAGTTCTCACCAAGGGAAACTTAATTGAGTGTCAGAAGGCCCTTTAACCATTAACGACGTGTTTTATGAAACACCGCAGGTCTGTTGGTGTTTGTGTGTTGGTGAGTTTTCCTGCAGTGAGGGAGCATAACGTGTCTGCAATGAAGAAAAAAAAATCCCTAAGATAAAACTTTCTTTCAGCACCTTGCAAGTACGAGCAGCTGCAGTAACACCACAGGAACAGCCCAATAAAATTATTAAGATAAACAACTTTTTTATCATGACACAGGATGGCATGCAAGAGAGTGATGTTCACTCATATTTTACTATCATCTACTCCGAACAGCATCCCTTCATTGCACAGTTAGGAATGGGGACGGTTTGCACATGGGAATATCCAATTTGTGATGAAATGTTATGAATATCAATGTAATTCAAAGTTCATGGCATCTCCTGGCATCCAAGCAACACAGTATATCATTTGAACAGATTATATATTTTTCAGTTTTTCAAAATCCAGTTTTGGTTCGATAAAAATTTGAATATGACTGAATGAAAAACGTTTCAAACATTTCACTCTTAATTAATTGAAAGGTGTCCCTACCCGAGTCCTTCAAACATGGAGCAAACTTATTTCAGTGTCAAAATAGCTCAGTATTTTGTGAAATCCTTAACATAAATCAAATTAATGAAAGAGGGATAAAAAATGAATGAAATAAAATAAACATGACTCACATTATTTTAATTTAACCTTGAAATTTGCTGGTGTTGTTTGAGCTGTACTTCCATAGCTCAGTCAACTAAATTAACATAAATCATATTTTCACTTTTGTTAATTATTTGTGTGTCTCCATGCTAATATTTTAGTTTATCTGTAGTTTATCTGTACATCTCCTTAGTTAAGTGATTCCAAAACTTCCCAGCTGCATTTCCTTCATTGGACTTAAGGCTATCATAAGAAGACATCATTTTTTATCTGTGGATTGCCATTCTTACTTTTGCCATTATTGAAAGGCATTCAGGCATTTCAGGCTAAACTGCACATTTTTTATGTAAGTGCTTTGGTAATTAACATGAGATAACAGATATACTGTATTCAAATTCTGACAGCTTACATTTACTATGCACATCACACAGCATTCAGTACCACATTACATGTTGAAAGTGAAATTCTCAAATTAATTCTTACAAGCAGAGTTTTCAAACAGCACTCATTTTGGAATGATTCTCCTGAAGTGTTTTTGATCACTACATGCATTAGATTCTTATTGCAGAACTTCTTATTCATTACATGATTATGTTTGCTTTTATGTGGCCAGGGTACAACCGCAGCTGCCTCCCAGAGAATTATACCAGAAACCTTTTTTGCTTATGAGCCATGCTCCTTATTACTACACCACACTGTTTCCCAAGCATACTTCATTGTTGATTTTTTCAGTAATTATTGTAAATAATCATTAAACTATTATACAAATGAAGAATCCTCTCACTACACAAACTTCATAAGTGTAATCAATGCAAGCAAACAAACTTGGGTCCTTTATTTAAAATTCCACTTGGGCCATAGCACTAGTATGTCAGTATTACAGTGAGTTGGCTAATGTTCTGAATGAGACATCAAATGTCTGTCATGGACCTAAACCGCACATAAACTTCCATCCTCAACTACAGCCAGATTACAGCTCTTACTTGAGAAGCCCTGCTGAGCTAAGACTTAAAATATGTCCCAAGCGCAGCTTTGCCACACTGTATTGCTTGCCTCCTGTGACATGGCACTAGAGTGGGGACACAAGCGGCCACTGCAGAATCTGCAGCAGGGGGCCAGAGACACACCCCCCAAAAAAAAAAAGAGGTGCAGAGAAAATCCTCCAAAACAGATAATCACAAACTCTCTGCACATGCCCACTGCCTCATGCCGCTGAGAGTTTGTGTCCTCAGGAACTCAAAAGCCACACTTTTAAAAGTCCAAGCTGGTGTTACCAGAGCCTGGTCAAGTTTACCTGCCGGGCATTCCTGAGATATATGGTGGGACCAGAGAGGGGAGGTGGGGGTAAAACTACAAACCCAAAAAAACTAATCTAAAAATTCCCTTCTCCCCCACCCCTCAAAACAGACAGAGGGATGGAGAATGAAGAGAAAAGTGATTAAGAAAAATGAGTGCGAAACTTTCTTTGTCCTCCCCTTTTCCCTCCTCCCGGATGCACAGCCGAGACCATGCAGCTGGCGGCCTGACAAATGGGAAAAAATAAGCCAATTTGAGCTGGTCGTTAGCAGTCGGAGCACAGTGGCTCAGATAAATGAGAGTCTGCCTCAGGTATGGCAGCAGATCTTCCTGAAGCGTTCCTGAGAGACTTGCCAGCATTACAGAGGCCCTTTCGCCATCCCTTCGATCCGCCAGCCCCGACGCCACGGCAGAGGTGACCTTGCAGCGCCGCTCCTGTTGGGCTTCTTATTTTTACCCTCACACCCTCCCACCTCTCCCCGCTATTTCACTGTCTGTTTTTTTTTTTTTAACCCCCACCTCCCATTAAAGGGACGGTACATAATTTCCCACATTATCCATGTATCTGCACTTATTTTTTACATATAAAGAAGGGAAGGTGTTAGTGAAGGAGAAAAGGAGCAACAGAGAGAGGGACTGAGAGAGAAAGACCGGAGGAGGAAGGCACACTCTACTCGGAGTGTCCATATGGGGTTGAGTCGAGTCAAACACTTACCCTGGTGTTTTGACTCAGACATTCCCCTGTTGATGCCTGTGTGTGTGAGCATGTGTTCATACATGTCTGTGCATGTGTGTGCGCATGTGTAGGCGCAGATGTCTGTGTGTGTGTGCGTGCATGCACACATATGAGCATGTGTATGTGTGTGTGTGTGTGTGTGTGTGTGTGTGTGTGTGTGTGTGTGTGTGTGTATTTGTCTGTATATCTGTGTAGGTGTGTTTCTGAGTGTGTCTCAGTCAGCTGCAAGAGACTGCCAGTTTCCACCACACCACCAGCCTTCCTTTGAGAATGCACCCTGCTCCACCCCAAAACAGACACACGCCAACCAGAACCAGCTGCTGGGACCAGTCTACGACACTGCTGGTGTAGTTTCCAGCTGTTGGGAGTCACTGCCAGACAGAAATAAATAAACAGACATGTTTAAACCCAGTCTCTTTGAATGCTGTGTCAGTGAGACACATTGCCCGGTAACTCCATTACAGAGAAGAACACATGAAAGCAACAACTGGGTTAACACAGCAGTAAATATACTATGTACATACTATGTACATATTATGAATGTATTTGGAAAAGGTGAATTAGAAGCCTCCATCAGATTAAAATGCACACAGAGTGGTTTTGTGACAAAACACAGGGAAAGTGAATAGCTGGGTGAACTAAGCACAGATATACCTTCTATCCCTAAGCAGTTACATATACCCTTGCACGGGCAAGGATTCATTTCCTCTTTGCTGGGTACATACAAATAAAAACACATCTGGACACAGTTGTTATGTATTCTTGACCAAAAATTTTAATATTAATTTCAAGCTCCAAATACATACGCATATTAAATGATAGTTGTAAACTACTGATTCCTTCAGGGAGAAGCCCCTGGTGCCCTGAATATGGAATTAGTATGCAGTTAATATAAAATTCATAAGAACGTCAGACTTTAGAGGGACTGAGCTGGCCAGCTAGCATGGTGTAACAGCACCCTGAGTGGGTCCCAGGTATGCTTGGCCTCATGCTCTCCCACTACAGCTCCGGAAAAAGCATTTGATTTCAACCACCAGCCGTGCCTCCCTCCTCTGATGTGAATAACACTCACACGCTGTTGTGCTGCTTGATTTTAGGGCATGAACAGGAAGCTTACATCTGCCTCTGATGGAAGTGTCTTGTTTGCTTTTTAAATGTGGGATGACTTGGGCTGAAATCATAGTGGTGTAAGACCAGCAGTGGTGCAGGGAAAGTGACACTATGTCCCCGCCCGCCCAGCAAACACCTTCTTCACTGACATGTCCTCATCAATAGAAAGACATGCTACTCATCCACTTCCTCATGTATTAAAATGAATGAATACACTGTACAGGGAATCACTTGTTTCCCAAAACACATCTTTCTGATTACTCTCCTCTTCACAAAACTCTGAGTTGTAAACAAATATCCCACTCTGCAGAGGCAGAGACTTGGCCAGGTGCAGGGACGCTTGCAAACTGAAGGCAATTTGCGTGTCTTGTGTCTCTGATGGGACTAAAATAGCCAAACCAGAATATTACCAGCACTGCCTGGGTGTTAAATTCAGGTATGGAGCTAACCCCTAGTACATTTTCCAAGCTAATCTGTATGCAGTATGTGAGATTTTTTTGTTGAATATAAATGCAACGTAGGAAAAAAAATAAACAGTAGTCTAGAAAAAGGTTTTTTGTGTCATGTTTTGGTTTCACCTGCTTGTTTTTTTTCTCTTTTCTATGAAAGATAAATGCATTTTGGTCATATTATGAAAATATCCTCATACAATTTCAATTCATATTTATTTCAAAATAAGGAAATGAGAGATACTTCAAATAGTTGCAACTATTTCCATTCTGATGCAAAATACATAGTGTGATATCAAGGGCCCAATTATTTTAATTTTTCTTTATTCTGGCTATACATGTAATTACTTTGGACTCTAATTCGTATGCAGGACTCTCCAGATGTTCATCGAGTTTAATCCTAGTCGAGTTTCATTTTTCGATACTATTCTAACAATCTGGTCTGAATCATTTTTATGTTAATTCAGCAGGACATATTTCTTTCTGATCCTGTAGTGGGAATGTGTAAAGGTGGGACTGGCCAGTCTGACTCTTTACGGATGAGAAAGGAGGTCATTTTAAAATTCCAATAAACAGTAATGCACAGTAATGCCATATTGATTCCCCATTACCTAGACCTCAAGCCCCTCCGCAGCCACACCCACACGCTTCATCTGGCAGACGAAGGGTTAAGTACCCCGGGCAGAGCAGACAAGCGAGGCAGATAGTGAGGTTTGGGGGACAATTTGCGACGGCCTGCTCGCTCACAGACTCAGGCGGGCTCCCTTGTCCGGAGCTTCCTCGGCGCCTGTGTTATCTCGCAGAGCCACACTTTGTGTTTGGGATGAGTCGGGGCCGTGCTGCAGCTCCCTCCCACAGCGTCAATCCCGCTTCCCACAGTGCACTACTCTCCAAGCCCTGCTCCTCACAGACTCCGCACGCCTGTTAGTCCACTCTCAGCTCCTCCTCACGCCTGCGTTTCTGCTTTCTGAAAATGTAAACACAGACACACACACACACACACGCACACACCTGTGTTGTGCTGGGTAAGCTACCTTTTGCGATTGCGCAGGAATTCTCCATTCACTGTTGGGCAGAGCATGTTGCGCAAAGCCCTACTAAGACGCAGATGCATGCCGCAGAATGCAATGAAGCAAGAGCACATTCGAGACACTGCACTTCACAGAACTCAAGCTTAGCACAGGATTGAGAGGGATTTTTCCAGCCGAAGTACCGAAATGTGCTGAGAAAGAAAAGAGGAAGCTAAGAGTAAGAAACTAAGAGTGGTGTGGAGCAGCCTGCCAAAACTGCCAAACTCCCTGCTCTCACCAGCCTTCCTTTGGTCCTTCTTATCCTGTAGTCTCACTTTCTGCAGCCAGAATTCGAAAAGTATCACAGAACACAGAGGGCTGCTGCCTTTACCAGAACCAGAGTGGTGAAACTAGAACTCAGCCAAACCCTAACCATAAGCTATGTAATAATTCTGAACAAACCGTCATTACCTGGGGATTCCGTTTTGACATAAATGTAAATAGTAAAGCATGCCAATGATTGTACTGTACCTTGGTTTGCTTTCCAAAAAAAAAAAAAATTGTCTACATTCTCGAATATACTTGCTGTGTAAATACTTGCTGACTGGACTGTCACACTCCACACTTTGTTGCAATTGAAAGAACCAAAAATTTTAAACCCTGACTTACAATTAAACGCATATCTTACATGATCATCAAATATATTTTACATGAAGTAGTTTTGAACAAATACAATTTCGTTTTCCTGCAATGCACCAAACTAATTTCCGTCTCATTACAATTTTTGGTTAGCATTTACAGTTAATAAGAACTGGTAATGAGGACTGAATAGCACCGTTTCCTTGTAAGTGTTTTTTCTCCCTTTCCATTTCATTTTTCTTCTTTAAATTAGGACAGTTAATTTGCCTAACTGTGAAGTATATTAAAAAAATAATAACATATTCTATACATGGCTATTTTGATTGTTTGTTTAATGTAAAGCTCATTTCGCTCTGGACCTTTCATGTGTATAATTGTGTCTCCTAACAGCACAGCACTGCTTCTCTCCTCTCAGCCTCTGGCAAATGAAACATTACAGTTCATGTCTACTTTTGCTGATGAAATAAACGAACCGAGATGGACTAAGATAATTGAACTGAATCAATTATTGCTTTAAGGTCGAAACCTGTTAAAATTGTTTTCCCAGAGTGGGGCCGGCGTTGATTATCTCTGTACCCTGCACATGATCTTGCTCTGTGTAGTAAAACACACCGCAAAATAAATGCCTAATGAGCTCAAAATACAGAGGGGGAAAAAAGGGAAGGGAGCACAAGTAAGTGATTCACTCCTCCGTAGAAGCATAGGTCATATGTATGGATACAACTAGGAAGGGCTAAAATATGCCCAATTAAAAACATGCATTGCGCCCAAAGTAAACAAGTTACTGCCACAAGTTGCTTCAAGATGTAAGCTGTTACACAACATCTCAAGAACTTTCACTTCCTCCAAAACTTTCCTTCAAAAAAAAAAAAAAACAGGAGAAAAAGGAGGTCCAAGAATACCACAGACATCGGGTTCTTGTAAAAAAGAAGGGGAGTAGCTTAACCATCAATCTGGAAAAAGTCGAAACAGCGTTCCACTTTCATTCGTTCTTAAAAAAGAAAAAAAAGGTAATTTTTTTTTATTATTATTTCTTTCCCTATAAACTGGCTACCCTTTTCTCAAGGCCACATCCACATTTGGGCAAAGTCAGCGCTCCCTATAGGCCTGTCTGAGAGTGTGGGAGAGACGGGAGGGCGGGTGCGGCAGAGGGTCTGAGGGGAGAATTACACCTGTCAGAGAGGGAGAGGGCAGCCGGGAGATAAGAGAGCCCCCGGGACCAGGCAGCCGCCTTAGCGCTACCCTCCACGCCCCCCGCCTGTCAGCTATAGATCCGATGTCCCCGTCCCGCCGACCAAATCCCTTCCAAAACTACAAATTAGCTGTCTGCTCACAAACTGGCCCACACTTAACAAGCAGGCAGGGGACATCAAGGGGAAATAAGAAATAAGAGCATAGAGAACAAGATACACAGAGTTCCACCTCCTTCCTTCTTTTATGGTGGGAGAGACTACGGAACAGCATGAGACATCTGGACTGCGACCATTCCGCAAGCGCAGCTAAACAAATCTTAAGCAGACTTGCTCGGAAGCAGAAACAGTCCCAATAAAATCGTCTTTGGTCAGGAGCTGTGTGCTACTCAAGCCTTTCTTCCCTGTTTTAACTGGACATGTCCATGCACCCTATGGTTGAGACGTGCATGCAGTCTACTGGTTTACCAGAAAGGTTTTTTTTTTTTTTTACTTTTTAGAAATATTCAAGATGAAAACACAAAGCTATTCTTTGGCCCTCCAACAAAAAGAAAGAAAAAAATCTAACTCTTTGCCTGCTGGCATCATTAATTTGCATTCCAGGGCATTACAGAAAACATACAGGACATATACATATGTATATATTTTCCCTTGTATATATATATTCCCATACCTATATGTGTTTTTTTTTCTAAATGCCATGCTTAAAGAGGAATCACTTTATGACAATACAAGTCAAAAATTAATTGTATTTTAAATTAATAAATATAAACTGTATTTATTTTTTCTGAATAAATTTTATCACTACATTTGTAATGCAAAAATTACATTCATACTACCATTTCAATAAAAGAGATTCATACTACCAAAAAACAAAAAGATTCATACTACCATGTCAACAAAATAGAATGATAGCCTGTTTGAAAAACAGTGGATGCTAAAACTGATCCAGGAATTGAAGCACATTACATACAGTCTGTGTGCTCTCCCTTTCACCAAGATTCAAACCACATCCAAACAATTGCCTCTCACCCCAGCCAGTTTAAAGGAGCAAGTCTATAATACTGGCAGTCTTTGATGTGACCTTTGGTGTGCACCGTGCATAACTGAACCTGAATACAGTCTCATTGTGCGTCACTTTCTGTTCACACACTTTGATTTAGATTCTGACGCAAAAGAGAGACATGGCCCATGTCATCCACTTCAACAAGAGGTGGGTGTGAAGCATCAGTTCTGAAAAGAATGAGAGCATTTTTCTTTTTTTCCCCTACTTGTATTAATCTAATAGGCTGTTAGATAATCCATCTTCCATGGAATGGGACTCGCTATCTGCTGAGAAGGACCAAAAAAAAGATGAAAATTGAATATGAAACCCAATTACTTGTTACATCAGGAGCAAGTGCCTGGTTTGGCCATGCTTGGGGTTGTTCAGACATAAATTACAGTGATCTCACACATCATTGAAGCATCACACTTACACACGTCTCAATCTATAACTGACTGGAAAGTATACAGATTCAAATTTCACAGTACTTTAAAAAATTAAACCTACAAAACTGTAAGAAACAGACAGCCTCTAACTCTGCGATTAGTATGAAGCCTACAGTCTACATTCTGCTTTTGGGAACATTATCCACCTTACTCACTTAAAAGAACAACAAAGCTTTGTATATGTCGGGGTGAACCTGATGGATTCTCTTTATACTCATGCACCTAAGGAGCATACAGTATAATACTTTATCTTGGTGGAATTGACTCAGCAGCTATATGGTGTGACAAAAGAGTGGGTCTAAGGCCAAGCCTATTGTGCTGACTGTGGTAATAATCAGCCCATGTATTGGGACAAATAATGTCTGTCGTCACTGGCTTGCTCCTGCTTGACTGAGTGAAAGAAATCAATTTTCTTACCTGGTTCATGGGAAGCCATCAGCAACAGCAGCAGCAGCAGCATCAGCAGCAGGGACACAAAGAGAGAAAGAAAAGAAGATACATCCATCCTTATTACTGTATTTACAATGTTGGGAGTTTAACAAGCTGTGCAGTATACAAATGATGGATGTTAATAATGTACATATCTGCATTTTTAGGACTGACTGACTAAATAATAATTCATGACATTTACATAGTAAATCTCACTTCTGCCGCTTGAAATTATTAACACTGTGTTAAAACACAATACATATTTAATTGTGAATAAATACAGTGCTTTGACTTTTTAAGTATCTGCTTCCACAGTAAATGTGGTGCTCAGAAGTCAATTTCACAGCAAGCTCTAGATCACAATACAGCAGATGGCATGAATCATGGTTCAATAGTGTGCTTTATAGGTAAAGGCAGACACATCATTAAAAAGAAAGGCACTGCTGGAAAACTAAATGATCATAAGAGGAGTTTGATTGTTTAATACGACAGCAGGCACATAACATTTATGTTTGGATTTTATTGTTATAGATTTACTTGGACCACAACATTTTAATGAGCGGGTTTTATACTTTAAATTCATGCAGACCTTAGCCCTTGTGAGGCTACAGGCACCAACAAAACAGTGTGGCAGAAAAAAAATATGTTTTTGTTATTCTAAATGCTTTCCCATTTCTTGGTGACAAGAGGCCTGACAATGTAATTCTGTGCTATTAAGGCCCAATGCGACCAACTGCACATGGATATCAGGATAACTCATTAGTTTTACTCCCTCTATAGGTAGCTTTCTAAAAATGAGCATGGCTTTATCTGACATACAGGTAATGCACACAGACACAAAAAGTGGATGAAATGTTCAGGATCATTTTGACTTTATATCGAATGATATAAGCAGTAGACAGAATGGCAAAGTATCTCAGATATGCAGGGGACTGGGGGAGTGGAGGAGGGGGTGGGGGGTGCTGCCGAGAACCAGAGCTGACTGAGTCTCCATATGGCAGAACTGAATAGTGATGCTCCGGACTGATTGCCACGTCTGAGAGATATAATTTGAAAGGTAGACGATGATGAATGTCTTTCCTCCATTTACAGGCTGTCTGATGTATTATGCATCCCGTCTGATCAGGGTGTCTGATGAGGCTCTCCTCGGCGCAGCGCGTTCGTGTCCAACGCACCCTGACACAGGTTATATAAATGACTGCGCCTCGGTGCTCACACTTTAACGACACAGGGCATGGGCAGAGCCAATAGGGGCAGCGGTAATAGGGGTATGACTGACTTCAGCTGGGGCCGGCCTGCATTTTGATGGCCGGCAATTTGACAAAGTCTCTTAGCACGGTGGGCCGAATCCTGCCTCCTGTCAGGCAGGCCTCTAATTGTCAGAGACGCACAGTCAGTGTGTGTCTGCCATCTACTGTAGCTCAACAGCCCCTGTTAGATGAAAAAGGTGTATTCAGTGGTTTTTTCAGCTAAAGGACCCTTAGCTTTGTGAGCTGTCACGGAGAAACTGCTGATTTAAGACTATCACCGTGCTTCTGTAGTACCTGATGTCTTGTTTTGATGCAGGGCTGCAGCTGCCGACCGTAAGCCTACAGAAGCTGAGACGCTTCCACTACCCCACAGGAACAGAGTGCTGGGCGGCACTGTCTTCCCCTCCCCAGGAAAATGGCAGCAGTAATTGCGTTCCTGCTGCAGGGGTCTTGTTGGTAAATTCTTTATGTAAGTATTCACCTGGAGAGCACTTTCTGACAAACACACAGCTCCTCTGAGCCCTTTAGCCGTGCGCTTTAATGCGCTGGAGCAATATTGACTGTGCGGGAGAAAAATCTACCCCCTGTGAACTAAACGTGGGCCTAACAAGTTTATGGCTCCCCTAATTGAGCCGTTTTCGCATCGACGGCTGTTTTGCCCGGTTTAGGAGCTATTATCCAGGCGGTAGCTGCGATTCAGATCCAGCGTGGCCTGGCCACTGCTCCACTGTCCGTCCGTACAGCCAAGAGGTCAGAGGCAGGTCAGAGAGACTCAGTCAGACACACATTCAGAGTCTGGAACTGAGCGCACGGCAATCAGCAAGAGCACTGACAAGAATGCATCTGATGCTTTTTTTTTTTCTCTCTCCCCGGTGAGTATGACTGAGCGTAAAAATGAGAGAGACATCTATGGGAAGGGAAGCTGGAGTCACAGAAAAAAAAAAAAAAACTGCTTCTCTCAAAGGCTCATGATTCTAATTCTGCTGCACCGAAATGCAGTTCTGCACTTCTAACCGTTTTCTGTAGCCTGCATTAAACATGGCCCTCATTTGTATAAATCTGCATGTGAATTACACGGCAGGAGTATTTACCAGGCCGGGAGAGACGAGCCATCTTTAATTCATTAGAGAAACACGCTTTGCGGGGAGAAGATTCTCAGCCAAGGGTTCAAATTAACCGGCCGCGTTTAATACTTGTTCAGTATGCAGACGGAGCCTTTATCGGAAAGGCACATAATAGGTGAAAAGGCTTTTGTGAAACGCGGCCTTTCCAATGAGCTATTAATTAGCACTGAAGGAGGTGAGCATCGTGTTCGCGGGCTGAGTATTCTTCATTAGTCATTGCAGGAGAAGCGAACTGCTTTAAGAAGCAGGCTATTATCCACCTCCAGCTGTTGCTGGGTGTCTTCCGCACAGAGCACAGTCCGGTGCTCGTCCCCTGGGTGCAGCTGGAAGCAACACCGGTACTGCCAACTCACCCATTCATTAGAGTGAAAGTGGGGAAATTTACAGTGACAATGTAACATTTGTATTCACAAGTCATCAGATACTCATTTATCTTTACAAACATGTAAGAAAATGAACTTGCACTTGATGCGTTTATTAACCCAGAGTGCCTAGACAAGAAGGAAACAGGCTGAGAATATGCTCTATTGCCTTCAGTGAGACCTCTGCTCTCGCCTCAGTGATTTCTGACTACGAAATCAAATTTTGGGAGGGAAATTTGGTGAATTTCTTCTCTGAAAGATTTGCACCACTGAACAACACCCCAGTGCTGGAGAGAAACAAAACAAAAGCAAACACACAAATGCTTTCAGTGTCACTGTTCATGATACATTAGTCACAGGCTGACTGTGGTGCAGGTTAGTGTGATCTAAAATGGCATTTTTAAGCTCTTCTGAGATTCACAGTTCAAATATATGCACACATTTCAAGAGAGGACACTGTTTTCCATCTCATTACCATTGCAACAAAGCAGCCAGCTCCTTTATTATTGTTATTATTATTATTATTATTATAATTATTATTATTATTATTCCTGTTTTGAAATTTATGTCCTAAGCATTCTTATGCTCATTAATTCCACTTGAAGACTTGAAATGAGCCAGCATTTTCACACTTAAGTCACTAGATTCACACAGCCAGGAAGGCCCTTGGTGCACATCAGCCAAAATTAGAGAGATAAACTCACCAGCCTCTGAAGGCTTAACGTTTGTGCACGATGCAAATTGCATTGTTTGTGTTCATGCTGGTGTGCAGTCTACACAACTGAACTCTGACATCCCAAATCAAAATGTTAACACTGTCTTAGACCTGTGAACAACTGAAGATGCATCTCTTTGTGGTCTCCCGCTTGCCTGGGGTTTGTCTCTCCTCCAAGCAGGTTCTGGGTTGTGTTTGGGAGAACAACACTGAACCTCAGTCCAAAACCAGTGCTGTATTCCAAATCGCATTCTGGAAAATGAGTTATGCACAGAAGTACGGAATCTGTAGCCATTATATTAAGCGTGGTTCCAAAATTCCAGTATGCAAGTCAAAGATGAAGCATATTTTATCCATACTTGTCTTTCCCAGAAGCCCTTGTGAATTAAATCTACTTATTATCAAAAAAGACAATAGTGACGTACAAGTATTTATTTATCTTGAAATACTTAACTAGATACAGGGTTCATACAGACATGAACAGAACGAACATTTTAAAATTCTAAGCATTGTCGTCTGAGGTAGCCAATAGTTTCCCATGTGCTCAACATTAGTTAACGGCTGTGTGGCGTTCAGTCCAGGGTAAAAGAGAAAGAGGCACTGGCGCGCCGGCAGCACTGGCGTGCACGGGTGCACGCCACATGGGCAGCCATGGAACAACGTGTCAGCTGGAGAAAAAGCACAACTGATTATGATTATTTTTAATGAACATATTTTCACATGCAACGTTCTTTGGAAAATGTTCATTTTAGAGACTAGATCATTTTAATTTTGAGGGCCTTTTCAAGCACTTTATGAAGAGGGTATGTTTTTCGAGATATTCCAGTACTTAAATTTCTGGGCATCAATTTAAAACACTTTAGGCACTTTAAGCACCTTTTGCAAACCCTGTAGATATATAAAAAGAAATGCTGGCTGTGCCTTTTGAGATACATCAGGAGGATAGACCGATGGCCTTAATATACATTTTATATTTAAAGTCATGGCACATGATAACAAGAAGTGTGTTCTATATCTAACTTTTTTGCTTGTTCCATAATGTACACTTGCATTCTTGGTGGTACATATTTGGTAGTATGCTTGGAAGTATATACTACAATGTATGCACGTACATAGCATTAAAACAATGACAAACACAGTCCGGAACAGTATCTGTTATAGTCTCACCAATGTGCTTTACTTCTGCCAAAAGAAAAAAAAAACATTATGGAAATGATTCTCCTACACCTTTTCACTTTTCAAGTCATGTTAATGTTCAATAAAAACGAGATTAGAAAGAAATGAATCACATCATGATGAAGAATAAGCAGAACTTTCATTTCTGCTAACAAACTTCAGAGAGCTGCATGCTTCTGACAGGCTCTGAAGGTGCAGCAGAAGAGGAGAAGAAAGTGGAAGGAGGAGAAATTTGCACAGTAAAGCAGCCACGGCAGGCTGGACTGTTTCATTCCTTCTGCACTCGCCCGGACTCCTCCACTGCTATCCCCTCACCCTTTCATTTATTTCCACTTCCTGTTGTAACACACTTCTAACCAGCCACAAGACAAAAGGAAGGAGAAAAAAAACAAGAGGGATTTTAGTCATTTACAGGGGTTTCTATTTTCAGGCGGGGACAACTCCTCTCCCCTTTCCTGAATTAATCAGATCCAAAGGACATCGTCTTCAAACCCCTCACATTCCCCCTACAGAAAAGTGTCTCATTCGGCATGCCGCGGAGCCTACTTCACAACATCCTAAAAATAATGTGCTTCTGGAAGCGAGGTGCTCTCGCTGTCTGAGGTGCAACATGAGTAACTAGCTTGCTCGTGGGAATAGACAATGTGATTAGATGCAAAAAAAAAAAACAAAAACTTGGCTTTCATAAACAGCATTAGTCTGTCAACACAGGAGCAGCTCACCCACATAGACAAGTTGGGCACAGTCTTCGTAACTTTCAAAAACATTCTAATGTCATATGTTGAGTTGGTTTATAAAAAACTCAATTAACAAGCAGTATCCCATATACACTACTGGCAACAACTTTCTGGACTGCAAGCATTTCTGACATGTGCAGTCCACACCACTGACCTCAGATAAGTTGGTTTTTTACAATGTCTACAATGAGGTCTTGTATCACTGTATCACAGATGTTTTTCTGTGTGTTGTACACAGACTTGATTGGTTGGTCATGTTTCAGGTGCTGGTAAAAGCACAGCAACAACAGAACTAAGATATATTTTTTTCCCCACAATCTAAAGTCCTGCTTTAAAGAGGGCAGACACTGTGTCAGGTCACAGAGCTCTCATTGAGAATGAATTAACACTTGTAGTGTGAATGGACCATCACATAGATCTTCTGGTGCCTGGCTACAGAGTGATTTACTGATGGGATGTACAGCACAGAGGTCCATTAGTAAGCATTAACTCAGTTCCATCCTTTCTATCCAATACTATCAACATCTATATGTATTGCTTTGTTTCATTTATTCTTTCATCTACATTATATCAATAAATATTCTATTTTCAAAATGCATAGGACCATCAGGATTTTGTTTTTCATTTCAATGGTTTTTCATTCATTTCACTGGTGCTTCATCACTGGAAAATTCAACACTCGCTTCCTCCACACACACTCTTTTTTTCTTAGAAGGGCAATGTTTTTCAAAGGGATGATAAGCTAGCACCCCTCCCCCCTCCACCAACCCCCCCCCCACCCCCAACCATCCTCAATCAGTATCTGGCACATAGTGTTCCCGTTGGGCAGGTGTTTGCACTGGGTGTTCAGGACATGTTTGCCCACTGGTCGCTCTCTCTTCCCAACAGGATGTGAACACACATCTCTCACCAATGTCTCACCCTTCTCCCATTTTCGTTCAGCTTTCACTGAACAGAGCGTCAGTGACCACAGCCTTCCGGGAAAAGGGTACACTTGCAAGTCACTGGCCGACAGTGTTCATACACATTCAAATGGAGAACTGAATTATATTTATATTCCAGTGAAAAAGGTTGGTTACTTCTCTAAGGATCATGTGACCACATGTGTTGTTGTATTCAAGATACTGGCCTGACTATATTGTACACTGCTTAAGTACATTAATGAAGTTAATTTTGTTGATAATGAATAAGAACACCACTGATTACCCTTTGAAAGCTGCCATTAAAAAATTATGCAAACAAAATGCCAGCACCTGCCAACAAAATTAATAAAACATCACAAGTATATATAACATGTTTCTACGAAAGGTTTTACTGGATAGACAGATTTGAATATGAGTAAACCTATGTTCAAAATTATAAGACAACAAAGGACATTTGCCAAAAGTGTACCTTCACAGACCTGGATTACTAACATAGAGGGACACAAAGGACGTTCCATACAGTGTCCATCAACACTGTGTATATTGAGGGGGATCCTTTTTAATTAGGCTCTTGAGTAGTGTTTTTTTTAACCTGAAGGTTGCAGGTTCCATTCTGTAGTGCAATCCTGCCATTGCATCTTTGAGAAAGCTACTTCATCTTAACTGCAAGCTGCACTAACCAAAAATAAGAACTAGGTACTATCAAAAATGGACAACATGGTGAGGTGTATGCCGTGTATGTAGCCCTGGATAATTGTTTCTGGTGGAAGACAACAATAGCAAAAACCACAATGACAAAAATAATCATCATCATCACCATCATCATCAGTTTCATCATCAACATCAACATCATCACCACCATCTTTGTCATCATCATCGTCATTATCATTATCATCATCATTATGGTCATCATAACAGCACAGATGTCACTGATCATCTGTCAAACTCTTCATGCATAAGCACAGCTGTGACTTAGCTCCACAGTTTTTCATGTTTTGCATTTTCTGCTCTTTATTTCATCTTTCTTAACACTTAACTCATGTAATGGACATCATTTTGTCAAAAGGCCCCCCCACCACCCACCCCCAAGTCCACACCACTAGTGGTGGTCATGGTTACCATGGGAACACAGCCATGTAACATAACTTGTCTTTCAATTTGAAAAGGTAATGAGGGCAGACAATTCCACACTCAGTCACTCACTGTCAGTGCCAGTTATCAACAAATTTGTCTAACTGTCAGTTAGTCACACTTTCCCCACTCTCCCTTACTTCCCTTACTCTGTAAGTGAAATTGAAGAAAAAAAAAAACAGAAAACAAAATAGTGCACTTGACAGCAATCACAAATAATACTGATCAATACACAATTATGATTTTTATCCTGATGGACATTTAATTTCAGTAGATCAGTAATTCTCATGGTAATACCTTATACTTCAAGTTGAATACATGAGAAAACATAAACTGTGACATCTGAAAGTTGGATGCAGGTTAAAAAAACATAGCAACATACTTATGTCAGACACGGGTACTGTTTGAGATCTATCATGTCAAGATGAGCGACTGGATTTTCTCAAATATCCTTTTATGCAGTGATAACCATCTAGATGCTTGAACTGCATTGATAAAATGCTGAAAAATCCCTTTCAGGAGATATTGCAAATCTTCACAGGGATTTTGAAACACCAATGAAAGCTCACCCTGTCAGTACATCATAATAAAAGCACGTGCCAATCTGCACATGCATGTGTGGCAGGTGAACAGCCACCTTGAGGACACTTGAGGTATTGCAGGATTTCATTGGGCAGTTTTCCCAGTATGTCCCTGGGTGAAGAATGGACATGCTTATTAATTATAAACAATATTGCACATCATGTATTTATTGCATTCAAGCAGTGAGACCCTACCTCAACATAAACATTTTTTATGTAAGTTTGTGACTGACCCGTGATACATTATTCCTAAGAATTGATTTAACAGTGTAAATATATCATAATGTGCAACAATTCTGCTATAAACAAACAGATGCTGCAGTGATTAACAGAGTAACAGAGTAATCTGTGAATTTGTATATTCTGTAAATTTTTACATATTGTGTGAAACATGAATATGGTGCGCTTCAAATAAAATTTATTTTAAAAAGATCCTCAGAAAACCAAACATGCCTCCATACAGGAGGTCAGTTGACTGAAAGATATCTATGGCCTGGAGTTTTCAGCTACACCAGTATGTGCATTTCATTTAGAAAAAACCTAACCTTCATAAGTATTGATGCCACACTATCAGACTACTGACATGTGTCAAAACAATGTGCATAGCCACATGAAGATGTCATGCATCTCAACAGGCTATACAGCAAGAAGTATTTATGGTGCTATTCTGTTTTTGTCTGTCATGTGTATTGTGGCTGGCTTATGTACACATTGAAATGTAACACACTTTCCCTGTGTTTCCCAAAATATAAAGAGTGCTCAGCTTGTACCATAAAATGCCTTTACAACTTTCATTGAGACAGATTGACAAACAGATGGATAAATTGATAGACTCACCATCAAATATTGAGTATCACGCTGACTTTTGAGGGCAAGTGCAGTATAAATTCTAGTTATACGAAAATGTTACACTACGTCCCAGTGCCATAAATGAATCGCTGCCGTCAGGAGACTGTGACATGACTGTGATTGGTCAAGACACTGCAAAAGCAGATCAAAGCAAACTCTGGTGTTCTGCACCCCCTGGTGAAGCACAGATGAGGAGGGCTACACTGAGTGGTGAGCCGGGTAAACTATGCTGCCAGCGGCCGGGGTGACCGCTGCGGCCAAATCAGAGCACCGGGTCTTTGCAGTGCCTTGGAGCTGACCTTGCTGGTGATATTGGCACGCTGGTTGTGCAGTCTGTACTGGCAAGTCAGTTGCCTAATGCTCTCCTGACTGCTTTTAAAGCGCTACCCATTCATTCTCCATCCAGCTGTTTTCTCCGTGAATTGCTTTCACATGGCCAGTTTAAATTAAGCATATCCACAAAACCCAGTGTTCCTTTTCTATTTACGTTTTAGTCATTTTCACCAAAAGGTCCTTCTGAAATATCAATATGAAAAAGTGACTATTGCATAGCTTTATTTCTTACACCACTGGAAAAATTGATCCTTACTCAGTCACAGTAAAATGTACTGTACTTTTTGGAAGAGAATGTCATATTTCCCGGATCTTAAAATGCATGAATCAAAGTGACTGTCTTGAAGTGGTTTAGTGGTTCAGAAAAGCATTCTACAGGAGGAAACCTTTGATTCAACTGCCGTCCAGCTCAACAAGCAAAGAGACCACAGACAAGAGTGTATAAAATCACAACGACAGAGACAGGATTATCTCCATACAAACACTCTGGGGGGGTCTTTTTCATCCCAGTAATTGTTTAATCCCAAACTCTTTTGCAGGAATTTTCCCCTTTCAAGTCTTCACTAAATTATAATGCTCTAATAAGGCAGAAATTAAAACCCTTGCTGAAAAATTAAAACGTAATTGTTAAGCAATGTGAAAACCTATGAAGAAAATGCAAATTTTACTGACAGGAAAAACAAAAGCAAGCTTTTCAGATACACTTTAATCCATATTGCTGGTTAGTATTTTATATATTTATTTATTTATTTATTTATTTACTTATTCATTTATTTATTTATTTGTCATTCATGTTCCACACACACAACAGAAACAAAAGCAGCTGTGCACTTCCGCTCTATGGCGTGACACTGACAGAAACCACTTCCTGATGATCAACTGCCTTCCCCATTCGCTCGGTATGTGTAACGGCAGGCCCGGCACCTGCTGTACCTCTTGTCAAAGTCCTGAGCAGTGAAGGCAGCCCACAGGAGATAGCAGGAGAGCTTTCTTCTTGTTGGAGAGGGCCGGTGTTGTCACAGAGGGAGTGCTGCCACTCCGCGAGTAAAGGACACCCCCCTTCAGTTCTCAAAGCACTCCTGTTTTTCCCTTTCCTCTCTCTTTCTCTGAACTTCACACCTGATTCCCACAGGCGGCTATTGATTTTCGAGGTACAATGCTTTGGCCTAGCGCAGAAATATCTTTTTTTTGTGGTTTGCCACAGTCTGTCATACGTTTTAAGCCCACTGCCATAATTTCTGGGTTTTATAAAGCGAACATCCGCTGAATTACAATTCACAATACAGCGGTACCCTCCACACAACATCGTCCCTGGTAAATATTTCAAGAAAAGGTGTCGCGCTAGTCAGAAATGCCTCTTTGTTCTTATATAAAATGGCTTAGTATTTCTTCAGCCAGGATGCGGTGAGAATTTGAAAGCACTCTCAGCACAGAGGAAAACATCAGAGCAGAGTCACAGTGCCACATGGCCCACACATTCTATGGCTGTCTCTCTGTTGGCTCACGGCTCACACTGCAGAGCTCCTGGGGGTGTCAGATTATTTTAATGGAGCTTGCAGTGGAGTGTCAGTTTTTACGCTCAAATAGCAGAATAAATTTAATATCAGTTGGAACTTACACATGATCATACACACATACACACACACACACACACACACACAGACATATATACATGTGTGTGTGTGTATATATATATATATATATAGCATAGTTTCGTACACATGACACATATTACTGTAACACTCCCTTGAGAAACAACGCATCAAGAGGTTTGTCACTCTGTCTCTTCATTTTCTATAAATTAAGAACACAACGAAGTATCACTTTAATACATTGAAGATTACATTGCGAGTTTGTTCCCAGTCCATTCCAATACTATTTACAGTTGTAATTACAACTGTCTCCCTGCTGTCAGAGCGTAGTGAGTTTTGAGAGTAACATCTTACAGTCCTGTGCCTTGTGGGAGGAGAGAGATTTTCAAAGGTCCAAATAGGAAATACCAGCGGAAAGGGGAGAGAGACTCGCATCGAATCGGGAGCACAGGGGAGTTGCCAACTGCACAGCCGGCCATTATAAACATTAACAAAGCACAGGGGTGACTGCCGTTTAGGGAGAAAAGCGTAGTTGCCGTGGCATGGATCAGAGCGGTGTCAGCTGTGGGGGTTAACTACACGCGGTACAACCACACACATCAAATTAGCTCCTGAATTACAGAGGTCGCCCCCAGTCACTGTGCCTCATGTTTTCATTATTGTCTCAATCATTTTTTTTTCTTTTTTTCCCATTGTGTTTGTCACACGTCATCTGACTACAAAGAGTTGCTGCTGTCTTAAAGAGACTGCATCGCTGTTACATCACTATGTGGCCAAACAAAATTAGCTACTACATAGTCCCTCTTTATTTATAGGAAACCATGAACTGGAAAAAGGCCACAACTTTTTGATATAAAAAATGCCCTTCCTGTACAGCCTGATATTCCTCTGGTCCTTCAGTACATTATGATGTTGTACCTTGCAGCTAAATTATTCAGTCAGCAGTTAAGTGCTTGGTAGGCAGCACTGAGTTTGGGATTGGTAGTGTCTAATGCACTGTGTGTGTGTGTGTGTGTGTGTGTGTGTGCGCTGAGGTTTGGGGGAGGGGGGTGCAGGTGTATTGGAGAGGAGGGAGGGGAAGGGGGGGATGAGAGGCTCAGGTCCCAGCTGCAGGTGTCACTCAAGAGCTGAGCAAAGCTGTGCACACTACATACTGGGAGTGCATCTGATTAAACAAATGGAGATGAGCAGCACAGGTGTGTTACAGTGCCATGCTATACTTTATATTATTATTCTGAAATGCATTTACGTATACAAGATTTAGGGACAACGTGACAGCGCCTCATTCTGTGGGATGCACTATTGTACAGAAATACCACACTTTTACTATGCATAAGGAATATAATAAATGTATGCAATGTAATAATAGAACATCTTCAACAGTAAGAATTATAAGCCCCAAGACAGCTTAATGTTAGGAAAAACAAAACATTTTAATTTCAACACATCATTCCTATAATAAAATTGCATTCCATTCATTTAAAAGAAATTTTACTTTTGTCTTTTTTTCAAGGTTGCAGAGAGCCGGACATAGCCTCAAAGATACTGAGTGTCTGGACAGGAAGCATTACTCATGCTGAAAACCACATTTCCGCTGAAGCTATGGGCTACTTTTTGACATGGTGGTTGTATAGTAATTCTTACAATGGCTCACACAATAAAGAAGAGAGAGTTTCAGTCAAGAAACAGGAGAGGAAAAAAAATTCTCCTTACTGTGACCAAAACACTGTTGTATCTAGCACAGTTCAAGCACAGCAGTGCTACAATAGCACAGCTGGCAAAGGGGTTATGAGTTATTAGTTATCCTGAAGCAGAGGTCACATTATCGCACGGCTCAGAGGGGATGCATGGGTAATCGGGATGCGTCTCACCCCAACCCTGCGTCTGTGCGGGTGGAGGTTTCCGTGCGGAAGGGGTGGGGGAGGTTGGGGGGGTTAGGGGGTTGCACGTCCCGGGGTGGATGTCTGGCAGTCTGAGCCCCACCTCCCTCTCTCCCCCCGCCACCGTGACTCAATTTGGCTGCTCGGTTCAAGTCAGGACACGCTATCCAGCAGCTGGCTGACAAACACATCCAGCAAGAGCTCTTACACAACAGAGAGGAGAGGAAGAGAGCAGCGTCGCCTCGTCCTGCTTGAACGCACCTCGGCCAATCACACAATGCCTGCAGTGCGTTGTGGAGCACAACTTACTAAACACCACTGGTGTTAATAGGGATGGGAATCAGTGTGGCATGGCGGCTAAAGAGCTAGACTGGTGACCAGAGGGTGGTATGTTGAAATCCCAGATGGGGTACTGCTGTTACCTCTCAAAGAGGTACCAAGCCTGAACTGCTGTATCAACATATAAAATGTTAGCTACAGTATGTGTACTGCAAGCTGCCCTTGGATATGGCCACCATTAGGCAAACTACTACTATAGTAACATCACCACTACTAGTACTACTACTACTACTACAAGTACTCCTGCTACTACAATAATAATATAACTGAAAGTTCAGAGAGAGGTAGAGTTTTCAGTCACTCAGCTGTTGGTGTTACAGGTGTAAAGCAAAACGTAAGCACATGTTCAATAAGTGTAAATGAGCACTGAAGTAGAAGTGAGCTGGAACTGTTCCATGATATCACATCATCAGAACAAACTCTGAAATGTATCTCAATAAAGTTTCTTCTCAAAGCAAAGAAATCATGTAGCTGCAAATCTTGACATTTATGGATATTCATATGCGGTTACCCGTTCCTGCCAAATGAAAATTGAACATATTTGTAACATGATAAGTGCATGAAACGCATGCCAGAGGTTTTGAGCCAAAGGCCATATCTGTTGAATTAAGCATTAAGAATGTGAGAATATTCTCTCCCTTTCTTATCGAGTGCAGAAACTGGCTGCCTTAACAAGTAGGCAAACTGTCACGGAGGATTAATGGACTACCTTGTATCCAAGTTAATAATAAATGGTCTGTTTACTCGTTCGAGGGGGAGCCCACTGATAACAGTCCTGAAAAACCCCACCTTTAAATGCAAAAAAAAAAAAAGATCAATTCTGGTTAAGTGGTGACCTGTCTGCTCTGCAGTCGCTGGCTTCCCCCACCATTATTCACAAAACAAGCAGTCTTATCCGCTTAAAGGGAGAGAAAGGTCAGCCTGCGAGTCTACTGTACACGTGCTGCTGTTAGCACCACCTGCTAACCCCCCCTTTCTTTGTCGAGGGGCAGCTCGTCCAGGTCTTGGGGGCAGGGGTTCTCCAAGCCCGCTGTGACGTGCCGGGGACCCGTGCTCCGCTAATCTGATGATCACAGGCGCCGCGCTCACCTGAGGAGCTCGGTCTCCTGAAGAGAGCCCTGCGGGGGCTGCCGCTGACAGCGGGAGGCTCCAACACGGGGGCGAGGTGGAGCCCCAAACTGCTGATGCATGTAAAAAAAAACAGAGATCCTGGAAAGGAAGCGAGAGGGATGTTTCACTCTCACGCTCTCCCTCGGGGAAGAGGTGCGCAGGGACCCTCACAGGGGATTTGGCTAATGAGCCAAGCCTGCGTCGGCTGGGGGCTGGTCCAGGACAGTCTTCCTCCACCAATTGGTTCCAAAGGGTTTAAGTGAGTCGGTCGCTGCAAAGTGCCTATCTGTCTGGGGCATTACAAGGTAATGAAGTAGATTGGATGGAGTACGGTGGGGGTGTAACGGTGGCTTCAAATAACGGCTGGGACTCCTGTTACAGTCACACCTGTGCATGAATGCCCCAAAATGACATGATAACAACGTGGAGCTCAAACAGAATTGTAATTCTGTTTTTACTGCATCTTCTAATAAAAGGGCTTCAGGACCCCCTGCATCAGTTGAGTGCATGGTCTCTGAGCAACAGAGCTATATTGCACTGTTTTGGCAGATAGTTTCAGAGAGTAGCAGACACCACACCAGAGGACCATGATGGTGTGCTTTTACTATTCTTGTGCTTCTGGTAACGAATCCAACGATTTATGAAAGCCAGTCCTTTTGTGACTTATGGTCTCACAGATTTTCACCTATTGTCAATCATAGCAGACCAACACAGGACCATGATTACAGGTGACAGACCGCTCCACAATGACCGCTTCAGAATTAGCACACTATCAGGACAGTTACAGAACCACAAAAGAACCACAACCATAACACACCCAGACCAGAACTGTAGCCATTACCAAACCAATACAAATCCATGACAGGTACAGGTCCTCCAGAGTTACGCATTATAGCTGACATACCACAACTCAATGCAAACATGGGCAGCGCAAAAACACTGTCCAATCTCAGATGGTTTTCTGTATGTCCAAATGTGAAATAATTTCCCTTACATGCACTGGATATTTAATGATTTAAGCATTTAAAATAATTCCAATCATAGTGATTTTCATTAGGATTCCTTCAAACAAAACTGAATGTCTGCAAATCCTGTCAATATGGACAACCAGGCTTAGCATCAAACACTGATCAAATACATTATTTCAATTCCATTTCTTCAAGATATTCTAGAAATGCAGCAAGCAATACTTATGCTTGAGGTGTGAACCTCTGAAATCTCCCATTGCACACCTGCCAAATCCATGTAGTAAAAGTAGACAACTAATTTCAAAAGCACACGGTTGTAAATTAAGTCAGAGTAGACCCCTGTTAGTGTAGCTGAAGCAACTGTAATTGGTGGCAAGGTGTGGCATATTTAAAATGCCTCATTACAGCTCCAGTGCCACCTACTGGAGTTGTCCACTCATTGTGCAGCATCTGCCCTCAAAGGGTATCCTTGCCCAGTGCAGTTGTTAAAGCACGCGTAGATTCAATAAACACTCTGACTCACCCAATCCTGAGTGCCTATCTAGAGCCTTGCCCGTTCAACCTCAAATTCACTCAGTGTTTTGTCTGTCTAGCTTACGTCTCTCTCCCATGGATACTATGGATAACAACGGAATCGCTAAACTCTAAAATTCATTCAGTAAAATGTCCTGATTCAGAAAAGGGCTCAACTTTCAAGAACAATACGTCACTTACAAGGTGTCACTATTATCTCTGTGTTTCTTCACAAAGAGTCCATTAGAATGGCATTACTTTCCTGTATTAACATCCACAAATAACCCCCAGAACACCAAATCTCCACTGAAGAGAGCTTAATCCACAGAGTGACTCGCACGGAGAAGTTTGGCTCTGAGGACGCGCTTTACTCCGTTGACTCCTGACACTTTGAAGACTGATTACGGGAACACGCAGCCGGCATCATCCTGCGTGTCCTCAAACCTGCAGAGACGCCGTGCCGCTCTCTCTCTCTCTCTCTCTCTCTCTCTCTCTCTCTCTCTCTCTACCTGCATACGCACGGTAGCCTGCAAAGTCCCCTCGGAGTTCCACCTGACAGTGTGGCTATTTCCTGTAAATGACTGTTGCTCTAAGCGCCTCCCTGGAGGCCGCGGTGGGCAGCGCGCGCACACACACACACACACACACACACACACACACACACACACACACACACACACACACACACACACACCTGCTCCGCTCGTCTGAGAGGGAGCAACAACCCCCAGCCGTTCCCCTTTATTTATCAGCGCCGGGGCTTTCTCTCTCTCTGCGCCACTGATGGAGACGTGCGAGGCTCTGGCGATAGGAACGCGGAGCTGCAAGCACCTGGAGCGGAGACACCAACAAGTCACTGACTCCCCCCCCATTACTGAGCCTCAATTTTATCGCTCAAACAAACACTGAGCAAAAAAAAGAGAGAGAGACACGCTCAAGGGTCAGGTAGAAGACAGCTGATCCCAAGCTCTGCACGTACCAGTACTCCTTCCTGAAAACCTGTTCTCTCGTTTTTCCTCCTACAAAATGTTACCAAGCAAACCTTGCCCTCAACAGCTAGCTAATACTCAAAGGTCTGTCTGGCGATATAAATCATTAAGACAGGCGTCTCCTAAGAGATAATAAGGCGCTCATATATGTCTTGCAGCAGGCGCTTGGTTTCACTCCCTCCCCGCATTCATTTTGCCAGCTAAAGTCAAAATTAACCCTTGGTTGGAACGGCCAAAATTCAGTCAAGTCTGCTGGAATGGCACTCCCGGGCTATACTCAGAGGGATCCGCCGTTCTAAAATAATTGGGGTTTCTTTCCATGGAATGTAAACCGAGTATCTTGGCCCATGGGGGGATGCGGAGGGAACTGTAATGGTAACTGTAATTCCCATTGGTCATAACGCGAGCAAAAAAAGTGTCTGAACCTGATCCAGCAGATATTACAACACTTCTTGGCGAATACATTAAGGCAAGAGCATGGAGAGAGCACGCTACATGCAGCAATAACAACGCCAATCAATTGACACGACCACAGTACAAAACGGCAACAGAAACATTTTTATAAACTATAACTGTTCATCCTATACCTTGTTCTCTTCAGAGAACACTTGGACACCTATGCAAGCATTTTACTTAATCCCTAACGGAGAACCCAACAATAAAGGTAAATGCTTGTTTTCTTGATAGAAACCCCTTCTGCTGTTCTATGTAAACTCCTGAGTTGGACCATGTTGAGGGATCCATCCAGCACATCCACCCAGTCTACAAAGCTGGCAAAATGAAAAAAGCTTCTTTATTTTGCCTTTTCAAATTATGCCATACATTTTTTAGTTATTAAGCGGCTTTTGTTGATGAAAGTTGTTTAGGGAACAAAAGCCTCCCTAGGTATTAATGTTACTGTGGAAATGACAGGAATGGATTGCCTGTCTGGGCAAAATGGTAACAATTTATGTTATTACTGCTTTTTTCCCTGCTGCTGTTGTTGCTTACAAAATGTCATTTTCATTGCACAGAAATGTACTGCAATTGCTTTTGGGTTTTTCTGAGTCCACTTACAGTAAGTGTACTTCACTAAAATTACCTGAAATTCCAAAAGCCTCCAAGGCAGACCCTAGGAAAGAATAATGTTTTTGGCATTTCTGTATACCTTTAACAGTCTCTATGCCATTAAGAAACCTTATACTGTTGTGCTGATCTTCTGTTTGGCAAAACTGAAACGAGAAGGACAAATAAACATAGATTTGAGTTGGCGTTCATTAACTTTCTTTGCCTGTCTCATTTGGAACAGAAAAAAGATGGCCTCCCAATGCATAATGCACGCTTTATTTGCATCTTTGGAGATCTGTTCTGCATCCTTAAGAGAATAGCTCTGCTAGGTATGTTTAGTACAAGTACATGTCTTTTAAAATAAAAACCACATGCATTATAGACAAGTATGCATATAGCACATGCTAAGTTGTACACAGAGCAGATGAGCAAAGTTACTCAATGTTGATATTACTGGGTGCAAGCTAATATAAATCAATATACACTGCCAAGAGTCATAGGTTCCCCAGAACCAAGAAACTACAAAACACAGAACATTCACTAACTAGGATGCAATTGTATAATATAATTTCTATGCCTTTTTATTTGTTGTTGTTTACTGGTGTGCTGACCTCTGTTTGCTTCAATACCCCTTAACTTTGAGTACCACAGCTCACAGCTTATTTGTTAAATAAGATGCACGTTAAGGTTGCCTCATTTCACTGCTTTTGCCACAGTAGATTCAAATTCCAGTGCTGTCCACAAGGGTGATGGGAATATGGAGGGATTAAATTAAAGTCACTGCTACTTGACATGGCCTCAGTTTCTCACACAAGTCTTGAATTTATTTTCAGCGTGTGGCAAAATGGCTTAATTAATATCCCTGCATTCTCAGTGAGGCAGCCAGTATAAATCTTGGGATTTACAAATAAAACAGTTGATTTAGTCTCATTTAAATGTTTATGTGAGAGTCAACTCAAGTCAGTGAAGCGTGGCACAAATTTCCACCTGCAGAAAGACTGCCTCCATCCTCAAACAGATCTGGGATCAGTACAGCCATTGACATATTGCCTCATTTCTTGCTTCCAACTTCAGATAGAAATGAGTGGGAGAAAGATCTTTCTTCTCCTGATAGTTTCACTGTTTTTTTTTTGTTTTTCTGTTGTTGTTTTTTTTTTCTCTCTCTTTTCTTTTTACCTCTGGCTTAACAATGGGATCGTCAACAAACAGGGAAAGTAGGTCTGAGTTTGAAATATGAGCCGCGTATGAGGAAATGCGCTGCGACTAACCAATTAACCTTTTTCTTTCTTTCTGCGTCTCGTGTCTGATGCCAGGAGACGCGAAGAGGCTGGGATGTGACATTCAAGAGGGAGAAGACTTCAAAGGCGGGCCTAGCAGAGGCAGCACTCCCTTTGAAGGCTGAGGGTACGAGCGAGTCTGCCAGCTCTCTTCAGGGGAAGACACAGTCAGATCAGAGGCTGGCCGCCGTCGGTGGAGTGCGGGCCCTCGCCCTCGCTCCGCGGGCCAGGCGCGCTCTTTCAAAGGGCCTCACGCTCCCCTACAGCCTGCCTCCAATGAGAGCCGGGTGGGAGAGATGCGCGAACACAAAGTGTGGGCAGCGCGATTCGCCGTTAAACTGCCTGAAATGGGTTTAGCTTCAGAACTAAACTCAAGTCAATAATGTACTGAGACAGAAAAAAAGGAGTGATGAAAAACAAAACAGGGGCTTGGCATCCCGTGGCTCCAACGTGCAGAGGTGCAGGTGTTAGTCCACGCATGTAAACCGGTGCAGTTTAACCGCGGCTTCGTCAAACAGCACCGCGGCCACTGCCGCGCTGGCGCAGGACGAATAAACTGGAGTGGGAGATGTAATCCAGCGTGAGTTCTGATCCGCTCCCGTTTCCGCCTCTCTGACCTGTGCCCATCGCTTCATTCAATTAAAGCTCGCTTTGATTTTTTTTTTCTTTCCACACAAAATATTAATTACATTAATTATAGTTCACACTTTCCCAGTTAATTGTTCAGCAGTGGCAGATTTCACAGGGCTCCAGCTGAGGCCAGGGAAATCAACATTGGGGGTGTACTGTCTCTGTGTGTATGGGGTCTGTTTGGGGAGGTGGGGGAGGGGGAGTGCAGAGTTACGGGAGGGGTTGCCTCATGTGTTTCTACCGGCATCCGAGTGTAAAGCCCACCTGGGCCCCCTGTCCTGCCCTGCCCCCCACCTTTAACTGCTGGCCCACGCCATCATCCCCCTTAACCAACACCCCCCCACACACACCCCCTCTCTGAAAAACCCCTCTCAGATTCAACAACACTTTTCTCTTTGCTCGTTTCACATCTGTTTAGCTCACCATATTTAATATGTGAATTTGTAGAGCTAAATGAGAGACAAGAGGTCAAATAGGTGGTCCCCGAGTTTTAGGTGTGTCGGTCACAGAAACCGCAAAATGTGTCAAGAGTTACCATGTGAAAAATCATGATGGCATACACCGGAAAAGGAAACATTGCAGGAAAAAGGTCACAACAGTCAAAGCTCACCAACAGGAACAGACAGACACTTAATAGGATAGTTACTAAAAACCACAAAACAACAGCCTCAAAAATTACCACAGAGCTGAATCTACACATCTGTGACCCAGCCTCATCAAAAACTGTACTGAGCTTCACAAAGCTGATATTTATGGTAGGGCTGCCACTGGGAAATCACTTGTAGCCAAAGCCAATGAGTAACAATGCATAACCTGGTATAATGACTGCAAAACTTTAACTTTTGAGCACTGGAAGACAGTAATATGGTCTGATGAGCTGACTTTTACTGTTTTTCCTCCATCTGGATGAGTTTATGTCTGGAGAGAGCCAAAGGAAGCTTTCAACCGACATTGACTGTTATGGGCAGCCACTGCATGGGAGTATTGTGTCTGACCATTCCTCTGCCAGGTAAAATTATGGCACAGGTGACCAGGTTCCCCCTATGGTGCAAACATTGTTTCCTCAAGATGTTCTCCTGTTCCTGGAAAATAACACCCCCACACACCACTAAATAGACTGCTGAGTGGTTTCATGAACACCAGGATGCAGTCAAACACCTTCCATGATTCTAATCACCATATCACCAGACCTTTATAGGAAGTTTTGGGAGTAGAGTGCAGAGCAAATTTCCACCTCCTTCATCTTCCAAAGAGCTGGAGGGGCACCTTCTTGATGAATGGTCTAATATCCCACCACAAACAGTTCAAAATTAGTGTAACAGCATTCCAAGCAGGAAGGAAGCTATTATTAGGACCAAGGGTGGCCCATCTCTTTATTAGTTGATAAATATTAATACATTGTTTGGTGTTTCCATCATTTTGTCTACCCCCTACACAGTCAACGGGGGTAGACAAGAAATATGTCATACCTAATTACACAGGAAAATGAGCTTGTCTTTCCTCAACATGTCAGAGGCACTGACACAAATCAACTCACATCTGTACTAACTGCTCTTTTTAAATCACATCACACATTTTCACATGAAAATTAAACTGGGTGATAGTGTGTGTGTGTGTGTGTGTGTGTGTGTGTGTGTGTGTGTGTGTGTGTGTGTGTGTGTGTGTGTGTGTGTGTATTTGTGAGACAGAGAATGAAATACTTTATTAACAGTGCAATTATCAGGTTAAATGGAAGAAAAAAAATACATGAGCTGGCAGTTTGCTTGCTTTGTAATCTCTCATCTCTTGTATCTATGTAACGAATGTGGAGTCCCAGGCTTGCAATAATGGGATGCTATTTGCCTCTATCTCTCCAATTAAACAGACAATTATGCAAATGTAGCATTTACTGAGTCAGCGAGTGGGCAGCACCCCGGCCTCCTACAGGGCATCAAGAGTGGCTGTGCTCAGAGAGGACAGGCCGATCTCTCCGTTCCTGCTCAGACGCTGACTGACTTTAATCATGGGAAACAAATCGGCTACAGGGAGGGGATGTCAATGGCTGCCAGTGGGAAATGGAATGCCCCTGCCTGTAACGTCCATAACCGCTTTTCATCGGCACATTCCGCTCAGGCCCTTCAGTGGACGTTTTTATTTGGACATGGAGTTTCAGTCTGAGATGATTGTGATGAAAGACGTCTGGGATCTGAAAATCCCTGGATGGACTTCGCAGAAAAGTGAGCGCTCTGAGAAGTGCAGCGTTTCAGCGCGCCGGCTGCATTTTCGTTTGTTGTTTTCGTTTATAAACATCACGAAAACAGAATCATTAAATGTGTGAGAGCTGACACAAATGTTTTGAATTAACCAGGATAAAATAGCCTAATAACTGTTCAGTAAAATGTGAAAGTAATGAAAGGGAAAAAAAAACGGAGTCCTTGAACGGCTTGCCAGTTCGAAAGAATCTGAAGAATAGCACCTCAAGTAGTTCCGTATGCAAACCGCCACAAAATGCTAATGGATTCAAGAACACTGAGAGCTGACTCGAAAAAAGGTCTGTCAAGATTCAGCATAGCCAGATGTTTGAGGGATCTGATCCTACCGGCCTCTCTATCGCACAGGAGGAGGAGGAGGGAAAAAAAAAGTTGCCTGTCTCTGCGCTCTGTATCTGCACCGCCTCGGCCACGTCTCTTCCACCCGCATATCAAGAGGAGAGCCCCGCAGACGCACGCTGGCTGCAGCTCGGGGAGACCGAGGGATTTAAATGGGCTCCACGGGAGGACATCAGAGCACTCTGCTGAAACATTCATTAGGCGTCCCACGTGGAATCTGGGCAGAGCTTCTAATCCGTCTGGAGGGTGTCTGTTTAAGGGCTGCAGGTCTGGGGGCGGGCCTCTGATCAGCCTGGGGAGCGGCTTTAAACTCTGTAGCGATGACGGCCCTGGAAGAACCCCTGCACTACCCCCCTCTGGCAGTGCATCTGGACAGGGTAGGATCTGTATCGCCACTCCTGAAACAGCCTTTCTGTACCTCCCATGGTGGAGGGGGGGTGGGGGTGGGGGGTGGGAATCAGTCCCTTGCATGCTCGGTCTCATATCGAACTTCAGAGGGCTCTGACCACAGAAAAGCAGACCTTGTTCAAAGAGATCTCTCTGTACTTGTCTATGGATGTGACTTCCTTAACTCTAAAGGCAACTCCAAACCACAATCTTGACCATAACTCAAACACTACCCCCAATCCAAACCCTATCCCTAACTGCAAACCCTATTATCAACCCCAATCCAAAATTTAATCCCAACCTCAACCCCAAACTGATTCCTACCCTACCCCAAACTTCAGTCCCCAACACCAATCTCAACACTAACTCTGTGTTTAACTATTTGCTACAAGTTCACTTGCATCCTTGAAAAAAAATCAGTCTAATGAAGTTGCCTTTTTGGAAGGATCTGCCACTGGCATCTGCATGCACCACATATTGACAGAGCAGAGGGCTTTAACTCATGAGAGGAAAGTGGGAGCTATTTAAGGGGCTGCCTCTCTGCTAGAAGGGGCATCTGACAGTTTCAGCAGACATGAACTGGTTGGATCACTTTGCAAATGCACTGCGCTGCAACATATGATGCCGAAGCAAGCACTCCCATCTGATATATATCAGAGAAGTATTGAACTCATTTTCCCCTCGTACTGTCATAAACAATGTAATAACTTAACAATGTAACAAAAGAACTGTTATCCAAATCTAAAGCAATGGTTGCATAATGGATACCGGTTCAGCAATGACATGTAAACTTAACGACTAGTTCTTCCTACACCTTTTTCACTGCCCAATGTGACAAGAAAGTCAGCTTCTGTCAGCAAAAAAACATCAAGAACATCAATAATACAATCTACTTTCTGCACTGTTCCTTATATTTTGGTCTTCTTTTACCCTCCACTTAGCACCTTTACTTGCTTCTCTCATAATGATTCCACAGCCATCTGTGAATTGGTTGCTAAGATGACATCCACCACCTGCCTATTAGACCCCATCCCGTCTGCTGTGATTAAATCCTGTTTTTCCTGTTACTAGCCTGCTTTTATCATAAATACATCTCTTGAAACTGGCAATGTACCCATTACCTAGAACACTGCCTTTGTTACTCCTGTCTTTAAAAGTATCTTCAGCAGACACAAGCCCATCTCCAATTTGCCTTTTCTATGCTTCTTAAGAGTTTTGACAATGATAATACATATCAATTAGGGGCAACATACTTGCTAATAGGATTTTTATGCAGTATGTATTTTTGTCATTCCCTGTTTCATCTATTGTGTCTTTGCATTTATCTAAATTGCATCATTGCATTTTATTTTGTGCTGTAAAACACACTGAGCATGGGGAAGGCACATAACAAATAAAGTGCATCATTGTTAAATGCATTATTAAAATACATTAATGTGTACGGTATCTCCACTGAGGTCTTTTAACACCTAGGTTTAACCAAATCTTCAGTCTACACTGCATCTCAGCTGCAGCATGGGTGAAAGTGTGGCACTGTGGTTTGGGTGCAGGTTCAACTCTGAGGTGAGACCCTGCTGTTGCATCCTTGAGCATGTACCTAAAACTGACATGCATCAGTAAATATCCAGCTGTGTAAATGGATAATATGTCAACACAAGCCTCTATATGTAAATAGCCCTAGCCCTAAGGTAGAGCTCATTAGTTCACACATATCTGAAGCTTAGGTCCCATTGATTCTAATTAACACCATTTACCTGTAGACTGTCAATAAATGTGTCAAGACGTGTGTCATTGTGTCATTGTTACAGGAGTCAATGTGGCACAGCTAATATGACTGCCACCTTTTCGGCAGAGATCAGTGTAGGCAGCAATTCCTGCTAGTGTAAAAAAAAAAAAATCACCCTATCACTGCATCAGTGATAATCTTTCCCCTGCTGAAAATAAAAGTATGACCTCTGTCATTTAGTCATTTCCCTGAATACAAACACCAGAGACATCTCAGAATGTTTGTGTGTGTATGTGTGCACGTGTGTGTGTCTGTGCGTGTGTGTGTATGTGTGTGCATGTGTGTGCATGTGTATGTGTGTGTCTGCATGAGAGACTGAATTTTTTCTTGTCCTGAGTGGGTATGTAGGAATACATGTTGGTCACTAGCTGGACTTTACAAAATAACAGGACAAATTTGTGTGTGTGTGTGTGTGTGTGTGTGTGTGTGTGTGTGTGTGTGTGTGCATGTATGTGCTTGTGAGCCTGTGTCCATGTCACTTTGCCAGGCTTCAATGGTCCGATTCCCTCCACAGAGGTAGTGTATCAGTGAAGGTGAGGTGAGACATAACCACAGAGTCATTAAAGTGACTTTGAACTCCTGCTCTGTTCCCTGACTATCACAGCATGGCACACAGCAAGCAGGGCCCCCTTAAATGTCTGATGT